>BNCR01000013.1:25210092-25720426 GCA_014656515.1 Oryzias celebensis
TAAGACACATCCGGAGATGTGGAGACGTCCCAAATGGAACAACTTCATACAGTACTGCAAAAGCAAACAGATGAATCATAAATAAAACCTTCTGTAAACCCGTAGATCAACATCTACACAACATCCAAAGTTCCTCCAATCAAAACTCATAACTGACACCATTTAGAAGAGCTGCCAACACAACCTCCAATGAGATTCACCGTAATCAGAGATGTTCTGGAACACAATCCAGAGACTTGCACGTTTGTTTTCAACATCATGGACCATGAGCTCCTTTCCCTCCAGTCAGCTTCAACTGAACATTTTGTTGATGCCATTTTGGACCATACGGCTGAAAACAAAAGCTTTGTTGTCAACGGCCAGAATTCAGGGTCTCTCAGTCGTTGCTCTGGAGCTGTAGTCATGGGTTTGAGTTGTTCTGTTAAAAATATTCTTGTGTCAAAAAGTTTTACCATGAGCTTCAAAGAAGCCCAATTTGTTTTTATTACCTGTGTATAAATAATGGGTTTGTTAATTACTTTTTGTTATTTTTTTTTAAAGTAACGGTAAAAAAACTTGTTTTTAACCACTCCTTGCATGATAAAAAGTGCAAGTAAATTTACTGCTTTAAGAGGATCTTTTTTTGACACAGAATTTCATCTCAAAAGGATGAATGAGCTGCTGTCAGATTAAAATAAATCAAAGTTGTTATACAGCCTATTGAAAATTTAGCTCTGTAATAGTTTAATTATTATAAAAATGTAAAAGCTACATGCTATAAATGAATGGACTAATGGCTGCAAACAAGTGTATTTTCATGAACATCATAGTAAGGTTTTGCATCTCAGTCGGTTTTGTAAGGAAGAAACTGGACCAATCCTCCCTGTGAGTATTTCCAGGATTAAATGAATTAAATTCCAGGCCAGCTTCTTAAAAGGGAATAAGTTTAAAAAGCACCAAATGAGCCAGTCTTCTGAGTGGGTCTTTGAAATGAACTGATCCAAAAGATCTGGCTCCCTAAAAAGAGCCATAAATCCCATCTCTACAGTCTGAATATGGAAATCCTGCAGGGTCTTTGCTCTCATTCTCTTCCACTTTTGGAGGAGTTTCCTATTTTAACTTTAGGGTTTCCAGTCCATATGTTGCACACATGTTCCTGTACACTATTCCAGCTACTTGGTTCAGTTCAATTAAATTCAATTCATTTATTTATAGAGCCCAATATCATTACCATAGTCGTCTCAATGGGCTTCACACTGGTATTCATGCAAAGAACATAAATTTAGTCATAGAAATCTAAACTACAGCTGGTTACTAAACTAAACTAAACAGACTGCCCTTAGGAAGAATTACTGAAAGGCAATTAGAAAGTGATCTGAGTGTATGAGGTTATGAGGGAGCACACTCAGCTGGCTGATTTCTATACCATGAGTTAGAACAAGGTCCAGGGTGTCCTTATTACAGTGAGTGGGTTTATTTACATTTTGTGTGAAACCAACATTATGTAATAAAGCTGCAAATGCATTTCCCAGACAGTTACTAGAGTCATCAACATGAATATTAAAATCCCCTACTATTATTTTATCAGAATCTACAACAATAGTCTATAGAAAGTAAGAAAACTCACCGATTATGGGCTTGGAAGGCAAAGAATATTTATTAATAAAACAGCTTTTTGAGTCTTACTCTTTGGGTGATTTATAGACATTGGTAGGACTTGATTTCTTATACTTCAATTATGGTTCTGTGGTACATCCCATGCAGGGCTTGTCCTCAGAGGAAGATTTATTACCAGCACCACATCCTCTGCTCTCCATTGCCTTAGACATTCATTGAGCACACAGTCAGTTGGGGCCTTGAGCTTGATGTATTCATGCATCTTGGATGGTAAATGGCGTTTACTTATATGGCGTTTTTCTGCCTTCATTGAAGGCCCAAAGCGCTTTACAGTCACAGTCCCATTCACAAACTGATGGTGGCTCCGTTGCCGAACACTGGCGCCAACCTTCCACCAGGGGCAATGTGGGGTTCAGTGTCTTGCCCAAGGACACTTAGATACATGGGAGGGCAAGGCGGGAATCGAACCCGTGTCGCCTGTTCCAGATTGCCATTTGCCTGTGGACTGCCAAAGTACTTGTAACTGTCATCAAAGTCTGTTATTATTGCTTCTGGGAGTCAGACAAGATGCATTCATACATCATCATCATCATCATAGGGTAAGACACTTTTTACAAGTTAGGAACCGCGTTCTCCAACTTGCAAGCTTTGATTCTCATCCCAGCACACACTGAAGTTTCTGGTTTGATGAAGCCCAACAAAAGGGCATCAGTTGCAGAAAGCAGGTATAAAATCTCAGGGTCTCCAAAGCAGACCATTTCT
Source organism: Oryzias celebensis (assembly GCA_014656515.1). NCBI lineage: Eukaryota > Metazoa > Chordata > Actinopteri > Beloniformes > Adrianichthyidae > Oryzias > Oryzias celebensis. Next base: position 25,212,451 of record BNCR01000013.1, read on the forward strand.
GGATTATTTAGTTCCAGAATGAACAAACACACCCACACACAATTCAAAACAATGTCAAGTAAAATGTTAATATTCAAAATGAGAAGCCTCCTTTTTAAGACCCACATTAAATAAAAAGGAACAAGTTAAGGGTTTGATGCATAATCATTTATGCAGATGAAACCTTCCTTCCTGGTAAAGTTTGACTCACCACTACAGTGTTGTTATCTGCCCAAAATACAGTAATTATGTTAGTAAATGTGAGCCAGACAGAGATTAACCTTTGTCCTGTCTGTTATGACCTCATCAACTTTGATTTATTATTTAAAAAAAAAAAAAAAAGTTTTATCAGTCACAAATATGTTAAAACTATTTAAACAAATACACCAATGACTTTCAAATGACTTAAAAATAGGCTTTTATTGAAACATTCATTTCCAGCATCATAAAATGTTTGTTGCATTAATGTATCATGAAACAGAAGCCAAGAAATGTATGAAAACATGTTACTTTACTAATTTTAATATCAGTGCATTGCCCAACAGTGACTTTGATTTGACAGCAATAGTGTTTTTCTTTTTTATTCTTTACAGTTTAGAGTTTTTATGCAGTTACTTCCAAAAAACAAGGAATTCTTACCGGTAACTGTATGAAAAGCTGAAGTGAGAAAAGGAAAGAATGTTTTGCAGTGCATAAGTTGCTGATAGTCCGGATGTGACCATCCTTATTTGGGTGCCGGAAGAGACTGACATTCCCTTAGGTGAATAAGCAGATGACATCAGACCATAGGTAGATGAATGGCTGAGCAGAACAGAGGGAATGCTGTGCTATTAATTTCCTGTTCTGATAACCGACTGAAGCAATCAACGCCGTGGAGAGGCACCACGTAGATTTCTCCCATTCCTCTGTTGTGCAACAAACCTACTTGAAGAATCTGGGACGGTTACAGCACAATTTATTGCTATATCATGTTGCTGAAGGCAGTATTGTTCTGAAATGCAACTGGTTTAGTATTTTCCCATTTTGTCTGATAAGCAAGATAGTACAGAATGGTTTCTCAAAACAACTCATGACCTTTCCACATCAGATTCATGTTTCTCTGAGAAAAACATGTCGCAACAGGACAAACTTCCTGGCTACACAGCCTGACTAATGAATTTCAGTACTGGAAGCATGTGAGGTCCTTCTAATTGATAATTCCTCAGAACACACACTTCTGTAGCTTTTCATTTTTAGTTCATGCATGAGGTGGAAAAACTGGAAATACGAGAAACCGTTTGGTTGGTACTTCAGCAATAACCAAAATGATAAAAATCAATAGAAAACTTGACGTTCGTGTTACAATTGGCTCTGAACCCTAACGAATAAGAGGAGAGATAAAGCTGGTTTTTGCACTCAAAGAAGTAGTTTTAACATGTTTAAAGAAGAATAAACAACCAAAATTACAGAAGATGTCGTGTTGCAGGAGAGTAGGTGAGAAGACACAAAGCTGCAGCAGCAGATGGCTGTGGCAGGAAGACCACAGGGAGAACATTCCTACAAAGCTCCTAATGTGGACTTTTATGTCTGTCATCTGATTCCCAAATACCTGCATATGTGCAGGAAGAAGAGAAAAAGGGAAGGCAGCAGGAACAGACCCTCAAAGCCCAGGGTTTGCCACATGTAAAGTGATAGATGTGTTTTTTTTAAGTTTATACATGTTTTGACCAAATGTTCATGTGTGAAATCTCTCATGTTTGTCCAATTCTGTGCCTTTTTTTAAGAGCCTGTTTTAGGCACTGTAAATGTAAATTTTTACAGAAAACCTAAAAGGGTCACAATCCAGTGCTTTGGTGTGCTAATCCCAAGTCCAGGTAAATGTAGAGAGTTTTGTCCATTTATTGTATGCGAGAACTAGAATTAGTGACCCCTCCCCCCGGAGTTCCAAACAGGAAGTACCTGCTGGCTCCAAGAAGCCAAAGTCCCATAGACTTCTAAAGAGAAATAAACAGCTCAGTCATAAGTAATAAAACATTGAATTTTTCTAATAGATTGGATTTTTCCTGATGCTCAAAGTACTTACAATGTGTATTCATGACTCACTCATTCCTAATTCATGCTTGGTGATGGTGAGCCTTTTTCGTCTTGGGGCGCCATGTGGCCCAGGGCTGGGCGGGGATCGAGCCGCCAGCCCTTCAATCATTGGCTGACCTGCTCAATCACCTGAGACATTGCCGCCCTAAGAAGGCATGGATGTAGAGGAGGACGACATGGGGATGGTTGGTGTGAGCGAGCAGGATGAAGAGGAACGTATTAAGCTACTTTCACACTGCCCTTGGCTGTGTGTGATCAAGCAACCACTTCCAATGAAAGGTTTATGGAAACGTTTGTATATGACGAACGAAGTGCCAAATTATTTTTTCATTGACCCCATGTTAACCCTGAAACAAGGTTAATGGGGTTGAAAAATAATATTTTATTAGTGTAAAGAAAATAAAACTGATCCACAAACTGATCTACATTTTAAGACAAATTACTATTACTGCTGCTGCTACTACTACTTCTATTACTGCTACTACTACTACTCTCTGACTTTCATAAAAGGCAGCAGCTGCTTGGTTTAAAGTGAACCTTTAATAACTTATAAAATGCAATCAAATCTGTTTTATCCCCAGCTGAACAATTAAAAAAAGAAAATCTAATTTAATTGATAAATGTTGAATCCTTTAATGCCATTGTGTCAGTGTGGCAGCTGTAAACATCGAGTTTGGATATGGAAAATTTGAAAATGAACTTTGAGACACAAAACTGATAAGCATCTTATCAGACCCAGACATAAAAAAGAAAGAAATACCAAACGTTGTCACCTTAATGGAAGCAATCTGTTTCTGTTAAACGAACTTTCCTGCCATTCTTGTATCGAGAACAATTGGGTTATTCATCTTCCTTTGTTTACAGTGATCCCAAACACGCTTATCACACGTGGTTTTTGCAGAACATATTGGTTTGTAAGATTCCAGGTGGATTGGGAAAAAAATTCAATTTAGTGATGCAACAAATGTTAACATAAAGAAAACGATTTACGTGTAAGGCAAAATGCATTTCAACAATAAAAGCAAACTAGAAATTTCCACAAAACACAAAAATAGAAAAACTGAGAAGGGCATCATGAATAGAGCGAGACAGAACAAAATACAAACTTTAGGAAAAAAGAAAAAGTCAACCGAAATCAATCACCACCTGGAGATTATTGAAATAATTTTGTAAAAAGTTACATTATTTCTTTATTTTTTAAAGTAGTCAGAATGGAGATCTCACACATTTTCTAGAGGAGTTTCTTCAAGAGCTGGGAAATGGCAAACCATAATACTCCATCTCCCAGTGTTATCATGGTGAAGTGAGTTCTGGCCCAGTTTACAAATATGGACTTTCATAACCAGAAATAAAAAAACTTCACTAAACAGTGGTAACTTTCTCGATTTAATTTAAATGTTTTTATTTTGTTTAGCAAATATAAATGACCAAGACAAAAAAAAAAGCATCTTTATGCCAATGTTATGATTCGTTAAGTTTTTCACTTTATCCTACACTGTTTATCTGAACTTGTATTTCAATAAATGTATTTCTGTGTTTTGTTGGGAATAAATGACACAAAAACCAGTCTTTAAATGCAACACATGAACAACACATGAACAACACATGAACAACACAGGTTCACAGCAGCCACTTCACTCAGTGAAGCCAAGCAGATCCTCAGCTTAAAGCTGCTCATATAAACACTACAGGCAGCTGATTGTTAACATCCCACAGCTGCACTGATGCAGCTCACCTGTGTGAGCCACAGCTTCACCTGCTGCAGGGGTGGATTTCCTGTTGTTTTAGATTCACTTTGCTCTTTAAACTTAAAACGTTCATACAGAAATGAAGCTTAAAAATACCATAAAAACTACAGATAAATGCTGTCATTACTCTGTGCATCAGATAATCAAATGAATAGGATAACAAAAAAAGTTTTAAAAAGGGTCACCTAGATTTCCATTTTCCACCAATCCGTTATTCATTTCTGCAAAAGCCTCTTTTCAGAATTGGTAAAAAAACATTGAAATGTTCAAAAATGTGAAACCCCATAGTTTGACATGTCTCACCTTCTGCCAACCCACAGCTTACATAACAGTTTTGTTCTTAATCTGTTGTTCATTTTTTTCTGGATAAATAAAGGTAAAATAAATACAAATAAAATAAACTAATGGATCAAAGGCATCTACAAGTTATAAAATGTTAGACATGCAGGTTTTTAAAGTCAAATATGTTACTGAGATTTACTCAGTTGCAGGAATTTTAAAAATGCCATTTCACATTCCATAAGGAAGACTTTTTAAAAATATTCACAGAGCTTTCAGGTTTTGTCTGCATCATCTAGAACCTTTCACGAGGCTAGTAGTATTACTACAAACACAACCGAGGCTCATGACAAGATAAGATTCACCATCTTGCTTGTTTTCATATTTTGTCAGCTCGGTCACGTCTCAATAGATCCAAGCTCACAGGTAACAAGAGTGTCTACAATGGAATCACCTGAGCAAGCAGACAAATGGTCCAGTCTGTACAGGTTTTTTTCTTTATATTTCAAAGCTCTTAGCTGCAGAAAGTCTGCTTTGGTCATTGAAGGAACTGCAGGTTTTGACATTTGCACAAATTTTACGCTGTGAGCTCCTGCTTGAATGGGAGGAAAAAAGACTGACTGAAGCTGCATCTGTAAGTAAGCACTAGATGATTTTTTTACATGCAAAAGTCCATTCCGAAAAGCATATACAATATGCATAATAGGGCTGTAACGACTATATGATGCATGAATATTACAAAAATCTCATGTTCAGTTATGTGATGTCACGTGACTGTCTGCTAGCATGGCACGAATCTGTACCGGAACATGCCTGGAAAATGTTCACCTAAAGTTTTGGTAGGTTTTATTTTTTTCCACTAAAAATGAAAAAAGAGTCAATTTGTTAAACCTGTTTTCTGTTGGAAGCACTTTTGTTAGTTTAGATGAAAACATGGGAATGTTTAGTTGTTACGTTGTTGGTGAGGTGTTGCTGTATTTTTATTTACTACCTTCTTGTCATCAATCTCCTTGACGTTTTGTTGATTCTGATCCCCTGTTTTAAATAAAGGTAAAAATGATGGTGATTAAATATATGTTTTAATTTTCATACAGCCAGTGAAAAGACATACATATACATAGATCTTGGAACAAGCCTGGTTTGATCTGTGAATCATTGATCTGGATTCGTCTATTGCTACCTCTGTTAATACAACTGTGTTCATCAGTTTACATAAACTAAGAGAAATTATGATTTCTTGGTAATTTCTCATAGAATATAAATTACACAAAAAACATTTTTGTTCCACTATGGTTGGGTGAAGCTATTTATTGTCTAAAACTTCTGCTTACCCTTTTAAACTCATTATAACAACAGAAACTAACCCTGTTCAAAAGTTTACACACCCCTTTGACTTTGTTCTGAAAACATGCACAGCTGATACAAAAGGGTTTGAATGGCAGCTGATGGTAACAATCCTCACTGGTGACTTTGCTTGTAACCAGTGTGTGTGCACAAAAGGTCTGGGCTCCCATCAGACCCTTGGATCCTTCATCCACTGCTGCACTGACATTTCTGAATCCTGAGTTATGGAGAAAGCTCAAGTCAAAAGATCTATGGGAAAAGGTAACTGAACGGTACAAACAGGAAAGGGATATAAGAAGGGACATATTTTTTTATAAGAAGGGAAAATCATTAGGGTTGCAAAGAAAAACTAGCAAATAACTTCAGCTGTGATCCAGGACTCTGAAAAACTGTGGTGTTGATGTTTCAACATGAGTAATAAGGAGGCGCCTGAAGAAAAACGGGCTGCATGATCGAGTCACAAGAAGAAAGCTAGTTTTTTACACAAATGCCACAAAATAGCTAGATTGCAATACGCCAAATAGCACCTCCAAACATCTGGATCAAAGTCATTTCGAGTGATGGAACCAAGATTGAACTTTTTAGCCACAACCATGAACGCTACACTTGGATAGAAGTCAATAAGTAACAACAAATAACACTATTTCTGCTGTAAAACATGGAGGTGGATCACTGATGGTTTGGGGTTGTGTGAGCAACAAAGATACAAGAAACTTGGTCAGAATTGATTGCAAGATAAATGCAGTACGTTACAAAAGATACTGGAGAAAAACTGTCACTCTTCAGCTTGAAGGCTGCGCATGGGATGCACTTGGACATTTCAACATGACAACGATCCAAAACACAAGTCCACCTGTCATTGGTTCCAACAGAATAAGGTGAAGGTTCTGGAGTGGTCTTCTCAACCTCCTGACCTCAATATTCTCTGCTGAGATCTCGAATAGGAAGTTGAAGCAAGACAGCTCAAGAATTTAAAGGAACTTGGGGTTTTCTGCCAAGAAAAACGGACTGTTTGACCAGTAGTGAAAATGAACAACCTCATCCACAACAACCACAAGAGACTTCAAGATGGTATTGGGGGGGGCAAGGTTATAAGAAATGGAGAAAGTTAACTTTTGATTTGTTTAATTTTGGAAGTTTCTATTGTCATTGTCAAAACGCGTTAATACTGTTGTTATAAATGATTGAATCCAACCACTAGCCATACGAGGAAAAACATTTTTGTGTTTTCATTTATTTTCTCTGAAAAGTAGCCTTAATTTCATAATTTCTTTTAGAGTAGGTAAACTTATGAGCACAACTGAATACACTCAGCCACTTTATTATGTACACCTTGCTAGTTTGACCTGGTTTGACCCCCTTTTGCCTTCAGAACGGCCTCAATCTTTGGTGGCAGAGATTCAACAATGTACTGGAGCTATTCTTCAGAGAGTTTGATCCATATTGACTTGATAGCATCACGCAGTTGTTGCAGAATAATCGACTGCAAAGCCATGATGCCAATCTCCTGTTCCAGCTTTCCCAAAGGTGCTCTATTGGGTTGCGATCTGGTGACGGACAGGAGTACTCTGATAAGATGATGGGTCATGTGGTTAACCATTGAAAAGGACACCAGTCTCTTGAAACTCACTAAAGACACATTTAGGTCAGAAAACCAAATGATGGGTCACGAAAGACCATAAAAAGTTTGGAAGTGTCAGTACATCTGCATCTCATTGATTTTGATGTTGAGAAAAAACCAAAGTGTTTGAAAACATTTTTGAAACCAGAAAAACATCAAATTATTTGAGAAAAAACCAAAAGAGCAGAAATGAATTAGATTAATAGCCCTACATGACTCACCCCGATGACCCATTGTTAACTTGAAGAACTGAAACTGTTGATGAGCTTCAAAGCTTGCCTTCATGTGGGCTCTAATGACTAAGTAGAGTATATTTGACTAAAGAAGTTCATTGGTTGAGGCAGAAAATGTTTGATCTCTACAAGAAGTCCACTTGATATGAAACTTCATCTGAGCGACCGTGGACCTTCATTGCCAAACATTCATGTCAACCAACTAAAAATTACTTTTCCAAACGGACAGACGTGGTTCATGAAATTCCCAAAGCTCTGCTCTGGGCCCTCTACTTTTATTAGTGCAGACAAAGAAACACAATGAAACTGCGCAGCCACATCTATGCAGATGAGTCAGCGTTCATCACCTGCCATGCTTTGTTTCTGTGGATTAAATCTATAATCTTAATGCTTTTGGATTATGATTGAAACTCTGTTAAATAACAGTAGCTGTTACTCATTTGTATTTATGTAATTCAAATCCTAATAAGGATCAAGAGAAATTCTTGCCAAACACACTGTAACTTTTTTTCTTTTTCTGACAGTTCATTGTTGGTACATAAAGCTGAAAGCAGCAGTTTAACATTTAAAATAATACATTCAGTTCAATTGTAGTTCTAAAACCCCAACAAATTAAAAATGAAATGCACATGTTAGTCCTGACTTTTTAAATCGCCTTACAATGTGAGTTTTTTTTTTTTTTTTTTTGGGAAAAGATGAACAAGACAACACAGATTCTACACAGCAACACAACAACAAACTCATGAAATTTTTGCCACAGTAGACCTTATTGGTCCAGAGCTTTTTTGAGCATTTTTACACTATTTTACAATTTACTCAAGTAATTTGTCTTTAAATCATTTTTTTTGGGAATTTGTGATATCCATGTTTTTAGTAAAACCTCGATTTTCTTTTTTTAAAGATTTATTTTCAATAGATTAACAATAATTCCACAATGATTCTGAAATTCTACAAAAAAAACCCAATCCTGAGTAGGAAATGTGTTTTCATATTTTATTACAAAGATAAATCCTGTAGAAATAAAATTAAAATCCAATTAAATCAAAAAACGAAAGAAAATACAATGTCGAAACAGTTTGAACAGGTTTAAACCATTCATTCATTCATTTTCTGAACCACTTTATCCCTTTCGGGGTCACGGGGCTGCCGGAGCCTAACCCGGCTACTCATGGGCGAAGGCAGGGGACACCCCTGGACTGGTTGCCAGTCTGTCGCAGGGGCCACAGTCACACACTCATGCACACTAGGGACAATTTAGAGTAATCAATTAGCATGTTTTTGGTTTAAACCAAAACATTTAAAACTTTTTTAAAAACTTTAGGGTAAAGTTTGAAAGAAAAATTAAATTAATGGCGAGTCTTTACTACTTTACTATCTTTACTACATCATATTACATAACCAATTTGATTGGCTAGCACACCGATGAGTTTAGAGGCTTCTAAAGAAAACTACGGTGGCCCTGAAGTCCCATCAGAAACCCTGCAGTCTTCTGGTTTCCATGTAAAAAAAGAAAAACAAAATGTATTTCCAGAATTCCAAGTGAAATGTTAAAGAAATGAAACAAAAAAGTGGAAAAGATGGAGACTATATTTCTCAGTTTTTGCATTAAGTGATTTGTTGGTTTGTTTTATACTTCAGGGCAACTGTAGAAAATCTGACTCAGAATCTTGGACTCTGTAAAGGTCTGTAATCTACAAACACTCTTTCCTCATTAAAGATTTTGTTGCTTGTTTGCAACAAGAACTTAATCAAGTTTATAGCACTGTTTTTTTGGTGGGTGGGGGTGGGGGTGGGGAGAGGGTTAGTGGTTTCGTGGAAGAGTTTGAATTAATGCTTTAACATTTTCTGCAATTTTTTGTACATCCTTTAAACTTCTCCGTAAAATATTACTAATATTAGTAATATCTGTTTTAACTTATTGCCAATAGTGCTGTTTTTGCCTGTCATGTAAGGGAAAGAGAAATTACAATCTCTCTCTAGGTTTTCGTGTTCATAAATAGTTGTACAACTAGACATATTTGCTCATATTTTAGAAAAGAATAGTTTCATAAAGTGTCAAGATAATAATCTACAAAACCTGTTTGTTCATGTAATTCTGAGAGAAAACCAAAACGCCACGGCAGTGTTTTTGTTATGTATAAGACAGGAGTGGAAAAGTTTGAACTGTTCCCAGATCAGGTGCTTTGAATAGCCATCTGTCAAGCACTAATTGACGGGGAGGATACAAGTTTGTGTTTTCGCCGCTGCTGCTGTGCAACCAGAGGCCGATGGACAGGCTTTCCACGCCGCCTCGTCTTCACTGAGCAAAGATTTTACTGACTATGCCATCTGAGCGTCTGCAGTGACATCACCACTGACGCAGTAACTGCTCTGACTCACGCTCTGCTTTGTGTTGATGCATGCCATAACACAATCCACTTCTTAAAGACCTGCATTTATTGCGTAGTAAAAGCAAATGAAAAGAGAGAATTCGTGGTGTGATGCCAAAAAAGCAAGACTTATTTCATCACTTCCACAGTTTATCGTCAACCAGCCGGAAACCGTTTTTTTCCATGGAGACTGAAGTCAAACTGGACAGAAATGAAGAAAAAGTGGATTTGCTGTTAAAAATGAATTTAGTCTAAACAAAATGATTGTCTCCTTACGCTTTTGACTATTTAAACTACAAACAGACAAACTTATCGACATGAAAATACAGAAACATGTTCCACTCCTGATACAATGGTCAATGCTGAGTAATGTGACCTGCAACATGGCAATTTCAACAGAAAGAATCACAACCATCCACATCCAACCTTTTCAGCTGCAACATCTCAACTGTTGACATTGAAGCCAGTTGTCCCTACGACCCTCCATGGACACGAACAACCAGAAAACCCACAGCACCCATGTGACGAAGGCTTAACCCGTTTTAGGAAACTGGTAGCAACACCTTAAAACAAGTGTTTTTGACATTGGTAGGAAGGATTTGGTATTTTATTTTGTGAGTTCTGCTGCCTAAACCACAATCCACAATCATGTTCCTCACAAATGGGAACCTTACAGAGAAGCTAGAGCAGACAGCATACGTACATGCAGCACTCTGTAAACAACCAGCTTCTTCAACAATGGCCTTCAGAATCTCTCTGTGCTGAAAGTCAGTGACTGTCTTCTGGATGCCTGTTGTGTCATCCTTGCATGGCCGTGCATGCCATGGCCGATGTCTTTGCCAAAATGTAGACACGCTTTCCTGCGTGGTTACCTTGACAACCCAAAAACAAAATGAATGTGCACACGAGTCTCAATGCCAATGTTTTCTTGCATTTTCAAACCAACTTAAATGCAACTCGTCTAGACGCCTTCTGACATGTTGGCTTTGATGACAAACATGCATGGAGTTGATTTTTTATTTTTTTACATTGTGCAATGCATACTGTGATACTCCATCCACTATGCTTGTTGCACGGTAAACTCGCAACGCTCCTCGATATGGATTTAAAAAATTCAGTTTTTTATAAACTCTATAAATTCTTACAAACCTAAGAAACAAACAGTCATGGTGTCACTCTTAGAAACTGCTCAGCTGTGTCACAACCACAGCACAGTGTGGCGCAGTGAGCCCAATCCACACCATCCAGAGAATGTGTGTGTGTGTGTGTGTGGGTGTGTGTGTGTGTGTGTGTGTGTGTGTGTGTGTGGGGGGGGGGGGGGGGGGGGGGGGGGGGGGGGGGGGGGTCCTGTGGTTTCCATGGAAACCACAAACAACAGAACATAATTTTTTTAAAGAAATTTGCTGGTCAAGGCCAAGCAAACTGGATCATTGTTGGATTGTATCATTCTCTGGAGTCAGGCGCAGACCGTTGTGTTTTCTAATGTTACTCAGTGTTTCATTCACGTTGAAAATGACTTTTACTTTGGGAACAAGCTGATGACTATAAATATCAGCTGAGTGGTTTATAGTTGTTAAAGCAACAAACCTTTCACTGGGTTATCAAACCGCAGTCCTTTCGCCTTTGTTGCTGAACTTAGCTGCTATTGTTGAAACAAGAAGGTGGGGTGGGGGGGTGGACTTTCTGATGTTTGCAGAGTTGTACTGTGTAAATCCAGAAAAGATGAATAGTCCCAATGTTTTAGAATGAAAAATGAAGACTAAAATGAGAAATCCCACGAATCCAGTAACGTGCAGCGGATTATCAAACACCAGCATCACTATGACGGTAGGAGAACTGCAGTCTGAGAACAAACACTGTTCAAGTTATTTCTTTTAGTTTTGGTTTGTTTCAAGTAATCAAACCAAAAAAGCAAAAAGACTAAAACAAAATGAAGACAAAAAAAAGAAATATATAGGTGCAGATATGTCAAACGTAGGATAAATAGTTGTAAATTGATTAGAAAATGAATAAAAAATAAAAATCCAATCAACATTGTGCTTGTCAAATAGAGTCAGACTGGACAGAAATTAAGAAAAAATGTGATTTGCTAAAAAAAGGAATTTCATTTAATCTAAACAAAATGACTGATTCATTACACATTTGCCAACTGAAACTACAAACAGACAAACACATCACCATGGAAAGCTGACATCTGCAATGCTGTCATGTTCCCCTCCTGCTACTATAGTCCCTGCTGAGTAATGTGTAGCTCTCCTCCCACCATAGTGATGCTGATAATTCACTGATTATTTGGTTGAATGGGAGTGGGAAGAAGCCAGCTTTTATAATCCCTCCTCTGTTATGTTTTACTTAAAGACTGAAGAAAATGGTGTTTTTAACATGTTCTTGTAGCATTGTTCTGATGATGGCAGACATATATAAAGAAAATTAAGCTTAGTATTTCCTTTCTGAGTATTTCTTTATTCAACTGTTGTGAATCAGGAGCAGATGCAAAAATGCAATGAGAAGAAGATCGTATGGATAGAAAATATGCTGGGCGGGGCCACATGATGATCGATGATCAGAGTGGGACTTTTCTTTTTCTTCACAAACATTCAATGTATTTGGTTCTTGACTTCTATTTAGTTATTCTAAGGGCAGATTATAATTTAACAAATCCATTTGTACTAATGATATGAAATAGTGAACTGGCATTGAACTGGTAGATGCACACCATGTGGTAAATACTATTATGATGTCTCCTTTTTATGAACTGAGGTATTAATGTAGAATCATAGCTATTACCCTTGATGCTATTGTGTTAAATTTAATTTGCTCAGTAACTTTTGTGTCAAAATGTTCCATCTCACACTAAACAAACAAACAAAACAAAAGCAGAACTAAAGTTACAGTAAACTTCAAGCAGAACACCGGCAGAAAAAAAAAATCCCAAAAGACTTTTTAAAAACCCAAAGTTTGCTATTTGTTTTAGAGAAAAACTAGAGAATAAAACAAAAAATGAAAACTACAACATAAAAGTTTTGTTTATTTTTATAAAACCTTCACTAAAAGTCTTTATTGAGTCTTTATTTCTGCTTTATCTTTGTTTGATGAACACAGAAACTTACTTTGTTAAAACGATAAAACTGAAGCCAAAATTGGTTAAATTTCACGACAACCATCCAAAACATTTCTTGATAGATTAGTTGATCCTACAGTTACAGATCAAATTTAAAGTAGTAGAAACTGACAAAGAAGGAAGTGCTTGAATAATAAAAAAGTTTTCATGTAAATCTTTTTAAAATCTAACAGACAAGTCATATTTTAGAAAAAAGCTGCTCTGAAAGATGAAGACTTTCTTTTGGGTACGACTGGCGCTAAACAAACGTTGGTCCACATGGATTATATTCTTCTCGTTGTTTGAACAAACTGTTGCACAGACCAGACTGTCATTAACAACACAATGCGTCTGTGACGACAGCTTTATGGTCGCTTTTTGATGCAGGTGTCCTCAAAATGGTGAAAATCCAGTTATTCAACTAGTTAACAAAAAGTAAGCGTGGGAAAATGGTTTTGGACCAAAGCATTTTACATTTGATGAATGTGCTGAAAGAGACAGAGGAGGGTGCGTGGGTGGCCGCTTCAGGTTGTCTTTGCTTAGTTTACTTTGTTTTCTTGAAGATCATAGCGACAAAAGTTGTGTTTCCCTGCAACCTTTGACCAGCTTTGACTGCTAAAGGAACATTTGAGGTTTTTGTGAGAAGGTCGTCTTCCCAAAGACACTTCATCAACTGGATCCGGTAACTGGATTCCAGGTTTTTAATTCTCATCCTCAGTTTCTCTCTGAAAGTGAAGCAATAGCCTGTCATGCTGACCCTTGTCTGATTTGTTTTCATTGAAACATTTTCTGAAAGATTGAGCTGTAAAACATTAATACTTGAATACATTTCTAATCAACAAACATTTTTTGGTGCTGTCATGGAATCTCATTCTGAAAAATGTTGAGATTATCCTGAAAAAAACACTTAAATCTTAAGGTTTCTAGTTCTTCTTTAGCCCCAAGCTGGATCTTCAAAACACAAACTTCATGTAAAAAAAGTGATCTATCAAAATATAAGTTAAAAGTTATAAATGGAATTATATTGACAAACATTTATTTTAACCTAGAAAATTGTTGGCATTCTTGCATCTGTGGAATCTGACACCAAAATCTTGATCTGACTGGAAATTGGACCAAATCCACTTCAAAAAATTGTGTTGATGTCCAAATGGATGGAATCAAGTATGCTTTTAACGTGATGTGAGCCTGTGGATTTTAGCAGGGACAGCACCTCCTACTGCATGAACTGGGACAAGTTATTTCCAGATGCAGATGATTGGTGCTGTTTACCGAGTGTGGATAACAAAATGTATAAAGACTTTTTAAAGTCTTTGAATGCCTTTTATTATAATAGAATTGTTCCCAAACCCTTAAAAAAGTTGTTGATGAAGGTCCTCGTTTATCCAAGTGACTTTGAGTCATGGCGCCATGGACTTAAAATAATCTTTCTTAAAAAGTTTCACCACTCATCCAAGTGGCTTCATCAGCCTGAAAGTTTCAAAGTTGTCTTTTCAGTCATGTGGTCCAAACACACTGAAACTTTGGTTTCTTGTTGTCTAAAGGTTTTCTAGAAACCATCAGGACTTTAGTCTTTAAGAGACCAAATGAATGGTGTGTTTCTGTTGTCAAAACATCTGGTGGAAAAAGGCTGGAAGAGGTGTGTGTCGTCAGCATAGAAATGGTACAAAAACTTGATGGAGCTCAGAGATGTGAATCTGTGAGAATTAAACCCTGATCCTCCTGTACATAAAGGTCTCAGGTCTCAGCTCCTGTCGCTCAGTCGATCATTTTAAAGAGCAGAAATGATGCAGTCAAAGTCGGTGAGGAAGAACATGGCATTATAGCGGGTGCACAGCTCCTTCAAGATGTATTTTTTTACCTTTATGGACGTCTGAAAATGCCGTTAAATAAGCAGATGCTCACTTAAAAGTTAAAGCAAACAGAATGGAGGTGGGAAATCCATCAGTTTAAATGTACGTTTTTGATCTCATAGAGAACATCTTCATCGTCCCAAAAAGGAGCTCGGACTTCAGCCCGATTGAAAAGTTTCAAAGGTTTAGAGCTCAAGGCAACCTTCCTGTCTGCAATTGACAACACCTTTCCAGTTGGTTTCCAATGCCTGCAGGTGAACTTTGAAATGAATTTCCTGAAAGCTTCTGGGTTTGATAAAACACTGATTACACACCGTCGTCCTTCAGAGCGTGCAGGTCAAGAGACGCCAGATTTCCTCAGAACAGAGGTCCTTTGGTAAGCAGATGTGGTCACAAAAGATCACAAAGGATCAATACATGCGTGTGGTTTTTCTCTCCATGTTCATGTGTGTCAGAAGTCTCCGGGATATTCGGAGCTTCTTAATGACCCCCCCTGAGAGACCGCAGATAATCCCCTGCACCTCCGAGACAAATAAGCATCCACACATTCAGTGTTTGGGTCGGCTTTATGGAGGCATGCTCGATTCAGGACAAGTGTGTGTGTGTGCGTGTGTGGGGGGGCTGTTTGTATTAAGGTATTAAGGCTGAGACCTGAAAATTGAATATCACACATGAAATAAACTATTTGTGACCAAAAAAAGAAAAAAAAACATTTGCAGCTAAATGTGAGTCTGTTGGACTAACAGAAGAAGTTTTACTTTAAAGCCATCTTTGAGTTTCATTTAGGAGTCAAACTGTTCTTTGTGTCATTCGAGAGGCCTCGACTTTAAAGCCAAGGCTTTTAAAAAAATATTGATATATTGTCTCTGTTATGTTCTTGGATCTTTCGGGGTACATGTCGTATGGTCATCGCTACACTCTTACCAAAACACACCAGTATCTGGTGCTTTTATTATTAGGTTTACTTAGAGTGTGAATGAGTGTCACAGGATTCAAAAGAGGAACATTACTGAACAGATTCATTTTTAGGCAGTGGATGAATCGACCTGAGGTTTCTACAGGTTTCATCCACAGTCTGGACAGGTTACATGTGTTCCTCAAACGTCAAAATAAAAGCGGCGCAGCAGCTGTGATGAAAGAGCTGGACCCGGTGAGCGCTTTGAAGCCTCCTCTGTTTGTATCTTCAATCAGCCTGTGTTGCTGCAGATGAAAGGCTGGGAATTTGAAGACATCAATGTTTGGAGCTCACACGTCCATTCCACTACAGGTATGTGGAACATTTGTACGCTGCCTCTCCTCTCCGTGGCGGTACAACTTTGGCAGAAATATTAAAAGAAACACTAATTCTATTCCTAACAGGAGCTCAGCTGGACCTGCCTGTGTCAGGCAGCAGTGGGGGCCTTCCTGTGGTCTGTCGGTGCTGACATGATCTGACCTGAAGCTCCCATCAGCTTCAATGTGGATCAGCTGCCAGCAGGGAGCAGAGGCAGACAGGTGGGTCCTCCCATTCACCACCAGGTGGAGGTAAAAGCCAACTTTTCAGGCTTGAAGTCAACAGCATCCTCCAGTTGGCAAGGAGCCACATTTTTATCAAGCCCAAGTTATTCAGGGCTAATTTGCACCTGATGTTCACTTAATGAAGACAGATGCAGACGAAGGAGTCCGGGGAGATCGGGGGGGCAGGTCTCCTGACATGAAGTCTCACTAATTAAGACTTTTACACAGCAAGCTAACTGCACTAAACACTAATGAGCCCAACAACCTGCTCCAATCACAACATCATCAAACAAATTATAACCAGACGGCGTCGATCTGAGAGCCGTCTGAGGCTTACACACTCAAGCATCTCATTCAGGAAAAATGTGAAAATCTGTTACTCTGTCATGAAAACGGTTTTTGATTTTCAGGAGTCATTTAAAGGATTTTTTTGTCCAAATAGTAAAAGAAACAACACAATTTTGTAAGTGTTTAACCTCCATCAAACGCATTAAAAAGTCTACTAGAAATAAATATGAGATATGATGGCCAAGAAAGAAAAACACAGAGAGACAGAGATCTTGAATATTGGTGTCCTGATAGATCCCTAAGTGTAGATAAGAAAAGATTTGAAGGATCAGGATTAGTGTTAAAAGAAGATGAAGAGCAGAGGAGGTATGGGTTAGAAAAAGGTCAAGTATGAGGTCAACAATGTCTGCAGGTAGCAGAGATAAGGAAACTGAGGTTCTCTCTGGGAATGTAAAGATGGGATCTGCAAGAAGAACATCAGAGGAACATTAGAAGAACAGAACGTTATCGATGTTTTAGAGATGAAGACAGAAGAACTTGGTTAAGATTTTGTTTTTCATTTTCAGAAGAGTGATATCAACTTTTTCTGTAATATAGAGCGAGTTCATGACAAGTTATTGGTTTCCCTCTGATGTTAAAATAAAACCAACAGAATTGTCACCAAAATAACTGGAAACAAATCAAATTAATATAAAAAATAAGAAATAAAAAATACTGTAAGCGTTTCTGAGAAAATCAAAAATCACGTTGATGTGTAACTGCGCTAAAGGTGCTCGGTGCCACCATGAAACAACATCTGATGGTTCAGAGGGCAATTCACCAACCAGAATTTCAGAATGGTGTCTTTTCTACAAAACAAGCTCTACAGTCAAATCCACAGACTAAAGTGAACTCGCTGAGAAGACGATGCAGAATCGAGGTTGGTTTGGTCAAATAGGAAACGTCAGAACAGAGATGGAAGACAAAGGCTGAACAGAACCAGACGAATGCAGGTTATGAGGCTTTGTACAGGACGCAGAAAGAGATTTTTGAACTTACAGTCAGAAATGAGCTTAAAGCCTGATAAGTTCTGGAAGGAACAGCCAAACTGACAGCAGCAGTCAAACATGGGGGTGTTAGTGTGATGGTATGGGGCTGCTTTTTAGCATCATTATAGGGATGAAAACTCTGAAAACTTAGAAAGATTGTTTCTACTCTTTCAGATAAAACTCTCAAACACGAATTCAGGATCAACTAAATCCCCCCACAGAGATTAGAAATATTTACTGTAAGTGACTTTTTCTGTGATAAACCAAGGGTGAAGTGGAGGACCCACTCCCTTAATAATGAATAACTGTAGGCAGATTACACTGGTGAGCTGTATATATAACTAAATCATGATGTTATAGAGCCGTTTTAAAAAGTAATCACTCACTACACAAGAGCTACTGTTGAATGCTGCCTCCAGTGGCCACAAGAGGAACTGCAGTTCTTTGGAGGCCTAAGAACCCAAGAATAACGTTGTTCTGGAATATTAAAGTTAAATTGACATTTTTTTTTGTTTTTCGTCTTGGGTGGCAGCAATTTACAGCAGCGAAACAAACAAACAAAAAAATTAAAATGTTAAAAAATTCCGTAAAGCAAAAACAGATGCGTTATGAGGATTTTATAAGAAATGTTCCAGCATGTTCTACTTTTTGAAGCACATTGAATCAAGCACACAAACAACCTTTGAAAGTTTTATGAAACGCAGCTGACAGACATGATAAATTAATAAAATAAAATAATCCGGGCTCAAAAAGCAACACGCTGATTACAAGTGCATTGCTCAAAACAGGCCTAAAATTCAAGCTGTGACAAAAGACATGATCTTGAGTAACTTTGAATTGCTCCAAAATTCCACATCTCTAGTTCACAAAAAAGAAAACCAAAAAGAAAAAAAAACAAACAATAAGATTAAAAAATCTAGTTTGTTAGATACTCAAAATTCTCATTCAAGTTCAAGTATGTCAGTAATGTGGGGTTTCACATGGCTCAGATTAGGGGCTACTGCTTTTTATTTTGTACCTTCGTTGTTTCAGCCCATTTTTAATATAAATGAAGATTTATTTGGGATCAGTCATCACCAATTCATAGAGAAACAGAGAAAGTCAAAATTCCACCATTTGTTGAACATTCATAGTGCAACACACCATCGCAGAATGGGTTGTTCTCTGTATGAGTCTTTTTAAGGATCATTGCAGGTATAGAATAAGGGGAAGCTGGGAGATGTGGGTCAGCATTCAGATGTCTCCCTCCAGTGACCAGAGAGGCAGACGGAGCTCAGACTCCTGACAGGTACAGCAGACCTGAAAACAGATCAGACTGACTTCATGCCTGTGAAATGCACTCCAAGAAAACTTGACTTTTTAATTGTTTTGATTACACAGCAAAACTTGCTTGTGTTTGCACTTTAACATTCTGGTTTATTCAAAGTGATGGGGGGGCATGTAAACAACGGTCAGATACGTTTTTGTCATGAAAAGTTTCTCCACTGCTCCTCCTCTGTCTTGTTAGCATGGAATCAAAAATGGAACGGTCAAAGCTTTTTGGGTTTTATACGACTCAAAAGCGGTGTTAGGTCCAGATTGGTCCCGTGCCCCCTCCCCGCAATACTGCATTAATGTGGATTAAGCTTAGAAGCCTTTGAGAGTGGTGAAGTGGTGAAACTCGGATTCTTTTATTTTAGGTTGTTTTATGCAATTCATTAAAAAAGATTGATTTGTAAATATGCTTCTTTTTGTATCTATCAGTTAAAGTCCCAAAACACATCAGTTTACATTCATATCTGCACAGAACTTCTTTTCCTGGTCTTTGTGAGTTAAAGCTACATGCCAACTGAAGCTAGAATTTGTTGTTTTTCAAACACTAAGATTGTTAAAAAAAAAAAAGTTGCTTTAAGGCCACATGATGTTCAGAAGTCAAAATCAATTCAGGTCCATCATCAACCGTCCTCACCAGCTCTCTTTCCTGTTCTAATTGCTTGAAAACTCATCCAGTTTCCCAATAGTCCGAATCCATTAGTCTGCCTTCCCTCGGACCAACACTTTCTGTTTTTACTGCACCTCTGAGACACAAACACATGTGGGTAAAGCAGAACCAATCAAGGAGCCATAGGAAGCCTCTCAGGCAGCACGAAAGCACCAGTTTGGTTTCACATCCACACATTTTTATGTTGCTAATATAGTTTGGAGTGTTTTGGTGCGTTTTATCTCCTTTTGGCTGCACATTTGATGCATTAAAAAAGATCCCATTTGCCAGTAAATGTCAGTGAAAATCCATGTGCAAACCAGGCTGCATGACATGAATGTGACAGTCCTGCACGCACGGCGTGCTGCGTCAACTGACACTGCTGTTTCTTTGATTGCTTAAAATAAACCAATTCTAATATCAAAAATGTCAATAAAAAGTAAAAACAATCCAACACATTCTTTTATTTTAGAAAAAGCTGCTTCACATCTTGGAAGCCTGTGTGCAACAACATAGTAAGAAATCTTAGAAGACTTTTAACCTGTGATTGCTAGACAAGATCCAACTGTCCTCGAAATGATGACCTTTTCTGTACAGAAAAACTACTTTCACTTGTGATGAACTCTTCCAGACTGCCCCTCACAAATAAGGACTGAGATCACAAAATGGCCTCATGAGGGACAGGTCTGTGGGCACCGGTCATCATGTGCCCTTGTTCGGTATCAGCGTTTGGAGGCCATCTTGGAACATTTTCAAATATTCATCTGTGTTATATATCTGTCATTCGTTGCTTTGGGGCATCAGAAAGTAAAGCTACAGGTGGATTTCATAAAGTGAAAAAAAAACCCCATTAAACATTAAAGTTGTGGTCCTTTGACCGACCTGGAAACATGCAGCAGACTGGATCCAGAGCAGCCGAGCCGTTAAAGGTCAGCCTGTGGTACAGGAGCTCAGAGGAGGAGCAGGAGCAGGTGGAGCGGCGGCGCCTCCATCCTCGTCCTGCAGCCTTGAGGCAATTCTCTGTAGCCAAGCACAGCCGGACTCCCGGCCTTCAGCTGTCTCCAGGCAGACGTTGTAATCAGAAGAAGTGTCAGTCACTGAAGGCAGACAGGTAGGGTCACCTGGACCTCCAGCGTCCGGCTGTCAGGACCAAAGCCTGCTTCAGCCTGAACTCCTGTTTGCTCCACATGTGTAAAGAAACAAAGTCGAGCAAACACGGACGACCCCCCCACACTCCCCTCTGGCATGAAAGAAAGATGACGGCATGAATGATGCATTGTGCTGTTACACACTATCACTGACACACACACACACACACGCACACACAGAGGGTTGAGCGAAGTCTGTGGGGGAAAGTCTGACGGACAGATGCTCAGCATCCACCCCATTCCTCCATCATTCATGTAAGATGTAATGTAAACCTAAACATACAGAAAATACTTCAAACACTGTTGGAAATATAACTAGGAAGTTAATAAGTCAGATGATCAAAGCATCACTATTAAAAAAAGCAAACATAGTAAATACTAAATTCACATTTTGATTCAGAAGCTTTAACATCCAAAAGTTCCTGACCCTTTGACAAAAACGAAATGTTTCTGAACTGCTGCTTAAATTCTTTATGTCCCACTCAGAGCTGGTTACTGTTGAGTTTAGAAACTCCAACATT
This sequence comes from Oryzias celebensis, assembly GCA_014656515.1. Taxonomy (NCBI): domain Eukaryota; kingdom Metazoa; phylum Chordata; class Actinopteri; order Beloniformes; family Adrianichthyidae; genus Oryzias; species Oryzias celebensis. Next base: position 25,233,492 of record BNCR01000013.1, read on the forward strand.
AACGCACACTAGCAAAGTGATGCTCAAAAACTACCTGAAAAACATGAAAGAATGTTAAATGTAATTTGTGTCTGGTTCACAAAAACTCAGAGGTGAGAGACATTATTCACACCTGTAAAAAGCAGACCAGTTGAGTGACCAAAGACCAAAGCCAGCCTGAGAACAAAAGGAGGACTCATCCAGGAGGTCCTGAAAGAAGCAGAAGAAGATGGACAGACCTTCAGGCCTCACTGGACTGAGTTCAGGTCTCAACAATCAGAAAAAGACTTTTGGACAAATGTGAATCCGGGAGAGCTGAAGAAGAAAGACACTGCTGAGTAACAAGAACACAGAGAATCTCCTTGTAGAATTCATTCCAGATGCTGCATTATGACTTTAAATTGGTGTTCTTGTTGAAAAACCTTTTATTGTGTAAGAATCCACGCATACAAAGCAGAATAGATCATGAGAAGCAAACATTGGTGGGTGTTATGAATACCTGATTGCAGTTTCATCCGCTAAGGGTGATGCAATAAACTCAGAGGACATTTTTGAAAAAACAAATGCACCCGTGTGTGTGTGTGTGTGTGTGTGTGGGGGGGGGGGGGGGGGGGGGGGGGGGGGGGGGGGGGGGGGGGGGGGGGGGGGTGTTTACCCATGTGGTGCTGTGGTTTTTGGGTTGTCCGGGTCTGTGGACGACCGTAGACAGGAGCAGTTGCATCTTAAGGGGGAATCAGGAGTGTCTTGCGGCTCATGTGACCACCCTAAAGATAAAAATGGAACACACCATTGTTGTGTGTGTGACAAGTGTATTGCAAAGTATTTGTGAGGCTAATGGAAGTAGCACACAGTCTGACACACAGCGGATGCTGTGGATAGTGTCCTTGCACCACACTAAGGAATAGTTAGATGTGAGTACTATCTCCTCATTGACCGTGCACAAATGCTGCATGCATGGGGCGTGCACGTGATCCGTAAGTTTCCGTAGGACGCCCCTTAGGATGTCCACACAAACTACACTCTGATTGTCTAATTTCCTCATTTCTAACAGTAATGCTTGTGTAAAATATGAATATGTCAAACGTTGATTAATAACCATTTTATAAAGAAAGAATGAATCAGGAACAGAGCCAACATGTGCCAAAGTAAAGTCAATTATGTGTTATCATTTAAAGTTGGGATTCTGGTTTTTTCAAATAATTTTTTATGTTGTAAAATGTCATAAAATAACAACCTGAATTTGTAGAGACTCAGCTGCTCCATTATTATCTCCGGCTTTGCATCCAGTGTGGATACGAAATGATGTCTGAAATGTTTCACACAGTGATAAATCACTGGCGTTTACTGCTCGACATCACCATGATGGATCATTTGAATCAATGCAGTTTTGCTAATTACCTGGTTAGTGGCCGATTGCCTGAAGTGTCAACTCTCATAATGAAAAGGTGTTTTGAGGAGGATGCCAATAAGGAACGCTGCATGCTAAGACGCTGGGGGCTGATTGGTTGCGACCACTATCGACTGAGCGATAGGGAAATGTCTGCTGTGATTCTGAGCTGAAACGTCCTGAAGAGTAATGGGCCTGCACGTTTTCCAACCAGACAGTCATAAAACAAAACACTGAAGTGGGAACTAAAAAATGTTGAAAATGTTACTTATTCTTAGAGTTTTAGTGACACATTTGTCAACACGTTTCTCCACGAAAGACTGACTCTGATCTGGACCCATGTGGATCAGTCTCTAACTCTGCGTCTGCTGGGACGGCCCGGTCCCCTGTGCAGACTTGTCGTCAGGTTGTCACAGTGAACACAATACACAACGCCATTTAATCGATCAATAAATGGAGACGGAATAAAGGAGGTCAGTGAGAGGGAGAAGATGGATGGAGAGGGCCTCTGTTTTTTCACTCTCTGGTCTGCATTACCTGGATCACAGAGCACACAATCCCTGTGGGGCACAAACACACAAACAAATCCACTGCAGGAGGATGCACTCATGAACATCTATGCCATAGACGGCTGTTCCATATTTATTCCTTTTTTCTGTTTTTATCTTTAAACGATAACAAAAAAAAAAAAAAAACTAGACATGGAACCTTGTTTGTGACAGATGACAGTGGCCTGAATGGATGTTTTTAATTTGTATTGTAAAAGTTTAAAGGCACCGTTTATGTGATCAACGTGAATCCACTGATTCTGACATGGAAAGAAATGACCTTTCTTTACGACTCTGGGTGTTACACAATCCAGTTCATTGTAATTATTATTATCATAATTTCTAATGATCAGAGACACCATAAGGATCAGGCAAGCATGTAAAACGGATGAATCTACACAGATGCAACACACTGAACAAGTATGAACATGAACCCACCATATTGAGAAGAAATGCTTCACAATCCTCACCAACAGAGCTGCTGAGGTCTGAATTCTCTATTTTCAGTCTTGGTTCAGATTTCAGAAATCAAACAAAGCAGCAAAACACCTTTGCTTTTACTGCTAAACTTTACTTCATCACCATGTAACATCCAGATAACTTTAACATGGACATTTGGGAAACTTGGGACAACCCTCTGAGAAGGATCTCCCAAGTCAAACTGGTTTTAGATGATGGGCCACTGAGACTCAACGTGGAACCAAAAACGCGGTCGGGGCTTGTTGGTAAGCACCTGGGGCTGAACCCAAAGGAACCAACCTGGCAGAACTCTTGGAGGGTCAAAGAGTCATGCTCATTGGACATTTGGCTTTGTGATCTGATGGATTAATGCTTTTCAAAGCCCATCCAGTAGAAGGCAGTATGCACCTTTTTTGGAACACTAAGTGCTAATAAATGAAGAGAAGAAGTGTTTTCATGTGATTGTGGGCAAGGAAGGACCAAACCAGGAAGGGGGCCTGGAAACCCGTCTAGAATGCAGAGAGACAACCATTCATGAATCTAAAGGGACAAATAAGAAAACTGACTAAGAGGATAAAGTGGACCTTTTAGCAGTTAGTTCAAAGTGAATTCCTAATTGATGATGGTGTGTAAGGTGATAACACAACCCAGCATCCATGGAAGTTAAAAAGATCTTTATTGAAATTGTGCCAAAGCTTCACTTTACGTTTACATGTAAGGTCTGTCTGGTTGTGCAGAAAGCGGTTGGTACTTTTGTTTACTTTAAGGCTCGTCGCCACGCCGTTTCTGTCACCCAAGACGAGTCCTTCAGTGACTCACACACAGGAACAAAAGTGAGGGCTGTTAACAATGAGGAGCTCGAAACAAAGCTGCAGATGCGTCAGAGGCATGCCGCTTTCAACATAAATGATCTTTGATGAAATGAAAACCCTGAAGAAGGGTTGAAAAAGATCCAGAGGAAGATAGAAAATCTCATGTCAGGAAGAGGCACGCTCCACTCCTAGTGTTTCAGATGGGAGATGAGATGTTTTATTTTCCTTTCATTATTTTAATTCTATTTCTACTTTTATTAATTGAATGCAGTCTTATTGCATAGATTTGTATCATTTTATTTGTGGTGTTTCTCCACTCACAAAGCAAAGCTTACAGATAAAAATGACCAGATAAAAATATACTGGTTTCTGTTTTAGTTTGATAAACCTGTAAATTTCAGAGATTTTTTTCTCTTCATTTGTTTTATTGTAATGTAAATTACATTGAATTGAACATTAATGTCATTTAATCATCTGAACAGATGTTAAGTGAAAGCCAAACAGAAAATCCAATTAGTCACTTCATTATACAAGATGCACTGCAGAGCCTCATGCAACTTCTTAGTTTGTGTTTATGTGTGTGTGCGTGCACATGCATGTGTGTGTGTTCAGCGTAGCAGGTTCTAAGTGGTCCAGACATGAGCGTATGGTCACACGTCCAACCCCTGGCGCTCTAACACTTGTAGAGTGGCCCGCTGGCCTGCAGGTCCTTTTGTTTGTGGACCATCAGCTCCGACGGGGGACTGGGCTGCAAAGGTCAGAGGTCAATGTGATCTTTAATGAAGCAGGACCTTGTTTTCAAGATGACCCCAATTAAATACCCCCCCTGCCCTTTCATTTCCCAGCCCGGCGGACGCGGCTGGACTCAAGATCTGAGAGAAATTGATGATAAATTGTGTGTGAAAGTGAATGATGGAAGTGGGGATTTCAATTACTTCCTTGTTGGAATATCTGGACAGCTACAATTGTAAACATTGAAACATTTCAAAGCATATCTATGAAGAAAAGTATTTTTATTTTACATCAGAACGTACTTTTACTATAAACTTTGAAATGATTTAATAGCAAAGATAATTTTTCACTGTTTTGTTGTTTATAGGGGATGCGGTTTGAAGTTCTTACATCACAATACTTCAAAGTTTGGAAAAGCTTCCAACCACTTTTTGTATTGTTTAATAAAACACCATGATATATACGGTCTCAAATTAAATGCAGAAATGTGGAATTTCTTTTATCATTAGCATTTAGAGCATGTCACATCTTTTCTCTACCAGAAGACTCTTGATCTGGAACTTTTATCATCAAATTTCTGTGAGTCAAAGTTAAAAGAAATAAGACATTTCTATTTGAACCTAAAGCAGAAGTCTAGATTTAAAGTAATTGGAGGAACCAAGTTAGACAAAAATGTGCAGATCATTGTTTGCTTCAGAAATATCTCTGAGCTTCATATAAATGTCATGCAACATTAATGAACCCGACATGTCAGATTCAGATTTTTTTTGTCTCCAATCAGAAAAAGTTTGAATTTTAGGAAGATTGTTTATTTCCATTTCCTAATTTCGTTTTCCAAATTTAGTCTAAATTCCCCCTCTAAACCATAACAAAGCCACATGGAATCTTAGTTTGTGTTGTTCCATCACTACTCACTACTTGGTGCACTGTAACCTTTAACACAAGGACTCCAGTTTCTTATTGGTTAAAACCCAGTGACAGACGTAAAGTCTTATCTCACTTTTTAGAAAAATACAATTTGTTTTTATGGCCATTAAGCCATTCAAAATGTTGCTTTCAAACATTTACAATAATAATGTCACATTTTTCTAGATGTAACACCTTAATTTTACTTTTGACAGCAGCACATGCAAGTTCCTTTCAAAATAAAGTACAGCCTGCCTCAAATCAAATTATCCTGCTGTGGCAGATCTATTAAAAAAAAAGCAAGAAAGCCAAATCATGGCAAAATATGGCATTTTCTGTCATCATGACTCCTTTTCTACTTATACTATCAAATACAAATATGACCAAGTTGGTAATGAATCCAATGTGTCCAATGTGTCCGTCACCAAAGTAAAACTAGCTTTATAAATAAAGTTGGACTTCGGCTTTGTTTTTGAGCTCTTCTGCCAAAATAATTTGGATTCAGACTCAAGTGTAAAGCTGTCAGAAGTGTGTACTGGATTGTCTTTGAAGAACCGTCATGGGGGGTTTTAAAAAGCTGGTTCTATTGTCTGGGGACATTGAGCATTTGCACAGAATTTCATGGCAATTCATCAAATAACTGTTCAAACATAAAGTCATACACAGAGAGGTGGTGAGTTCTACATGTGCTGCTTCTATGAGGAGCCTGGAGGAAGATCTGGGGGGGAGGAGACATTGGTTGTATGACAGCACCTATAAAACCCCACAAAGTGATCATTAGCCTCATTCTACACATTTCATCCTCCTCCATCTCTCACCCCCCTCAGGGTGTGGTGACCCCCTCCAACTCCATCATCTTTCTTTCCACTAATCCTCCCTCTGATCTTTGAGGATCATCAAGCTGTGGGTTAATCCCCACTCTGCTGCTCTTTTAGCAGCTCCTGGGGTGTCCTCTGTGGGGCCGGGTGGCTGTGGGCCCCTGAGTGTGGAAGTGGAGAAAAAACTGCAGTAAAAACTTCAACATGAGCTCAGAGACAGCTTGTGTGTTCATCACTGACTGTCCCCATGAGGCTGCATTTTACAAACATGTTCTGCTTCTGTTTTGGGTTATTGATTGCTGAAATTCTGCCAAAATCCTTGAAAAAAATAAGCAAAGTATCATTAAATTTCTTGTTTGTTATTTCTTTTTTAGCTAAATATGCCCAAAAAACCTCCTGAAAGTTTCTGTGAAGACTTTCATTCATCATGGATGGTTCTGTAGCAGATAAAGTTACACATCGGCTCATCCAGACTTAGGATTTTAAATTAAAGGCTCTAATCACAAGATTTTCAATTCTCATCTCTTGTCTTAAGACCCACTCCGCTGAAAAGGTTACAACAAAGAAAACGTTGTTGTTTTCTTTCTAGGATATAGTTTCTGAAGAGCGGCAGAAGTTCATTCGAAATTCAGGCAGGACTGTGGGCGCGAGGCAACCCCGCCGTCCATTTCCGTCACCCATCTGTTGACACACTAGCTTAGAGCCCGTCACATCCCCATGCTAACATTAGTAAGGGGAACAAAAATGGTGGATAATGTCAGCTTTCAGTTTTGATCCAGATTCCATTTCAGATAAGGAAAACTACGATCTATTGGGATCTCATGGATCTATTTGTCCTAAAGTGGAAGCATCAGTATGGAGTGAAGCAGGGAGCTTGAGGCCCACCCAGTGTATTTTCTACATCACAGATACGATCTTTTTCAAACAGCATTTTTTTTTCATCTTCTCCTGATTCGCAATGAAATGAATAAAGAAATATCTGTACTCAAAAATGCAATTTTAAGCTTCATTTTCTTTATATATGTCGTCCATCATCAGAACATGTTAAAAATGCCAAAAAGACTATTTTCATTGGAGTGGGTCTTAATCATTTACGCTCACAGCCAAGTCTGACCAGTAAACTGAGATCTGTTTTTATTCTCCACAGCTGACCAGAGTACAATAAGTGGGACCGTAGATCTTTAAACTCCTCCACCTGGAAAACGTTCAGCTGTGCATGTACTGCATCCGGAGATCACAAGTGAAATTTATTGTGTTTATTTTTCCAGGCATTTCAGTGAATAACGAAGAAATGAAACGCCAAAAACACACCTGCAGTGGTCCGTAAATCCGACTCAATCAATGAGCTCGTTTGTCTAAGTAAGAGTGGGATCTGCCACATAAAGACCCAGGCGGGACGGACGACATTGTGGCCTGTGGAATCGCCTGTTGAATGTGAGAATGTGTAATGAACAAGAGGCATTCATTATGGATCACACGCATCATTTATTCATCCGCCTGCTCAGTCCGACCGTCTGCAAACACGCCTGTTATCCAGTTTATGTGCTGGAAAGTCATTTTTTTGAGCTCTCTTTACATTTTCTACTTTTATTCCAGTGTTTCCTCAAAATTACAAAAAAAACCCACTAACCTTAAATATAAAAATGCATTTAAAAAACAGTTGTTCCTGTGGTGGGATCAGAGACGTGAGAGTCCCTCCCATGCAGGTCTGTAAGATTCAGGTCTCTTTGTTCTATCAACTGAGCTCTCTGGTCTTCTTAATGGCCTCTGAAACGCTGATATCATCAAAATGCATTAATGCTTCTGTGAGTGAGACGGCTCGATGAGAGCTGAGCGCAGATGATGTATGGATCAAGTCTTAGGGAGTCTCTCAACAAGACAGCAGGATGGTCGTTTGTTGTACTTTGACATGTGCGGATATCAATATGGTGCATTACGCCTCTGCACTTCATTTTAGCCACCAGGGAGTTTGAGCCAAACACTGTTAGAAGGAAAAACAGAAAGATCTGAGATCTTTTCTGGGAGTTCAGTCGAATCGGTTTGAAGCAGGGTTGGGATGTTTAACTTCTGTGAAACTGTAAGAAAGGAACCAAAGAGGCCCTTCAAGTTGAAAGAAAACCTAAGAGGAGCAGACAGACAACAGATTTGTCAAGTTAATAAAGATCTCATCTTAGTCTAACAGGAGAAATGAAAATCAGTGAAGGTCGAGGTGGAAAATCCTTTCACTAACCACTTGATAATGTACACAAATTGATATCTACCCCACACTGCCCCCAAAAGTTGAATTTGTGCAACATTTTAGATTCTAAATTTCATAAACTATCTAGAAGCTAATTCTATCACTTGTGTTTTACAGTAAATATTTGCTCCTGATAAACTGGAATGAGCTGCATCGGTCTGCACAGGTGCAGCTGTTCAAACGCTAACAGAGGAACTGCAGAGCGGATGCTCTCCAGTTGAGGTCAGGTCAGAGGCTCGGCATGCCTCTAAGATGGGATGGTAAATTGCCGTGTTTTGACATGTCAAATATCAATATGGTGCATTATGCTCTTGCACTTCATTTCATCTGGATGCACAGGGGAATGCGTGAGGAATCTGCTTGGAGAGCATGATCGAAGACTGACCACGACAACGGCTTTGTAGATCTGAAATTTTATGGTTTTCAGAAAGTTTCCAGAAAGTAATATTCCAATTTTTTTAATTCTCACTAATATTCAGATATATTTGTGAAACTGCTCATTTAAGGACCCAGATCCAATGAAGAAACTCCAGAGTAAACTTGTTCTTCCAATTGTGTACTTTATGATCAGTCAAGTTTTTTGAGGTTAATTGTCCATTCATGACGTTTTTGCACAAAAAGTTCAGCTTTAGTCAGAATTTATCAGAGATAAATGATTAGTTTCTATAAAACAAAGAGATTTTCTGTTTAGAATAAGCGTTGATGAACCCCTCTCTGCCCCGTCCTGCTGCCCACAGCATAGGATCTTTAATTTAGATGTACACGTTGTTCTGGCTTCAAGAACAAGCTTCACACAACAGACGCATTCATGAACAGCAGCTGTCAGTGGCAACAACTAGCTGTATGTCACCGCACAGTAACAGGATAGCGTTTGGCGCCGTGCATAGCTGATCCTGTGGCCCATGTGCCATATGCTCTCCCACGGCTCCAGGTTAGGCTGAACCAGAGGAGCTGAGATGCAGGTCTCCTTCACTCGCAGAGACGTAGACACGTTTTTTTTTTTAAAAAAAGCTGTGACATTTATTGATTCATAAGCCTCCTTTTTTAATGAAACAGGGTTGAGATGCTCAAGAAGAAGAAGAAGCCCTAAAGCTGTTCTCACTCCTAATTTGTCATTTTTCAATCAACATTTAAAACTGTTGTGTTCCCCACTGAGGCAAATTGCTACTTATCAACTTGAATGCAAATTGTAATTTTGTGCACCAAACAGTATTTCTAAAAAGGAGTAACAATGTTCAGTGATTAAACAAGAAACTTTAAAAACAGGTAAATAAAAAAAGGCAACAGTAAATGTTAGAGTAATTTTATTATGAAGGAAAGAGGCCTTGAGGATTTAAGGATTGCCAAAAAAAAATCATAAAAATAAATTTGGAGACAATAAAGCAGTAAAGTAAATCAAACATTTAAAGGCATAATTGTGTAATGTATTATTTAAACTCACCACGTTTAGGAAGTAATTATGTTAAGATAAACATCCCCCGTTATTTCCTGATACCAGCTTAAGCATTATTCATGGCGCTCATGCAGAATGCTGTTTAAACACGTCTGTGTTTTGATTCTCCTTCCGCCAGGTTGATTCTATTGAAGTAGTCGACAAAAACAGTGGAATAAATAATGTCACATTTACAACATTATACAGGCACCTCTCAAAATATTAGTCCATTTGAAATGTATTTTTCTATTTATAGTCAATAATTTAATAAGGTGCATTATACGTATGAATTCTTTATTTTGAGTAATTTCAAAAGTAAAACACACTAAAAACTCCATAAAAACCCCAAGTTGGGTTGTTTGTTGCCCAACTTCAGGGTTAAAAGAGTCTAACTTGTTTTGGGTTTTTTTTTATCTCAGGAGAAAAATCAGAAAAAAACCCAAAATTGGGTTAAAATGAAACCACTACAACCCGAAAAAATACGGATTGCTCCATAAAGTAACCTAGAAATATTTTTCAACTCGAATAACCCAAGAACTGGGTTGAATAAATAACTCGAGTGTTTTAAGAGTTAGTTTTACAAGTATAGAAAACCCAGAACCAAAAGGTTAAAAACTGATGGTTTCAGATCCCAATTAACTAAAAAACTCCAAAGTCCAGCAATAGTTTTCCTAAATCTTTAAATCTTCATACCCTTAAATACCATTATCATCCATCCTCCTCATCCTCTACTCAGACTTGGAAATCTTTTTTCTCTCAGTTATGAGTAATTCAAACTTCTAATAAACAAATGAGGAACATTTACCCCTGAAATGACCTTAAACAATCTACAAAGTGTTAGATTTTTACTCGGTTTCTCAGTTCTTTGAGAAAAATGCAGGTGATCTTGATTGACAGGCTTCAGTGCAGGTTTTGCACTTGTCACCTCGGGGCACAAACTGAATGGAGCATCTGATTGAAAGAGCATCTGCCGATCCACCATCTAGTATGCAGTGTAATTGTGAAACTGTATCCTCAGGTGACAGCAGTAACATTCTTTCAGAACAGTCATACCAGTGTGAGGTAAAGACAAACGCGTCTGTATTTCACTATTCTCTTCCTTCTTTGGCCTCAAAGTTCAACTCAAGCATTGAAGCTTTGGAGACTTTTTGTCTCGTGAGCAAACAAACAAACAAACAAAATCACAACATCAGTTGATCTTTTCAAGCATTCTCCATCTAGATGGGAATGTCCACGGCCTTCTGTAACTCCACCAGCAAACTTTGCTTCATCTGGAATCTGTGATGAAACACCTCCAAGAGGACAATGACTTTTGTCTTAGTTGATGTCCTGAAGAAACATTTGCGTGACGAACTGATAGTGAGTTGTTATGATGTTGTTATGATTGAAAAAAAACAAAGAGGAACAGAAGATTACGGATGGGTTCTGTTTAGATTTTTTCCTGTGCTGGTGCCGAACTGGTGCCTTTGAAACAGATCCGGTCCCTAAATGTGGCTCAAACTGGCGCTTCAAAAATACTAAAAGCACCTTTAAGTGTGCCAAAGCAGTATCTCAGGGGGATGGAGTTCACTGGAAGATGCTGGTTTTCCTTCTGAAAGTTTGCACAGCAGTGCTCCACCTCTGTTTTAAGTAAACATCTATTTTACCGCTCATCGCCACGACAACAGTCTCAGGCCAAGATTTTGATAGTCAAGAAACTTCAGCAACTGATCAATCCAAAGTTTGATTTGAAATCAGTTACCTGTGAAAACATCACAACCTTTTTCTTATAGTTCATAGGTGTTCTTTCAGAAATATATTCAATTTTAATGAAACTTCCACTCCTGATGCATTTATTCGTTTTTCCGGTCCTCATTCAGGAGTCATTTGGCTTTCCATGACAAATATTAGCTTTCCGCACCATAAGCTCTTTGGTTATGGATGAGGCGACATCATGGTTTGGCATGGAAACCTGCACGTTCCTGAGAAAGTGACACCATTTCTTATTTGTGGCGTGTTTGACTTCGTCTTTCATCCCGCACCCAAATGATTTTCTCACTCCTGCCTTGTCCCCTGCTGCCCCACCAAACCTCGCAATGGAAGTCATTAAATATTCAGAACTCCATTCCAGACTAATTGTCCTCAACATGGCAGAGAGCAGGAGAATGAAATTAACCCATTAGCCAGGACTGCTTTCATCAGAGCTCAGGGTTCAGGAAGTGGAAGAGTGTGTTTGCTTTTTTTCACATTACTGAGGGTCGTTTCATTATTTTACATTCAGTTTCACTCTATGAGTTTCTTTGAATGTCTAAAATATCCTCATTATGTTTTTGTTTGAATATTACACATAAAAACGGATGCAAAAATGTTCACGTATGAGAATAAAAAACTATTTTCTTAAATATAACTAATTTAAACTTAACATTAGTGTTATTGGTAGATTCAAGCATATATCTAACCTTTAGTATTGTAGGTTTTGTGTTTTCTGTCTGTGGATCAAAAGTAAGTGGACTGGAAAACCAGAAGAACCATTTGGTCTGAAGGAACTTTGCTCTAAACACACTTAATTTCACATCCTTTACAATTTTCAATTTTTTGTTTCCTCAGGACAAAAAATTACAACACAATTCCAAACAATCACAAAGAGAAGTTTGTAAGTGTGCCTGCGGTGCTGCTTAGAAGAAGAACCATGACTTCTTTAATTGATAGGGATGGTTAAAGAAATTGAAACTGAAAAAAAGCAGAAGAATAAGTAAATTAAAGGTCAGTTTAAAACAGCCTCTGGCTTTTTCAAGGCATGTCAGCTGTTATCAGAATGAAATGATCATTTGTGTCATCCCACTCCGACCATCTTTTGATCTATTTTCAAAGCATTCCCAGTGGTCTTCTAATTATGAATATGCTGTTTTTAGTCAAATAAAAAACGTGTTGTTTTCTAGGACATGTTTTCTGCAAAATTTTCACCCAGTAGTTTTATGATTTCATATAGAGGTTAAAGTCTGTTCTCCTATCAGTTAACCAAAAAAAAAACTGAACTATTTAAGAGTTGTTGAATGTACAGCTTTGTGCAAAATCAAAAGGAAACATTTGCTCCTGGATTAAATTTTACTTTCCAGTCCTTTCCTGATATTTTCTTTCTCATCCTCCGTCCCGGCTCAGGTCAAAAGCCCCCCGTTGAATATATTGACAGGATAAAGTGGTCCTACTTGACAGAACAGAGCGTCTCACTTACAGGGCAGTCTCAGGGGGAGGGACCAATCAGGAGGAGGAGGAAGAGGAAGAAGGAGGAAGAGGAAGAAGAAGAAGAAGAAGGAGGAAAAGAGTAAAACAAAAAAAAACAAATCATGAGATTTCGGATCATTTCTCTGATTCAAACGTAATCTTTAGTGGGTTCATCCAAATAAAAGATCAAATGTCATAAAATAATTAACATAAAATCCTAGTTGTGAACATCTGATGAAGTCACTTAAAATAAATAAATAAAAAAGGTCTTACTTTCTTTGTAGTTTTTATTCTCATGGGGATCGCAGCACCTTAAACAGCTCAATTCACTATGCAGTGCTGAGTTAACCTGACCCCCACTGGGACGGAGCTGCTTACCTGTCTGCTAATGAAGATCCTGCCTCATTTCTGCCTCATTAGTGCTAATTACCCTGCCCCCCCACTCCTGTTTTTCTTTCCACCTTCTCTCCTTCAGAAAAAACACCTCCACCACATGTTTGTTTTCCTCATTTCGCTGTTTCTGTTGTGGCGCTGAAATTAAATTTGATAAACGAGACAATCTTTAAAAATTAATTATGTATTAATTACATTCGCAAGGCAAAACAAACCTCACTTAATGATTTATGAGGATCAGTCCCACTTTACTTTGGATTTCTTTGTCCAATGAGGATCCAGAGAGAGAAGGGAAATGAAGAGGCTGGCAAATGAAAACAAGGAAACAAAATGTGATTAGGAGGCGAATGCGGCTGCTGGTTTCACCCAGGATTCAGGCTGTGGAAAAGATGCTCTCAGGATGGGAATCCTGAGACAGTTTACAAGGTTTAAACACTGGGATGAGTTAGACTTCTTTAACCTTCAGCTTTAGCACATTTATTCCTGCCAAGCATCTTTACATCTTCTTAATGGGTTTGGAATTCTGTTTCTTTGACATTAATTTAACTCCTGAATTTTCCTGTTGTTAGTTTGAACTGACAAACTATAAACAAAACAGTTTCTTTTTTAAAAGTCAGTGTTTTGCAGAAAAATAAAGCTTAAAGCCACAGCGTACGCAGATAAATGCAGCGCATTGAAATAAAGACAAAAAAATTCAGGTTTAAGTTTGAAAGTATCATCCCTACCCAAAAGGGTTATTTTAAGGGATTTACCAGGTGATTCCAAGCACTCGCTTTACAGTCACAATCCCATTCACCTATCATATATGGCACTAAGAAGCAACGTGGGTTTTACTGTCTGGCCCAGAGACACTTCAACACATGGATGGGCAAGTCGTGAAAGGAGGATCACAGATCCTCTGATCAGAGGTGGACCACTGCACCTCTGCACCACAACCACCCCTAATAAGGGGCAACAAAAGTGGACTCCAGGGAGCAAGGACTCAGCAGAAGAATCCAGAAAGTAAAAGATTCAGACCAGGGGTCTGTGACCTTTAACACTTAAGGAGCCATTCAGGTCATTTTCTAGCTGACCACAACCCAGTAGGAGCACCAATGCAAAAGATGCAGTAGCAGGTGGTGCAATGTCAGCAGTGAACAATAAAAAGAAAAGATAGAAAAATCACCATCCAAAAACTTGCTTCATAGGTTAATTATTTACTCTAAATTGTCCCTAGGTGTGATTGTGTCTCTGCGACAGACTGACAGACTGTTCAAGGTAACCTGCTTTCAGGTTAGGCTCCAGCATCCCAGCTAACCTGAAAGGAACAAAGCAGGTTTAGAAAATGAATGAATGAATATTACTGATCATTAAAAACTGTTGTTTTTTCAAGGAACTTCATGATGCTAAACTATCAGTAATTCAATTCTATCATTAATTTAACATGTGAAAACAAAAGGATCATTTTAGTTAATCAGAAGTAATCTGAAGGGATCTTCATGTTCTTTCTATCTTCTTCTGTTAAAGATGAATGAATGTGTCAGTAGTTTCTTTCTTTATTAAAAAGCATGTGTCATTGGAAGCTGGACCTCCTGTTCCTGATGTGTGTCCGATGCTCATTCACGCACTGACACAGGTGAGCACACACACTTATCACCTGTTCCCATGATGCCCGGCTGTCTCTGGGGCAACCTTCCAGCACACACACACACACACACACACACACATACACATACACGTGCACAGAGCCTCCCCATGCTGATAAATATTTCAGAGGCGGAAAGTCTCGTAAACAAAAGTGTGTGTGTGTGTGTGTGTGTGTGTGTGTGTGTGTGTGACTGTGCTGTATTTTAGGTTCTGAGGGACACTAAAAAGAGGTGTCATATTTTCTTTCTTCTTTTTCTCTTCTGTTCATCCTGTTCTCCTCTCCCTGAAATTTGACCTTGTTGTCTTGCAGTTTTTATCCAAACAAACCACCTCTCATCCAGAGGGAGGTGGAGACGATGGAGACCCACAAACCACAAGATGGAGGCTTCAGAAAACCCAGAAACATCCGAGAATTCCTCTCTTTTGGTTTGTCCCTGTGAGTGCTTTTTGCCTGAGCTTTGTACTGTCGTACAAATAAGAAAAATCAGGTCATTCACATTTCAATGAACTGTTAAGGTTCATTTCATTGAAAAGATTTCAAATTAGACACTGCCCTTTTTTCTGACCCCTTTGGCTGCTGAACACTGGAAACCGTCTACAACTCAATAAGCAAACTCTGGCTTTTTAACTTGTGTGCGTGCATGCTTTGCAGTTGCAGGCTTGTGCATGTGTGCGTGTGTGCACGGTGAACGCAAACTGTCACCCGAAAGAGTGCGACTCTGGGATCCCCGCAGCAGAAGCAGAAATTAGCATTCTGCCGCTCACCAGCTCCTGGTAAATAAAACATTAAAGACGAACAAATTTGGAGAGTGGGGAAATTTGAAAGGGCTTAATACTTAATACACACTTTACACTATGTTCTGCAGTATCAATTTGTAATGAGACGTAACTGGCAGAAATGAGAACTTATAAATGTATTGTGTCGCTTCAGATGTGAGAACGAAACACCTGAAAGGCGGAAATAAAAATCCTGTCTCAGAGCCATGTAAGCTGGGAGACCCTAAAACAGGAAAAGATGGAACATCGTTCGCTAATAAAGGGATGTTATGATGATAAGTAGGAGTTTGAAAGAGTTTCTGTGAGATTTTTCCTAATTTATCTCATCAGTTGCTTTTTGCAGAATATAATAGAAAGGAGAAATGGACTGGTCACACCGAGGGGAGGGTTCATATCCAAGAAAGGGGCAAACAAATTACAATAATAAATGTTTTCACAGATACATAGAATAACAAAATGTCCAAATACCAAAAATTAAAAAAATATATTGTTGTGCTTCCTGTAATCAGCATATTTTAAAAACTAAACAAAAATGGGTCCAAACCTCACGAAACGTAACGTTTTTGTTCGCCGTGAAAATAAAATGTGATAAAAACAGAGGTTTGCACATGAATTTGACCTTTTTTCATAGATGGCAGAGCTATTGGTGATACTAAACAGTATGTTTAATTCTTTAACAGTAGCGTTGTCACCTGTAATACCTGCAGAACACATGTGCTCCTGGCGCTCCAAACAGGAGGAACCTGCTGGCTCCAAGAAGCCAAAAACTCAAAGAAAACAGAAAAACCTTCTACTTAAGAAATCATCTCCTTAAGCACTCATTCTATTGGTCAGAATAACCATTCTTGTTCCAATACATTTTTTAACATGTTCTTAATATTTTATTCTGCCGTTCAAGTCATGCAAGTTATAAACTGAGCAACCAGATGCCTCAATAAAAATAGGTGGCGCCTGCTGACCCACATGGCCGACGTTTAAAAAGTTTGACAGATTTTGTGTGGCCTGCTCTCAAGTGCTAGGGGTGTGGCCTTCAAACTACATTTTCTTCCATCTGGAAAGTATTCATCTACAATGTTTTGCAATTATTTGTGAGGAGGATCACCTCTCAGGATCTCCTGGTGGTTTTCATGGAATTCCCATCCTTGAATCCATGTTGTTTTTACAAACATAAGTAATCAGTAAATAATTTGGCAAATAATTCTTTTTCCCCATTAATTAGTTAGTGTTATGCAGCTGCTCATCAATATTCCATATTGATCTTAACTTATTTTCTATTTTAATAAACAGAGGACGGTGGGAGGCGACAGAGGCAGCAGAGGCAGCAGGGCAGCGTGGCTGTGAGTCAGGGGCGGCTTAATGTGTAGGTGACAGCAGTGAGAGCAGAAACTGTGAAACTGTAGATGACCCCGAACCAAAAGCCGGAGCCCACACAGGATGGAGCCTCTGAGAAGCTCCGTGTCAGAGAAAGATTTGAGAGCAGAGCTTCACAGGGAGCGCCAGAACAACTGCGGCTCTAACCACCACCACCACCATCATCCAAAATTCTAATGGCCAACAAACTCACTGAACAACCGAGTTTCATTACAAAATTCCAAAAATAAACAGATCAGGATTAGTTTACTGTTATGGAGCAGAGAAGAGCGAAAAAGGAACGGAATAAATAAAAAATACAAAAGTTGGCTAAATGAAATAAAAATTGTGTAAAGGTATAACTACATTATTGCTGGACTTTCCTGTTTGCAGCCACAGTTTTTTTCTGTGAAGCAATCTGATTATAAATTGATGTAGAAACTAAGTTGAATATATATGAAAAATGAATTTTCTGCTGTTACAAATACTTGACTAAACCATAAGCAATCATTTTTATTTGAATTGAATTGAATTTTAATTTGAAAAGAATAAATCTGTTTATCAAACCTTGACAAGAATGTAATCAAACTGATGAAAGCTCCTAAAAGTGGGAAGATTCCGTATCGTCCTGGAGGAACAGAACTGCTGTTCACGACATTTCTCTCACCTTTGATCTGGTTCCAGAAGACAATAGATACTAAAATAATTCTGTTTTATCTGCTAAACATCTTTGAAAAAGTCAAACTGAGCTGGTCTTTAAAGGTTTTTTCAGACCTAAAGTTTTCTCCTCTTTTTTCCTCAAAGAGACCTGAAATGTTGACATCGGACAAAAATCAGTCTTGGAACCTACAACCCTACATATTTGTTATATAAGAAAGTGAACTTTGTTTTAGTACATTTTGAGATTTAAAAATTATTCTAGGTTTTGATGGGAGAGTGTTTTTCTGGATGAGTTTTAGCATTAATGCTCCTCCATCATCACCCATTTTCTGCTTCTACAATAACGGAAAAAATCTAAACTAAATGTACATAAGTCATTTTGGGCTTTGACAATAAAATCAGGAAAAAAAAGAATAAATGTAAATAATCTTTCCTTATTGGAACAAAAGCTTTTTTGAAAACGTCTTTTTTCTCCTTTTGGATCCAGACTTTCATCGCTTCATCTCCACACTGCAGTGTTTACAGTAGACTCTGTAATGGGGGGCCGGGGGGGGGGGGGGGTGCTGGCGGGGGGTGTGGAAGCATTGTAATGGTGGTGGTTTGGGATTGGGTGGTGGTGGTGGGGGGCTGCTCCATGGAGGATAATGGGAGCAGCCCAGGCAGCATATGGCCAAGCTGGGCTGCCTGCTGGTGCACCAGCTGTGGAACTGGTGGTGACGGTCACACAACCACTAAGGCACCACCACCACCCCCCAGCTTCATCACGTCTATTCTCCTGCTCATGTCAGTTCAGCACGCTTTGGTAACACAAACTTACAGTCAACGTCGGACCCACGCACGACCCGTTGAAGTTCTTCTTTCTGTTTTTCACCACAAATTAATGCAAAATTTAATTACATTTATCACATTAAGAAAGAGCTTTATTCTGAAATTCATACCACTTTTGTAACCTTACCTCCATTAAATTCATTTTAGTTTTATTCTTAGAAAACATGTTTTTCACTAACAGTGTTTTACAGACTCAAACTGACCACAAAAAAGGAAATGATGAAGCACACAGACTTTCATCAACCCTTCTAAAAGTAGGGGTGTTTGTGGCAAGAGTCTGACAATTGGATACGTATCGTAATACATGTGTCATGAATCCTGATTCGTTAACATGATACCAGAGACAATATTTCACTTTTTTTTTATCATAGCTTAAATCCTGATCCATCGGGTCTCTGAACCAGCATCTTTACCAACTTGGCACCAACTTGTGTTAAGTTCTCCTCTTTGGATGTCACAACAACACCTTCCAGGCTCATGAGTTCACATCGGGTTCACATCTATCACAACATCGTCGCCAGATTTTGCTGTTGTTTTGGTGCGATGTAGATCGGCTCAAACAGGATCAGTGTGGTGTGCTGTCAGCAGGTGGTCAGGCGTTTACAGACCCACTCCAGTGACAATCGTTTTTTAGGCGTTTTTACTGTGAAGGAAACAAAGCGTCAGTTTTAAACAGAAGACATGTTTGGAGCTTTAAGCAGCTTTTTGTAGCTTTAGTCATGTATCTTTCTTAAAAACTATTCATTTATTTATCATTAATCATGTTCTACCAAAAACTTTGTTGACAATTAAAATGATCTTGTTATTGAACTAAAATTCACATTTCAATATGATTTCAACAATTGGTATTTAATTTTAATATTTTCCTCCAAAATTCCATCTCTGCTTCCAAATTCCTCCCAATTATGACGTGTTTAGTTTTTTTTTCTTCATTTAACACTTAAAAAAAAATAAACCGGAAAAAATGAATGTTGGCCCACAAGTGTACTTTATGTGGAAGCTTTATTTATCCAATGAGATTACAAAGATTTACAATCTTTATTCCATTAGAAGCAACATAACAGCAAAACTTCCAAACAACCTTTTTAAATGAAACTTCACTTCATTGTTTGTCTGCAGAAATACTGAGAAATCAGTCATTTAAACTCAGATTTGACCAATTATTGGGATTTATTATTAAAATGTTGAGCACTTTAGTCAAATAGTTAAAATGTGAACTTCAGCTGCTGAATTTTAAAGTGTTTTAGTGAACGTAAGCCCCGATAATAATCAAGCCATCCACGCCGCTGCTGCTCAGCCGTTGGACTAACTTTTATTGAAATGACGGCTTTTAACAGACCGATCTCCCCCAGCCTCCACTTTACTCCATCTCCTCTGCGCCTCCATGCCCCAAGGCAGCTCCTAATGCAGAGGGACAGGAGGCTTATAGGAGTGTGTGTCTTTGTGTGCATGTGCTGTTGTCTGATGTGTGGATGGGGGGGTTCAGAACGATGACTGTAGCTGGGTGTGTCAGTCATCATAAAAGCATGTCAGCTCCCTCTATTTTGGTCTCATCACACCCACTTTTCTTTCTCTTTTTTGCAGTTATTCCTGTTTCCATTTTCTTTACTTCTGCTTCATTTTTCCTCAGCTGACCCCGATTCAACTCCTCTTCTGTTTCTCCTTCATCCAAATGTGTTGCTCTGCCTTTCCCATGGTTTTCTGTCATCCCTGCTGTCTTCACATCTTCTCTCTGCCACTTTACGTCTCCGCGAGCAGCAATCTGAGCTCATGGCAAAGATGATGTAATATGGATGAGGTCGTCTCAGAGGCTTCAAACCAGCAGCGGAGCGTCCCGAAAGACACGCTGAGCTTTTTAAAGTCCAAACGCACAGACAATTTTTCCACAATTTTCTCTTTCATCTAACATTTGTCAGTTTCACCATCTTCTCTGACTCTAATCTCAATTGTTTCCACTTCATGTTTTTTCTACGATGTTTTGGTGATTTGAGCTTTTCTAACATAACGTCCGAAGGTCACCAGGGTTTCCACATGTGAGCATCACTAACAAATATGGAGGGAGCGGCCTGAGGTCCTCAGAATGACGTAGATGGTTTAGGAACATGAAAAAGGCAGTTAGAACACTACTCATTGATCATTTGTGACAAAGCTCTCACAGAAACATGTCAATCTCATGGAAATGCAAACAAACAGACCAGTTTTAGCTGAAAACCCACCAAGGTTAATGCAACACTCACTGTTACAGTTCATGTTTCTAAATTGGAGTGTATAACAGCGTGTGAGCTTTCCCTCCATTGTTTTCATCCAGCTAACATGACGAACTGAAGCGGCTTCGTTTTGAACCTCAAACTGGTCCATAAGTTCTGATCCTGTTGTCTGTCTGTAAATGCTGGCACAATGTAGTTCTTTGCGCAGCCACATTTTTCAGGCTCTTACCCTAAATCAGAGGTGTGCCAAATACTTTCAAACTGTAAAGTAATCCCCTACCTTACCATAATACTCTCTTTGAATTGTAATGCATTACCAGAGTCCTGGATCAAAATAACATACTTTCTTTGGATATAATATTAAATTTTTTTTTTTTTTGGATGGAGATACAGTATAAAAATGGCCGCTGATAAAATCGTATATTTTCACTGAACAAAGAGTCGGTATCTTTGCAGGCGCTGCCTTGGTTCTGCCTCTTGTTTATTTATTTGTGTTTGCACTGAGTAATGACACACGTGTGATGGTCAACGGACTGTTGCTCTCAGCTGTAAGGTGTCTGTCTGCATATGACCTTTAAAACTCTTGGATCAATGATGGCCACAATGACACGCCCATAGTCCACTGTGTCCATCAAAAAGCAAAGGTACTACATTTACCAAAGCTAAACAAACTTCATCAATAAAGTCATGCCAAGCTATGCACTAAATTCAAAATGTTCAATGTGAATCAAATTGGCTCCTATGCTGGTGTGAAATGTGTCTATTCAGTGTTCAACAGGACAGTGCGCTGGTGGATCAGCTCATAAAAGGACAGAACAGACTATTGAAGCACAAAAAATGACCACAGGGACCCATTCATTTCAGCTGAAACTAATAGTGAAACGAATGATGGGTGCAGGGGGTCGGGAGGGTTGAGGATGTTCTGTACGTTTGATCATTTTAATTCTGTAAAGCGCTTTGCGTTTGCCTCATAAAGTTTGATTTGAAGATAAAGAAGCAGATTCTTTGTCATTTTTCTCCAGCAGTCTTCCAGAAGCCGCTTACCGGTCAGCTGAGCTCCTGCAGGACCTCTTCACCTCATTGGACTTTCATTTTAGCTTCAGCAGCAATGTAGCATTTGTAAAAATGGATAATTATTTGTATACAAACAAGTTTGCGATTCATTTTTCAAGCGGTTCACACATCTGTTGATTTCTGTTGATGTCTTCTTTTTTCTTTGGAAGTCTTGTATTAGGGTCAAGTAAAAACATAAAAAATGCATTCTGTCTGTCTTTAACATCAGACTGACAGAGCAGCCAGCAGAGATAATAGTTTATTCTGGAAGGCAGAGGAATTATTTATGATTATCTTGCACTTCAAGCAGTCTGCCAATCAATAACATGTGGCCTTAATCACCCGGACAAAGCTTTACAAAACCCCTCCACAGACACAGAGTCACATCTCCCTGCAGTCTCCAGCATCCACCAAACGATACGGTACATGGGACGGCTATCATCACAGCATCAAGTATTAATCAGGCCTCAGAGAGGGAAAGACGGGTCCATCAGAGGGGAGTAACCATTTGAGTCCCGCTGTCAGCGAGAGGAGGAAATGCTTCCACAGGAAGAGGAAAGTCTCTGAAATGATGCAATCATCATCATAAAACGCAGCAAGAAAAGAAAAATATGGAGGTCAGTTTTGAACAAACGTTTCTGTTTTTCATTTTGAAATCAACAGAACTATTCTTTAAATATGAGATTTTATTATGAATCAAATTCATATTTACACTTTTTTACTCCTTTTCTTCATGCGTTTACTGCTCTCTACCAGATTTAGGGACCCAACAGGTTGGTAACTCCTCTTTTACCTTTCATCCTCTTCTCCCCTCCCCAGTCTTCCTCTCATTCCTTCATCATCTGTCTTTTCCTCGTGTTTCTCTTAGTCTTTTTTCCCTCTCTCTTACACACAGGATGCGGGTGCTGCAGCCATGGTTGCCAGGCAGTTACCACGGAAACATTTTGCATTATTGATGGAGCGGCGATTATCGTGTCCCAGCAAGCAACATCCAAACTGTCTCAGCAGAGCGCAGTGCTGAGGCAGCAGAAGAAGACGGCAAAATGAACGGAGAGGATGAAGACATCAGCCTGCAAAGACTTGGGTGAAAAGCATTGTTCCTTTAGTGAATTTATTCTTTATAAAGTATAAAATAAAGACGTCAGGCAGGTTTTGCTTTTAGATTTTTTATTATTACAGTCACAAAGCAGTAAGTCACACATGATTTCATATTTGTTCACTTACTAAAGTCAGAACCATGTTTTGCTCACTTGTTTCCATTTGTTTGAAAACAGGATGCAGCTCAATCCACACGAACAAACTGTAATGTAAAAAAAGAACATCTTTGGTTTCACAGAGCGCCACCAACCTCAGCTAACAGAAGGTTTTTATTCATCTGAAACTAACCTGTAGAGAAACTAAAGTTCAGGAGAACATCTGCAAACTTTAGGATTAACTCATGCAGAGATGCTTTTTGAAAAGTTAAACTTATTTCTTTGAGGAAACCCCAAAAACCCTCACACCACCATGCAGCTCAACTCCACAACTCAGTTTCTGTTCCTTTAAGGAGGAGAAGCAGAGAACTTCTCGTCTGGATGAGACTTCTGTTCTCTTTCCTGTTGCTGTGGTTTGGTTGACAGTTTTTCTCTGCCCTTTAACTCTATTTTCATCGTAACAAGATTATAACAAATGGTAAAAATTACCTATTGTTTAATCAGTTTAAAATGGGTTGCATATAAAAACTGAGGTTTAAGCAAAAACAAGAACTCACAAAGACCAGAAATAAAATCAAGCTTCGTGGTTCCATGTCACGCTGATCCCCACCATGCAGGATGTCGGTCTAAAGCACATTTACACGACTGCGAGCAGTAGTGGTTATTCTGACCAATGGAATGACTGAGTAACAGCTGTTTATTTCTCTATAGAAGTTTATGGGATTTTGGCTTCTTGAAGCCAGCAGGTAATTCCTGTTTGGAACGCCAGGGGGGCGGGGCCAGTCAGTCCAGTTCTCATATTTAGTGAATGAGACACATATAGGCTTGAATAAAGAAGAACGTCTCCACTGAAAATCCTTCAGGTGAGATACATACACATATATATGGTAAATGGCGTTTACTTCTATAGCGCTTTTCTACCTTCATTGAAGGCCCAAAGCACTTTACAGTCACAGACCCACTCACCCATTCACACACACATTCATACACACATTCACACACACATTCACACATTGATGGAGGCTGCGCTGCCGAACACTGGCGCCAACAGTCCATCAGAGGCAATGTGGGGTTCAGTGTCTTGCCCAAGGACACTTCGACACATGGGCGGAAAAAGGCGGAAATCAAACCTGCAATCCTTCGATCACAGGCCGACTGCCCTTTCCACTGCACCACGGCCACCACAAATTTTTATATATATTCTTTTTCTAGCATCCTAATGCTGTGTATGCTACAAAACGTATGCTAAAAATGTTGTTTGCTCACTGAATTGTTGTGCCGTCTAGATTAGAACAGATTAGGAGATGAGATTTGGGTTTCAATGTCTGCTTCTGATTGGTCCTCTTCATCAGAAGGTGTACACTTTCTCTTTACTCCGATTGGCTGCACAGCTTCGTCATTTTGTCTCTAAACAAACATTGCTGTATGTAAACCATATTTATAGAAAAACATAAAAGTTAAACTTAGTAAAAATTATTTAAAGTTAAAATGAAATTAAAACATCTCAAAGAAAGCTTCAATAATTCACATACGCAAAAATTGATTTTTACATCTATTGGTCACATAGGATTGTAAACTTTTCACTAACACTCTTTGATAAAAGTTAAAACTGTAAATTAAAAAAAACAGGAAAGAAAAAATGGGCTGGAATCCAGCCGATTGGTAAAAATGCGTTTAGCCACCTTTGAGTGCTTCCAGCCGAGCAGGCGGACCGTCAGCCGTTGAGCAGCATCACTCACCTGTCGTGCCTCAGGCAGCTCCTCCTTTCTGATCCCCATGATGCAGCTGTCACCCCCCCTCTCTATTATCCATCATCCTTTGCACCACCTAAACATCCAACGGTACCTCTGAAAGAGGCCTTTTGTGCAGGGTACATGCTGCTGCTGTAGTCCTCCTGTGTGAACACCTGTGTTTTTCTTATTTTCTTCACAGTCCAGCGTGTGATTGTCCAGGATTCACGCAGGACGCCACATTCCCTGACGTAAACCGTAGAAACACAACTCCTCGTTCTCAATTTCTTCATCCATGTTGTGATAAAGAACATCTTGTGACCAAAAGAGTAAACAGAAAATGTATCCGAGTTTGACCTGAAGTGTGCTGTCCTGTGATTCTCTGTTGCCCTGGCTGCAGAAAAACATAAAAAAAAGATGCAGTTTATCCACAATGTCAAGACCCATGGGCCCAAACAGATGCAAGAAAAAGAATGAAAAGAGGCAGACAGGAGGAAAAAAGGAGAACCAACAAGCATGTGCCTCCACTTTGAGCTGCAAACAGCAGCTTGAATGAGGAGGAGAGGAGCGAGGCTGAAAGTTTATATGTGTTCTCTCCCCCTGAACCAGGGGACGGGCTGAATAAATAATACAATAGATTTTCCTGTGATGAGGTCTCTGTGCACCATTCATAATTATTTCATTGTAGCTGTAATGAGAGTGCTGGCCCTCCCGGTGCGCCTTCGCTTGGCAGGTAGGCCTCTGCAGAAACCAGGGCCCAAAGGCATGAAGTCAACCGGCGCCGGCTCTGTGCTCGCCACGTACAGGTCATTATTGCTGAAACATCTGTTGCCTGATGATGCAGGTGAAGAACATGACAGATGATGTGAAAGATCAATACTCGGCTGCTGCTGCCACACCTAATGAAGCATCCTCAGCAAAGCTGCTGCTAAATCTATTCATCATTATGTGCCAGAGGCCAGCTCGCCCGCTGCAAAGAATACTTCTGCCAAAAGCAGCTCTTTTCTACCTTTTTTTACTTGAACTATTACTGAAACGTCCACAGAAAATTCTTGTCAAATCCCAAAGTCACGTTTTCAAAGCAATTAAATAAATCCTGACAGTCTTTTGAGAATGCTTGTTCTTATCTTTGAACCCTTTAACTGTTCAGGGGTGTAGTGAATCATTTTAACAACAATTCCATTCCTGATCCCATTCATAGTCAATGTCGGTTCATTTTGAATGATCTGATTGGATCCGATTCACTGACCTAAAATGGGTCCAGGACATCTTCAGCCAAAAATTCAACCAGTGCAACTCAGAGATAAATACCTGGGTAGTGAACAGTGCAGGTGAACATTAAATAAACACGTTTACAAACAAACATGCCTTATAATAATATTATAATATTATAAACGTGCCTTAAAATCCACAGCCATTGACTATTATTTATTAGTTTTAGAGTTACTTTATTAGTTAGAGTTTTTCCTCACCGAGACGGAGGGTCTAAGAGCAGGGATGTCCGTTTAGTTTAGTCTGTTTAGTTTAGTTTAGCAACCAGCTATTGTTTATATTTTATGACTGATTTTATTTTCTTTGGAGAAATACTAGCGTGATGCCCATTGAGACGGATATGGTTGTGACATTAGGCGTTATAATTAAAACGGAATTGAACAGACTCAAAGCACATGGCGCTCTGTCAAAATGTCAGTCAGTCTGTTTCTTTATGAGTTGCTAAGAAGTTTGGGAATTATTGTGCCTGGGCGGCCACTCACCGATGACACTTTTAGAGAAAAAATTGTCCGGTCACTTTAAACTTGTAACTTTCTTTAAACCTCTGCGCAGCGTGTAAAAATGCGACATGCGGCCACCTGCAAAGTTTACTAAAGTTTATGAATTTTCCTCAAACAGAATAAATTCTTGTTCAGTTTTTACATTTGTTGAGCTTTAAACCTTTTATTTCTGAGTCTGTAAGTTATAAAAGTGTACAGTTGACTTCATGTTAAACAAGAATTTTTTAAAGATCAGCCACAGAAAAGTAAATAAAACTGAGTAGTTTCCAGAGCTTTCCCTAAAGTCTGTTATTATTTCAGCAGCACATTGAAACAGGTAGAGAATATTTGCACTTTTTTTTAACTCGACTAATACAAACTTTTTTCTAATAGAATTGGTTTGGATGTGCTCAGTAATGCCCACATTTGTTGTCTTTTTTTAAAGACATTTTCTTATAGAAATAATGTTCTTGATGGTATTTTCTAGAGTTCTGTATTGTCTGTATTGAATTAACTCTTTCACAGACCCCTGCGTGTCTGATGATTCCCATTCTAGAATTTAATTTATGGAACATTTGAAGGAGAACCTGCTTTATTAATTACCCACAGTCAACCACAAAAGCCCCCCCCCCGTGTCCCTCTTCCCTTGGGGCCTCGGTCCATCCCAGCCTGCATGGCACTCAGACCACCTCCACTGCTGTCTGCCCCTCGCATGCACATCCGCTCAGAGGTCTGCCGAGCGAACACTTCCATCCTTTAATCCTGTTAGCATGAGACCCAGGAACGGGTGGGGGTGAGACGGGGTGAGGACAAACTGTGGAGGAGGTGGGGTGACGGGGTTACGAGGAACACAAAGACCCACCCGGTCGGGCGCCAGCTGGAGCCCTGAGGTGTATCTGAAACCTGAATGGCCTCTTTTACACACACGGATTCAGAACTTCATGTTTGAGTCCAAGCGAGTCACACAGTTCAGTCCGGTGTGTTCACGCCTCCTCCAACATGGGGGTGGGGGGCTTCTGACCAAATATGGATTTTTGGCAAATAAAACAAATCAAGTTCAGCGTAACGTGCTATCAGCCTGAAAGGAACAAAAAGCAGTTTCAGCTTCAAAACTGATGCAAAGAAAAGGGAAAAACCTTTGAATTCTTTGGTTTATTTTACAACTTCAGTGAATTTGAATTATTTGATTGTTTTGATCTTTTCCACTGACAGGCAGACAACTATAAATGTTTAAGAAAAACAGCAACTGTGGGTTGGATGTGAACCAAGAGAGGGGAAAGACGACAGTCTGGTGTAATTTGGGGAACTGAGTCGTTGAAAGACAATTCCACACCACCGAGGTCGCTCCTCTGAAGGAAATAGTGTGGGCATGTGTGCGTTAGGAACCATGCTGACGATGAGCATGTGCTTTAATATGCTCTTCCAAATGCGAAACACTTTTCTGCTGGAGGCGATGTCGGTAACAAATAACTGCAGTCAGGTCATCTCAAGAGATGATCTGTCTGTGGTTTAGAAAGCAATCGTGTTACATTCAGTTTAATGTAAAATGATGAACAAAATGAGTATATTTTGTTCTAAAACTTTTGTTCATCCAATTGGTAAAGATTTACAGAAACATTGGATTGGGGGTGTCACCTTTACATGTGAGATGAAGTGTTGTCAATCACCTGGGTGTATAAAAATTGTTTTTGAGCCCCTCCTCTGGGGGAGCGGTGAGCTCCACACACAGCCATGCTCAGCAACCATTTGGTGGTTTAACCCCTTAATGCTGTGTGCCAGCATTAAGCATCTTTGGTATGACTTTCCTATGTATTTGAATCCATGACCTTCCAGTCAGAGTGTGAACACTGTTCTACTCGGCCACTGAGTAAGCTTGAACCCATATGGAACAAAAGGGACAGTTGTGTTTCTTCTTCCTGTCAGCCCGTATTTGTAAAAGTCTCCATTCTGTTGGATAATGTCCATCAAAATATCAACAAATGTGGAGCGAAACATTTCATCTTCAGTTCAAAACAAATAAGTGGGGGACATCACACTCCCAGCGGAAACACAGTCACTGGTTTACTCTGCAGAAGACGAGCACTAAGTCATCATGGAAAACATTGTCGCTTTGCAGTCAAAGCACCAGGAAATTAAATTTAATTTGGTTTTCAAAATAAAATCTCTTGTAAAAACTTCCAGTTATTTGATGTCAGAGCGGAAGACAACACTTTACCCCTTGAAGAGGATTTTAACAATGGATGTGGAGATACTTTGACAGGTAAAACCAGGGACAACCTCCGCGTTTAAAAGAACACTTCACCTTTGATCTTTTGAAATCGCTCTTTTAAACCCTCAATTCCAACATGAGCGCTTTAGGGTGTAACATTTCAGGAAAACTAAAACTTGCTCTTGTCTTGCAGAACAAGATGAGTTTAAATAGAAACTAAAAATGAAGGAACCATCTCAGATTTCTCACCATTGCTTCCTTTTTTGTCTTATAAGTGATGTATTCCTTCTTTTCATTCATGTGTTTTTCTTCTTCTGACGTCTGCATTTGATCTTCAAATAACTTCAAATAACATCTCTACTGTGGATCAGCACGTCTCCCTAAAGTCACAAACACCATGAAAAAAAAGATTCCTTTCAATTTACATGCGTACATGCTCTCATAATCTGATCCCCCTTATCTCTGCGACACGTTCAAACATCATTTTGTTTGTTTTCTTGTTTTCCCTTTGTTCTGCTGCTCTGTATTCTTGTAGAACAGGGAAGAGACGTGGATTTTGTTTGTATGGAAATGAGGGTGGTTGCCCCCCTGGGAGCTGCTCAGAGGGTTGAGCTGTTTGATTCTCCATCCTCCGTGGATTGTTGGGAAACCTCTGATGAGAATTTCTGCACTTGGAATAAAAAAAGGCAGCAACTGGAACCAGCAGGTGATGTAAAGATCAGCTTCATCATGACTGCATTTAGAAGATGATTCTGACAGTAAAAGAACATCGTTTTCCTTTGCGGCTGACATGATGTAAACATCAGTGGTAATAGGAGTAAAACAGAACATTTCAGTGAAGTCTTAACTGGAGATTTCAGTTGTCAGCTGGTAAAGTAGATGTGTTGCAGTAGATGTGAAGCAGTTTCTTCTCTTTTAAAGCTCTGCAAATTTCCACTAAACATCTCCAAACTGTAAATTGGGTTCCATGACAATAAAAACAACGATGACGGAAGTTTCCCATCGTGTCTGAATGCTGTAGTCCCAACTGTTCTTCTGTGTGGATACAGACTGACTTTGGGTTAGAGGTCAAAAATGGGCAAACCTGTAGCACACAAGTGGATCACACAAAATATCAAGGTCATAGACCTTTCAGTGAACTCGTTCAGCAAAAATGTTCCTTTATATTTGTTTTCTATGGGCATGATGCGGGTGACAAGTCGTAGGGAAACATGTAAGAGTAAGTAAGGGTGAAGCAGGTGAGACACAGGTTTCAGCTCACTAGTTTGAAGTTTAGTACATAGTTAAGCTTTTTTTTCACCTTCCTCTTTGGCATTTTCCATATCACACAGCATTGATCATGTTCTCTGGAGCTGTCTCAAACTTTTAACTTACTTTTTCATTATTACTGTGTAAACGTTGAATATTATAGAATTTCTGTTCAATAAAAGTACATTTTTTAGTCAATTTAGAAAATAGTAATTTAGCATCATTAACATACTTTGTTCATTTTTTTTAAATCAGATTTAGCATCTTACTGGCAGATGTCAAGTCAACATATGAAGGCTGAACTAGAAAAACTGTCCACAGACATACAATGCAAACACTGAACGGGTAAACCATGGAGTTCTGAAGTCAGAAATGGAGTTAAAGTGACGCAGCCATGTTGATTCCACCTGACTCTCCGCATTGACTCCGCCCAACTCTAGCTTTGAAAATGGGTGGGACACAGTAATGTAAGAGTTTTGAGCTCTTTTTAGCTTATCTGCAGGCTTTACTCTGAGTGAGGAGCTGACAAGTGTTAAAGTGAAGGAAGCAAGGAGTGTTGAGATCTGACACGCATGCACACCTACACACAAACGCACACAGCATACACTGTTACAGTCTAACAAACCTCAAAAAGTGTTGGACACCAGGCTGCACAGCGTTTATTCTGGAAGCAAAGTTGAACTTTTTAACTTTGGAAAATTACATTTGAAACCAGCTTTCAGTGGTCAGTTGATGAACTGCAGCCTTTGGGTTTTGTTCAGATTTTGGAACATTGGAGCTTTGTTTTTTAATGGGATTCAAAATAATAAATAAATAAAACTAATAATACCAGAGTTTGGTCAGAATGACCTAAAATATTTAATAGATTGAAAATAAAAAAGGGCTTATAAAATAAAACCCTGTCTTGTTTTTTTTCCATTGTAGTTGTGCACTTTGACATGAGAAGTCTTTGAGTGTACGCTGAACTCCGGCACACATTGTTGTAGTGCCTCCTTTCGCCAGCCTCATTTCAGTTCAGTGTTGCTCAGTTTGGCATGACAGCGGTCCCCTTGTATGCTCAGAGTAAACAGGCCCGCGGTTATGATGCTTTTACACGCCAATCCTGCCCAACATTCCCTTTATGTGAAAGTGCTGCAGGGCTCCGATGCATAATACATGAGCACTCAGTTAATCTATTGATCCAAAATATGTCTTCTCTCTTTCTCTGTCTCATTTACTATCTGGTTTTCCTTCATTCTGTCATTCCTTCTCCATGCTTCTTGCTCTGTGTTGTCCTCGTCTGTTCTCTTCCCCTTCTGCGATTTTCCATCAACAGCCTAATTACAACATGTGGAAAGACACAAGAAAAGATTAGAAGAATAGATGAAAGAAAGACCTGCATTAGGAGGTGGGGATAATGAAAACAGTAGCCATGAAAAATGCAGAAACCGTAAATAAGAAATAACCCTGTGAGAGAACTCTGGTTTGAATACAAACAGCCACATGTCGAAAGGAAAAAGCGTGAAGGTGAGCAAACGCAAACGGACGAGCAACATGATGAACGTGTTCATACCGGCCGTCATTAAAGATGAAAGCAATCTGACCAGCTACAAACCCAAAAAAGGACAAGAACAGAAATAGAAAAAATAAACAAAGTTTTCATAAATCATTAAATCCAAATCTAAAAATGGCTCTGCAGTCTGCATTAACTGCATCTGTCACAAGTTTACAACAAAAGGAAGTCCAAGTCACTACATCCTGCTACAGCATAGATGCTGCTGCAGCTGCACGTGTGCTTTATTTCCTGCATGCACTTTTATTTTCCATCAACTTCCTTTCTTCAAATTCCTTCTACTTGCCTGCAATCAACAGTTTCCTTTGGTGCATATCTAAAGGGTGTTGTGCTTGGTGAGCTGCCTGTGGTTTACAGCGTTTCTTGGTTTTAAAGATGTTTAATTCCTGCCTGATGATTAAGGATTTTTTGTCAAGGAAGTTGTGTCCTGCACTATAAATTTGTTCCAACAACTTTATTCAGAGGAGTGGTGGTTTATTGATCTTTGCCACCTTCATCCAGAGAGAGGCTGTGAGTGATCCTGCTGTCTTCCTCATCTTGAACCAGCAGCAAGGCTGTTTTTCTCCAACAAACCATCTTCAGAAGAGTGTTTAGCACACCTAAAGACATCATCTCTGTAGAACCAAGCTAAACTGTTTTGTTCTCCCCTTCATTGGACCCATACTGCAGATTCTTTCAGACATACAGTCTTAACAGAATATTCAATTATCACCACATCAATGTGCAATTCCTGGTTAGTAAAAAACCTCCACTAACTACCCCGTGTTCTCTGTGACTCCAATGTTTCTGGTAGTGCTGAGGATTCAGTGCAGTCTTCTCCAGCAGACATCACAGTCTGGGTTCTGACATCATACCTACAACCGTCACGTTCCTGTAAACAAAGACAGCATGATAGAGTCCAGCAGTTTCAGACAGAGGCAGCAGTAAATCCCGTCTATTAAAATTGCACATGCAGCTTTGCCGACACTACCTACCTGCCTTTGCCGCCCCTGTTTTAAGAGTTTTATTTTGTAACTGGTACTAAGTGAATTTTTTTACTCAAGATGGTGGACTCTTCCTAAGGTCAAAGGTCAGTAAAACTTTGGTAGTGGTTGTAGGCTGAACCTGCTGGCATCTTTGTGAAATGTCATGAAGATTGTTTGAACTGAAGTTTTCTTTTCCCAAGTTGTGTGAAAACAAATAAAATCCCAAAATTTCACATTTTTACCACAAAACGGTCCTGTGGCCATCCCATAATAATTTCAAAACTTCCTTTGGATATCCCTGACATGTGTGCTTGGGTTTTGTTGGTTGATTTTGATTTCTGTCCTGCTGCACGATAGATGTTAAAGTTCAAAGTATCTTTACAAATACAAAGTTACATCCAAGTTTGGGTTCCAGACACAACAATCTAAGACAGGATGCCCAAATCTCTTGATTCCTGAGTACATCTTCCAGTTCTTCAAGTAAGATTCCAAAAAGTCGGCCAAGAGGAGGGCTACAGCAGAATCTTCATTCTAGATTCAGATTTGCTGAACTTTTGCAAATAGAGTTGAATTTTTTAAAACAGGAATGTAATTCCAAAAATGTTGATTTTGTATGTTACCTTAAACTGGAGCTTCTTGTTATGGACAAGTATCTTCTGCACTTCAAGCTCCTCCAGGAAACAAAGCCAACCCGGTCCTAAAGGAAACCCCTCTTTTTGTTATGTTGTGGATCAGACATTTTTTATGAATGTCAGCTTCTATTAGATATTAAACAAAGTGTTTTGGGTGAAAAGCTCACAAAAGTTCAAAAGTTATAAAAATGAGTGAACTCCTGGGTGGTGGTGGTGGCTTGTTTGGGGTAGGGTGGCTCTTGGGGAGTGGGGCCCCGCACCGGGCCCCCTGGCGCGGTGGGAGGGCTGCTCCTCTGGCTGGGCTGGGCTTGCACTCTCTGTGCTCCCGTACCTCACTGCTCTCAGGAGTTGGAGGCCCATGTGGCGGTCCTGCGGGCCGTTTTGGCTGTTTGGCTGGATTTCCCGGAAGGTAGATTTCCTCCTTTAGCCCTACAGTACAGGTGTGTGTGTGTGTGTGGAGGGGGGGTCCTGGCTGCCGCCGAAGCAGCGGTGGGTCCAGGACCACGTCAGCACAATATAAACACTCACCTGAAAACAAGTGTCAACTCGCCTGTGCACATCTGGTTTACGTGACAGAATGAAATGTTTTGGTTTGTATGCACAAGTGTGTGTGTGTGAACTGTAGTCGTATTGTGTTCATGTTGACAAGTTTGTGTATGAAGAATCTTGGAGCCAACAGGTATGTTTGTCACCTGAGTGTGTGGACAGGCCCCGCCCACTTTTGACAAACATTCAAACCTGAATGTAATGATTATAAACTTCCAGCATCTTGTTGCCTCTTGTTTTATGATTCAACCCCCGCCCCTCTTCCCTGCAATCATCCTCTTATTTCTTTACCCCCCCTTTCCCCTGTCTTTTGTGCCATCCTCCTCCCCAACATCCCTCTCCCTTCTCTCCCCCTCCTTATTTTCCATCCTGTTCAACAAAAAAGGATACAACCATAATCAATTTAAATCAAGTTTAGTTTAAATTACAAAAGGGGTTTATACAAATATACACCTTGTGTGTCTGAAATTTAGAACTCTGATTTTAACAGTAAAGTCTGTCCAACACAAGAGGCTCTCAGCTCCTATCTGATTGCTCAGCTGTTGGACAGGACAAGTTAAAAAAAATTAAAATAAGAGCTGATTCTTTAACTCCACCTGCAGCGTTGATGATCAGCAAGTTAGCAAAATCACATGTCTACCATCTTTCAGCTCCATAAAGTCCCATTGATGAGACTTGGACACTTGATTGCCTGTTGTGTTGTTCTTAAAGCCAAATGAAGCAGAAAGAGGGTCTGCCGCTGCCGCCGCCTCTCCCTCTGTTGGAGCAGCCAATCCCCTTTCAGAACCTGCCGTCGCAGGTGAAGTGCACAGAATCTCTCCCAAAGCGAACCTACTAACCTTTTCTTCCAGCCTTGTGTCTTTAATTTGTACTGGCAGCCAATGAAATATTTACCAGGAACCCTACAGGCAATTACATTAAAAGTGTGTGGTTAGACACCACCTACCCTTCGGCGGGCCCCCTTGGCGAGAAGTGAAGGCCGATTTGGTGAATGGTCACAAAGTTTACAACGTCAGATTTTACTCACTATCAATAATTCAAAGATTGAGGAAGTAGAGAGGGGGAAGAAAAGGAGGACAAGAGTTTACGGAGAAGGAGGGAAGGCGAGAGCGGCGTGACGAGACCGCGGTGGATGTTGGAGGAAGGCTGCACTTCAGCGTCCATTTGCTAAATGTGGCAGAAATACAGCGTGTGGCAGCCATGTTCTGCTCTCTGAAAGCTTTGCAGCATGTTTGATTCCTCTGAGTCCACGGCACTCCCAGCATACACAGCTGCCCATGCATTGCTGCACGTCCCACTTGCAACGGTTGTGTGTGAGGATGCACACAGAAGCAGCTTTTTGTCCGTGTTTAGAGGGCACTGATGTGTGCACGTGAAATCACCGACACTCATGTAGGGGACGACACAGTTTTGTTCACCAAAAAGGCACGAGAAACAACAGGAAGTCAGAAAGTAACCAAACACTTCTTAATAAGGAATTTTGAATAAGGAAGATCTACCTCACTAACAATTGTGTTTCTGAGAATTTCTTTATTCAAATTGTGAATCAGGAGCAGATAAAAAAAATAGATTGTAGTTGTGACGTTGAATTCTAGGTAGGGCTGCAAGCTCCCTGCTCTGCTCCATTCGCATCCACTTACTAACAAATAGATCCATGAACTTTGTTTTCCTCGTCTGAGCTGGAATCTGGATCAAAATGTACGGCTGGTGAGCTCAATACTGCTCAACATTTTTCTGCAGCATCATTGTCATCTTGAAGTTGTGAGAGGTTAGATGTTAGTGTGAGAAAGTGTAAACAAAGGTATGATGGGAAATCAGAGCAGGCTTGTTCCATGCCAACTGTCCCTTTCACAACTCAGAGGGGGATTTCTGATGAACTCCTTCCACTCTGCAGAAAATATTTCTTTGAAAACGATACAGGCTTTTACATTTTGGTTAGAAACTGCATAATCATAATAAAAGACCACTGTGAACACTTTGAAATAGATCAAAAGATGATTGAAATGGAACCTTAAATTCACGGATGGTTGTCTCTTTCATTGTAGCTGATTTGCTGGTCCTCCTCCACCCTGTATTCCACCTGGAGCAATGCTTTGGCATGATATGGCATGATATGGCATGATATGGTATGGTATGGTATGGTATGGTATGGTATGGTATGGTATGATATGGTATGGTATGGTATGGTATGGCATGGCATGGTATGGTATGGTATGGTATGGTATGGTTTGATATGGTATGGTATGGTTTGATATGGTATGATATGGTATGGTATGGTATGATATGGTATGATATGATATGGTATGGTATGGTATGGTATGGTATGATATGGTATGGTATGGTTTGATATGGTATGGTATGGTATGGTATGATATGGTATGATATGGTATGGTATGGTATGGTATGATATGGTATGGTATGATATGGTATGGTATGGTATGGTATGGTATGGTATGGTATGGTATGATATGGTATGGTATGGTTTGATATGGTATGGTATGGTATGATATGGTATGGTATGGTATGGTTTGATATGGTATGGTATGGTATGGTATGGTATGGTTTGATATGGTATGGTATGGTATGGTATGATATGGTATGGTATGGTATGGTATGGTATGGTTTGATATGGTATGGTATGGTATGGTATGGTATGGTATGATATGGTATGGTATGGTATGGTATGGTATGGTATGGTATGGTATGGTATGATATGGTATGGTTTGATATGGTATGGTATGGTATGGTATGGTATGGTATGATATGGTATGATATGGTATGGTATGGTATGGTATGATATGGTATGGTATGGTATGGTATGGTATGGTATGGTATGATATGGTATGGTTTGATATGGTATGATATGGTATGGTATGGTATGATATGGTATGGTATGATATGGTATGGTATGGTATGGTATGGTATGATATGGTATGGTATGGTATGATATGGTATGATATGGTATGGTATGGTATGGTATGGTATGATATGGTATGGTATGGTATGATATGGTATGGTATGGTATGGTATGGTATTATATGGTATGGTATGATATGGTATGATATGGTATGATATGGTATGATATGGTATGGTATGATATGGTATGGTATGGTATGGTTTGATATGGTATGGTATGGTATGGTATGGTATGATATGATATGGTATGGTATGGTATGGTATGGTATGGTATGATATGATATGGTATGGTATGGTATGGTATGGTATGATATGGTATGATATGGTATGGTATGATATGGTATGGTATGGTATGGTATGGTATGATATGGTATGGTATGGTATGGTTTGATATGGTATGGTATGGTATGGTATGATATGGTATGGTATGGTATGGTTTGATATGGTATGGTATGGTATGGTATGATATGGTATGGTTTGATATGGTATGATATGATATGGTATGGTATGATATGGTATGGTATGGTATGGTATGGTATGGTTTGATATGGTATGGTATGATATGGTATGATATGGTATGGTATGGTTTGATATGGTATGGTATGGTATGGTATGGTATGGTATGATATGGTATGGTATGGTATGGTATGGTATGGTATGGTATGGTATGGTATGATATGGTATGGTATGGTATGGTATGGTATGATATGGTATGGTATGGTATGATATGGTATGGTATGGTATGGTATGGTATGGTTTGATATGGTATGGTATGATATGGTATGATATGGTATGGTATGGTTTGATATGGTATGGTATGGTATGGTATGGTATGGTATGGTATGATATGGTATGGTATGGTATGGTATGGTATGGTATGATATGGTATGGTATGGTATGATATGGTATGGTATGGTATGGTATGGTATGGTATGGTATGGTATGGTATGGTATGGTATGGTATGATATGGTATGGTATGGTATGGTATGGTATGGTATGGTATGGTATGATATGGTATGATATGGTATGGTATGGTTTGACATGACCACCAACCACCATCATTCATCTATGGTCTGAGTTCATTGCAAGACGTCAGCAACTCAGAAACTAACTGCCAATAATTATGGACTTATTACTGAACATTTTTCTGTTTCACATATTAAAATGTACTAGTGTTCCAAATATCTTCTCTGATTGAAATGACTCACAGGTTTCTTCAGCATTTCTTCCTACAAATCTAAACCAAATAAAAAGCCCTAAGAAAAAGTTTTAATTTGCCTGTGAAGATGTTACTATAGTTTTTTGCTGCACCATCGAGGCCTTCCCTCCACACCTTAAAATAGGCTTACGCTCAGGTTGAAGCAGATTTTTTACTTAAATTTTTTTTTTTTTTAAATAAAGAGTAGATATAAAAAAAAAAAAAAAACACCGTGATTTCAACCCAAAAGGAAATGTAATGAAACCACATTTTTTTCAAAACAAGGTACCTGAATGATGAAACCATGAATTAAAAATCCTGAAGGAAAATACTGATGCAAGACTAAGTTCAGAAGCAGAATGATGCTGGTTCTCTTTTGGGACAGACGGAAAAGTATTTACAAAATTTTGGAATCTGTTCATATTTGAGATATTTTTCCATTTCTAATATCAAAAAAAGCCTCCAACAAGTTTGGATTGAAACAATTCTGCAAAGAAAAGAGAAGAACTAAACTCCTCCATGAAGCTTTATTGCAGATTTGAAGCAAAAGCTGATATAGCCAGTTAAAAAAAAACTATATAACTATAAAAAAATGTTTTTGTTTAAAAGGAAAAAAATGAAAAACAAAAAATCAGATAAACTTCAAAAGTAAAGCCAGCATTAAAAGGGTAAATGTAAAGTTTGGACTTCCTTTTTTGTTCCGCTTCCTTCCTTCATCTCCTGACGGTGGTCCTCCTTCTGTCCCAGATGTGCTCCCTGTACATGGTGCGTAAAGTGCAGCGCTCCCAAAAGAGCAACTGCCTGCAGGCGCCCCAGCACAGGCAGGTGATGTATATTTGATGAGCGGGTGCCAGGGACCCTCTGGAGGGCCGGGGCTTCAGCGGGGACAAAAGGCCTTGCTCAGGTTTCCTCACGCCGCTGCTCCCTTTGTAGGTGAGTCAAAGCCGCTGTTTCAGACTGCAGAGCAGGAGGCAAAGTTACACCAGGAACAAAGCAGAAATGCAGATTAAATTACAATATTATATAGATTCCCCTTCAGCCGGTTGCCAAGTCTGTCTTTTATAAGGTAACACGTTCTTAGAAAACATTTTGCTGAAGAAACGTTGAAAAAATTTGGAGAATTTTACAAGAGAGGTTATAATTTCTCACATTTTTGACATGGATTACAGTTTAGATATTTACTAAAGTAGAAGCAGTTTCTTCTTATTTTATTATTTACAGCTCAGAACTTCTGAGCTTCTTCAGTAATAAAGAATATGAGAGAAACTTTGTGTCATTGTCAAAGAAAGACCGGATTATTTCCACAGGAGTGATTCTAAAGTGATGTTTTCTTTAAATGTTACATCTGTCATTAGTTGTTTGGCTTTAGTTTATATATTTTTTGCTTGTCTGGGCCAAAGGCTAGAAACAGCCCTGCACCATCACACTACCACCGTTGTGCTTGACTGTTGTTTTAAGAGTTGCTTCCTGACAGTCGGTTTTAATTTGACTCCCAGATTTGACAGGACACACATGTTCTCAAATGCTCCTCTAGTGTCTCATTAGTCCAGAGGTTTTGTGATAATCTAGACGTTCCTGTGTGTTCTTATTGTGTCCTTGTTTGTCCAAAAGTCTCTTTCTGACTGTTGGATCATGACCGCTGATCTGAACTGAGTCCAGTGAGGCCTGCCGGTCTTTCCATCTTCTTCTGCTTCATTAATGACCTTCTTGTTGTGTTCTTGGACTCTTTTGTTCACATTCTGTTTCATGTGGGAATAAAACTGTAGATTTCTGCCAGACGTTGATGTTGACTGCTTCACCATCTGCAGACCCTACTGTGTATTTTTGAAGTATTAGTACTTTTATTTCAAAGATAGATCGATTTGATGTCCAACCTCTTCTTTTCAGTGTTTACCTGTTCTCAACAAATTTTAAACGTCAAGAAAAACGACCAACTTTATTGCAGTTCTCAGTTTTGACTTTGGGTGGAGCTACTGCCAACAGAAAAGACTTTTCTCAATACCCGTATGCGTCAAACATATTTCCTGGAGATTTGCCAATCAAAAGAGTTTTGAATGTGATTGACTAATTAAGTAATTGATTAACTTCCACCAATCTGCTTGATTTTCTAAATACTTGACCAAATGTTGGCTTATAAACAGGAAAAGAGCTGACTCATTGTTTTCTTTAGCTTTAAACTTGTTACGACTTTTAGGATGTCCTTTTGTGAAACAAAAAACTTTGAAAATGATCACAATAACAAAGTATTTTCTTTTGAAATTCATAATAAAAATAATCAATTAAACTTTAATCAAAAAATCAAATGGTGGAAATACATCGCAGCTTTAACCTTTTTCACGCTGTGTGTCCCTAGTTTGAAACGTACCATTAAACCCAGGACTCAACCAAACTTAGCATTACTGGAAAAAAAAAAAAACACTTAAATATGTTTTTCTACATTTGGATATAAGTTCAGACATGAAAGCATTCCCATCTTCTTTTAAAGCAGCATCAAAGTGAAGAATTTCAAGCTAAATGTGTGCAGAGGAATTCAGTGAAGCCCAGATGGAATAAACACTTCTGTCTCACGTGCACGCACCTGTGCGTTCAAAGCAGGTGACACTAACCTGCTTGCTGTTTTAAATTCAATCATAAATAAATCATTCTAAGATTTAAAGTAATAATATAATGGGAGTTTTCAGCACGTAAGGTAATATTATTAGCATGTTATATATTATTATTGGAAATATTATTTTGAAATCACTTAAATCGTTTACTGAACAAAAGCCTATAAAATCTGTAGACATCCGTTTTTAAATCCAGATCGTATACTTCTGCTACGTATACTCTGTGTCAATCATTTGACCCCGCCCACTTCTTTGCCTGGTCATCGTAAAAACATTTCTCTGTGATCGCGCGTGTCAGTAGGAAATCCCCCCGTTTGATTGACGCGCCGCCCGCTGACCTCGCGCGGTTTACGCGTGAATATTTCATCACGCGCTCTTTAGGCCTATTTATTCTTTAATTGAGTGACGTGCGTGTGTTTTTGCGCTTGTGAGCGCGACCGCAAAGTAAATGAACGATGATTAATTGATGCATTAATTGAGACTTGAGGTCCAGCGGAGGAATTCCTGCGCGCGCATCTCTGTATCATCTGAGTCTCGCGCTCCCGTCATTGGAGGCTGATTGATGCTTTCAGCTCCTAAAGATGCCGATTCAGACTCACTTTGGATTCCTAGAAAGTTTCCAAAGGTATAGACGGTCCAAGAGAGCTGCGTCTTTGACGTATTTTTATTATTTTAACAGGTTGTGATCAAACGACTTTAATTATTCAGTGTAAATGCTCAAAAATACCATAAGTTTGCATGTGAACTTTTTAATTTAAATAGAGAAAACACAAGTTGTTGAATTGTTTTGCAATTCTGTGTAAAATGGTTTGTCATTTCATATTTTTCACTCCATATGTACATTTTTGGACGCAGAAAAGGATCTTTCGTCATAAATTGTTCCTCCACGCATCCTTCCTCTGGCGCATGGGGGCGTGTCTAAAGTCGGGTATCTCCATCTGATTGGTGCAGACATCTGACAGAAAGAAGTGACGCTCCTCCAATGAGGAGTAGCCTGCAAGCAAGTGGTCCAATATAGGCGCCCGAGGCGAGGAGCATCTTTACTATAGGAGGTGTTTGCAGGCGAGAAGGAGGCAGAAGATCCGCAGGAGTCTCGGAGTTACTTCTCCTCGGCTTTTCTGGGTTTTTTAAACTCCCCTCTGAAGCTCCTCCTCTGTGTGAGCGGCCGGCTCCTCTCTGAAGGCGTTTCTTCTGGAAAAAATCAACCAAGACGGAGCCGAACGAGGAAGACGGACAGCGAAACTCCCTCACCTCTGCAATCATGATGTCGATGAACAGCAAACAGCCTTTCAGCATGCACCCCATCCTGCACGAGCCCAAGTACACGCCTCTGCACTCCAGCTCGGAGGCCATCCGCAGAGCCTGCCTGCCCACGCCGTCGGTGAGTCCGCCAGAACAACTCCCGCAGCAGAAAACGTTTGGAACAATGATGGAAGCATCACTAAATAACTGCAATCCCAACATATTTATTGGAAACGCGCATCCGTGAAAGCTGAAGGATGTCCAGACTCCAAAAAATGACAAGAGAAATTGTGCTTCTGAAGACAAATGTCACAATTTATTCGTTAAAGTAAAATACATAAAACAACAATATTGAATTTACTGAAATTAATGAGTAAATGTTGTTTTTAAAAAGATTAAACGGACTTTGAAGATGACAGAAATCCTGCGCGTAAAGGACGCACAGATGCGCCTCAGAGGCCGCCTCCTTAGTGAGGGATGAAGGAGGAAAAGGAGGAGGAGTTGCACAACCTCTTATATTGTCACATTCATATTCAAAACCGTCTCGTTTCAATTGTCCGCAGAAATTATTCAGGAGATCGTAAATATTAAAATGAAATGAAGATCCTCCCGCGGACGCACGAGCTCTCCTGACCGGGAAACGCGGAACAGAGAAGTTCTGACGTCAACAACTCAAATAAGATCGAATAATAACTGAATCTAAACTTGTTTGAACTGTTTTGTTATGAAGATCATTTGCTGATTATTTGAAAAATCTGTTTTCATTGGTTAGAAGTCTGACAGAAGTTCCAAAGTTTGGGTCCAGGTGCACGTGTTCCGCAGCTTGAGTTCCCGCTGGTTCCGTCCGTTTGCCCCTCTGACCTTCTGCCTCTGCTCTCCTGCAGCTTCAGGGAAACATCTTCGCGGGCTTCGATGAGACGCTGCTGCAGAGGGCCGAGGCTCTGGCCGCCGTGGACATCGTGGCGCAGAAGAGCCACCCCTTCAAGCCGGACGCCACCTACCACACCATGACGACCATGACCAGCATGACCTGCACCCCCACCTCCTCCTCGGCGCACCTGCACCACCCGTCCGTGCTCACCTCGCACCACCACCCGGCGCACCACCAGCCGGCGCAGGGCCTGGAGGGCGACCTGCTGGACCACCTGACGCCGGGCATATCGCTGGGGGGCATGCCCGGATCCGACGTCTGCTCCACCGCTTCGCACACCGCGCACGCGCACATGTCGGCCATCAACCACATGCAACACCACCACCACCCGCAGTCCATGAACATGCACCCGCACGGCCTGGGCTCGCACGGCTCCCTGGGGGGGTCCGGCGGGGACGCGGAGCCGGACCCGCGGGAGCTGGAGTCTTTCGCGGAGAGGTTCAAGCAGAGGCGGATCAAACTGGGGGTGACTCAGGCCGACGTGGGGGCCGCTCTGGCCAACCTTAAGATCCCCGGCGTGGGGTGTCTGAGCCAGAGCACCATCTGCAGGTTCGAGTCCCTGACGCTGTCTCACAACAACATGGTGGCTCTGAAGCCAATCCTGGAGGCCTGGCTGGAGGAGGCGGAGCGCGCGCAGCGGGAGAAGATGTCCAAGCCGGAGATCTTCAACGGCGGCGACAAGAAGCGGAAACGCACGTCCATCGCCGCGCCGGAGAAGCGCTCCCTGGAGGCCTACTTCGCCGTGCAGCCGCGGCCCTCCTCGGAGAAGATCGCCGCCATCGCGGAGAAGCTGGACCTGAAGAAGAACGTGGTCCGGGTCTGGTTCTGCAACCAGCGGCAAAAGCAGAAACGAATGAAGTTCTCTGCCACGCACTAAGACTTGAAGGGCCGCGGCCCGTTTCCATAGAGACCAATCAGAGACGAGCTGCAACCGCGCGCTCTGCGGAAGGCGCGCCGCTTCGCCGGGACGCACCTGCGCGCACCTCCACACCCTGAGTCCAGAAAAGGCACGTTTAGATATCAGATATAAAAACTGATGTTTTGGGGATGAAATCGAACAACGAAGAAACTTTCTGACTTTGAACAGCAGCGGAGCGGCTCTCACAGCAGTGTTTCTCTTCCCTCCTGAGCACGAGTTCTCCCTAAAAAAATCAGAGTATTCTCCACTTCTCACTGTCGATGCAACGAAAAGCTGTTTGGACTCGGGGCGCCTGAAGACTTTTTCTCGGCTGGACAGACGGTTCCGCCAAGCAGCCGCGGAGGAAACAGGAAAACGGAGCGGCGTTTTCCCAACCTGGAACCGGACAGAACCGAAGCAGCGCGGCAGGAAAACAGACGGATGTGACAAACCTTGTACAAAAATAAGAAGAATAATGACGGAAATTGAGGGAACATAATGATGATTATTGTCCTCTTTAGCCGGGATAGCTTTTTTATATTTATCTGTGTACATATCTGTAAATAAGACGCACTTCCGAGTGGAAAAACTCATCCAAATGTTATCAATTGTGTTTTTTGTTCCCAAATCTTTTTTCCATTCCCTTCTTTTTTGGGGAGGGGGGTGAGTCCGACCTAAACGGTGTTTTTAAATGAGTGGGAGGGGGTCAACACTCATCAGTTCCACTGCATGGTTTACTGTTAACGGGAGCAGCGGAGCGCCTTCTCTGTGCGCAAAAAAGTATCCGAAAGGCACCGCAGTAACAGGAGGAAAAAAAAAAAAAAAAAAACACACACACACACACGCACGAACACACGCGCACACGCTTTGGCTGTGCGTCTACCTCATTAGTGTTTCACGTTCGTGGTGGTTTCCGAATCCAAACACGCACTTGTGGAGATTTTTGTTCCTCTGGTGAATTAGGCCTTTAGACTCACTGGTGTGTACATCTCACTGCAATGATGCTCTGACAATCAGATTAGGACTAGGATTATTCAGGAGCCGCGGG
Source organism: Oryzias celebensis (assembly GCA_014656515.1). Classification (NCBI taxonomy): domain Eukaryota; kingdom Metazoa; phylum Chordata; class Actinopteri; order Beloniformes; family Adrianichthyidae; genus Oryzias; species Oryzias celebensis. The sequence continues at coordinate 25,277,565 of BNCR01000013.1, forward strand.
GCTCCCCTCTTCGTGCACATCTGTGGAGCGCACTTTGTAGATATTCCGATGCGGGGAGACCGTCGGCCTTATTTATTTGCAGACTTTTTTTTTCTTCATGTCATCTTTATTTATTTTATTTATTTGGGTCATCAGACGAACTTGTTTCCTTTGTGAAAGTGTGCTTTAATGTGTCTGTACGCGGCAGAAGCTGAAATAAAACCGTGCACGTTTTCCTTGACCTGCTGGACTTTTGCTCTTTTTTTGCGTTTTTTTTTGGTGTGTGCGTGTGGTGTGGGGGCTCCTCCTCTGCTGGTGGCGCGCGCAGCTGCTGCTGTGAAACCCGAGCAGGATGGAGGTGAAGGAGCTCCGTCTGAAAGCTGCTTCCAGCGGTGATGAACAGGATTTGATCCTTGAGTGACTGGAGTATTGATCGCTGCGGGTCTGGAGAACACGCCTGTATCCCCGCTGCCGCGCGCCGCCCCCTGCGCCTCCTCACTAAAGCGCACTTTGGAAACAATCCCAAACCTTCAAACGAACCATTATCCCCCTAATAAAAACGAAAATGTTTGATAAAGTTTGAATTTTTGAGGCGATTTATAGACCTATATTTGAAAGAATTAAAAATAATAGGAAAAGGCAGCGCAGGAAAAATGATGAACTGAGACTAAAAGTTCTTAAAAGACACCCCAGGAAAGATTTATGGTCCCAACAGCGTTTCTCAAGTGAAGGGATTTTTACTTTTAATTTAGTTTTTCTTTTAGCAAACACATGAATATTTTATAATATTTAAAAATAAATACGACCGTTTTTATAACTTAAAAAAATAAAAGTTGCAGGACAGATCCAAAAATACCCACAACGTTAAAATTGTGAAACAAACGTTTTTATTACAATTTTCCACTTTAATTATGATTAATTCTAAACTAATCATAGTTTACTTGCGTAAAAAGCTGTTGAAAAGATACGGTTCTTTTTCTTGTTTATGCATACATTTTGAAAAACATTAAGATAAACTTTTTTTTTCATTATTTCAGTAGATAAAGAAAAAAAAAACATATTTTAATATTTTCCATATTAAAGTAAAACATACTATTTAAAAACATATAGATTTTTTCCCCTTGTCATTCCGATTTCCAGAAGATGTATTCTTTTAGATTGTCAACTTTCAGCTGCTTTCCAAAAATAGCAGAAAAAAAACAACAAAACATTAAAACGAAATTAATGAACTAGGAAATCCTGGAAGTGTATTTTATGGAGTATCTGATTTATTCTTGAGTCTCATATTTCCACCAGCGACAGGAAACTTTTCTGTTTTCTGCTCAGCTGGAGTTTTGATCCATAAACTTGTGATGAATGAATAATAAATAGCAGCTGTTATGATACTATTGATTTTCCGGCGTGTTTGTTAAGAAGCTGCATTTATGTGTCGTACAACAGCAGCGCGGCCCCCGACGCCCCCACCACCACCACCACCCAGGAGAAACCCAATCCTGGCCTTTAAAGCAGCTTCCACAGGAGGGGCCTGTGCGCATGTCAGCGCGTCATCAGAGAAGCATCTGGGAAAATATTCCAAAAACAAAAACAGGAATGTTTGAAATCTACTTTATTGGTTTAAATCTGAGAAATGTAAGATTATGGGATTCAGGAAAGGAGGCTGCAGGAATTCTATTGCTTTTTTTCTGTGAAGTTTTAAGAATACAACATCATAATTTGCAATTAAAATATTTAATATTTGCTTTTTGCGTTTGCAGCACAAATGTTTTCAGATGTGTTGTGTCTCATCTCGAGAACAACTATCCTCAGGTTTAAAGGCGTCTTCTGCAGGAGACATGTGCATTGCTAGTAGGAGGATCCATGACTTTGACATTTTTCAGTTTTCAAAAGCAAATGACTCTTTTAATCCATAATTTTTTTTTTCATTAGATTAGGATGAATCTCTCCAGCTTTCAATGAGGAAATGATTGAAAAATGTCATCAAGCAAACGTCTCACTGTGACATCCATGGCTAAAAGTTTCTTTCTTTCCTGATGTTCTTACTTTGGCAAATTTTTCTCACTTAATGACTCAGATTAAATAATGATAATAATATCACATGGTATCTTGCAAATAATTATCCTTTCCTGTAAATTCACAACAGGACTCCCCCTAAAATCAATCAAGCTGAGTTCAGTTTCTTCTCTTTCAATCTGACTAGATTTCTGCTGAGTCAGGAAATCATCTGCATAGAAGCTGTCTCAAAGATGCGAGAAGATCTTAAAACAGGGGAGAATCACCATCTTTGACATGTTTTAGTCAGAAAAATCGGAAGATATTGTCGATCCATCATCCAGGCATGGAGAAAACGGAACCAAGGAGAACTTCCAGGAGCGAGTGACCAAAATGAGTCCAAGAACATGAGAAGGAATCATCCAGGAAGTTCTGAAAGAAGCAGAAGATGGAAAAACTGCAGGCCTCACTGATCCAACAGTCAGAAAGATACGTTCCCAAGAAAGACTGCTGAGCAACAAGAACACAGAGGAACATCTGGAGGATCCACAGAACCCCTGGACTAAAATTCTGATGAGACTCAAGCGGAACTTTCTGGACGGAGTGAGTCCTCAAACTTCTGAACTCAAAATAAAACACAGTAGAAAGTCAGAGCAACAGTCAAACACTGCGGGGATGGTGTGACAGTATGGGAGCGCTTTGCAGTTTCAGGACTTGATACATGTTCTGGATGGACGCATAAATCCAAGAGTTCAGTTTCCATAAAATAAAAAACAGTTGTTTGGAACTTTTTGTGTCATAAAACCTTTGTGATCAACATATATCTAAACAAGTGCAAATCAAGTTGGGCCAATTTAGCAGTAAAACTCCAACCTAAGTGAACAAACCCGTCAATGTTTTTTACTTCATCTCAATGTCTGAATTGTTTTCGGCTTTTAGAACCATAATTCTCATGGAAGTTCACAGCTAGAAAACAGTTTGTTATTATTTACAGATATTTTTTATTCTGTTTTATTTTTTTGCAGACAGGTGCTGGCTGGCATGTTGCTCTATAACAAAGAGTAGAACATGGCTTCATCAAAGTTTAATGGTTAAATGGCTCTCCAGTTGAGGCCTATAAATTATATATAATTGAGTGTGTATTAAATGTGAGCGATGGATCAAGTTTTTCCTGAAACTAAGTGACAACACGTAAATAAACAACAAAAGAAAATTAAAAACAAGCTGCAGTTTTCCTAAAGTATTTTACGAGACATTTCTGTATTAGTTAAACTAACATTATTTTACCAGAAGCAGCTTAATGAACAGAATTCTGCATTTTCTCAGATGTTTACTTATACGTACTGATCATGGTTTCATTTAAAAGATTTTGAAGGCAGTGAAGCCTGTGAAGAACAAACTGAACTGCAGCCTCCTTTGGTGCAGATCTGTCAAGTTTAACTTTAGACCAGAACTGTCCGATCCTGGTCCAGCTACCAGCCAGACTGGTTTTTGGCTTGAACACCACTGGATACATGAATCCACACGCTTTTGGTTTGGATTGATCAACCACAGGGAATCCAGGTCAAAGGCAGAAAGTACAGGACATCGTTTGTTGGTTTATAAAGATTCAGACTTTGAGGAAGAGACAGAAAATTAATGTCAAGATAAAAGTTCAGAACGATAAGAAAATGTCAAAATCCAAACAAAAAGTAGAAAGAAATAAAGGCATTCCACAGACCCCTACAACAGACAACAAGAGGAGAACCCCAATGACTGGCTTAGAAAAGATGGGAAAAGGAGCATTCTAAAGACTCTCTGACAACAGACAGGAGGAGGAGGCTCCCACTGACCACCTCAGATCAGACTGACCAGAAGAAGAGCCTCACAGATCACTTTAGAACAGGAAGGAGGATGAGTCCTGCAGACCTGCAGGGAATCACAGATTGTTTTAGAGCAGGAAACAGAAGGACGTCCTGCAGACCCCCAAGAACTGTCAAGAAAAGGAATGCCCCACTCTGCCTTAGAACAGGAAGGAGAAGGAGCATACAGACAGGAGGAGGAGCTTACCACACAGACCACCTCAGATCTGACCGGAAAAGGAGCGTACCACTGACCCCCTTCAGAACAGAAAGAAGGAATGTTCTTTCTGTGTAGACCACCTCAGAACAGAGGTTTGGAAGTTGTCAGGTGTGGACTCAGATGTTGGTGACTTCATGTCTTTTTTATTAAAGATTTGACAAGTTCTGACTCCTTAAGCTCCACCTCCTGCCTTCTTATGTGTCTTTCATTTGGTTACTGGTATCTGACCACATGTTGGATGATCCCCTGTCAATATCTCTGCATCAACTGTGAGTCATTTTGGAGTGAGATGTTGGATCCACTCTTCACTCCTGGAACTGGATTTTCATTTTAAATCCCCTCACTCGCTTCTAGCCTCATGCCAGATCTCCCCCTGGACTCCTCCAATCTTTGAAGTTTCCTCCTCTTCAGTTTTTCAAGTTCATGAGATCATTTGAGAAATGACAATCATCTAACAATGCTGTGATTCTCATCCTCTACTCAACTGTTGAAGCATCAATCACATAATCAGTTTACATATAAACACACAATCTATTTAAAGTCCCATCAGTTGTCACACACCTTGGTGTGTGACATGTGTTCTCTACATTTGACCCATTCTTTGGGGGGCAGTGAGCTGCAGTCACAGCCATGTTTAGGAACCATTTGGTGGTTTCACCTCACAGTCCAAGCCTTTAATGCTGTGAGTCAAACAGGGAGGCACTGGATCACTCAGCCTGGATTTGAACTTACAACCTTCCAGACTCCAGGAAGACACGCTACCACAAAGCCACTGAACTGTTTGTGCATTTGGATGATGTTTATATCCCTTCAGTTTTCAGTTTGAGACAAAGTTGCTTTTCTTTTAATCAATGGATGGTTTTGATTTTAACTTGAGCTTTGGATGACTGTTAGAGTCTGACAGCCAGTGTCCCAGGATTCCTGGTTTCCCCCCCCAACAATCAAACCTTTATCTTGATGGTGTTTGTTGGATCACCTGCAAAAGTTCTTCAGTTTTCGGTTGTTCTTCAGATCCTCTCAGTTCTCAGGTGAGAAGCAAACTCTCCTCACATGAACCTTTAAGGATCTGATGAGCAGAAATCTTGTGTCTTCGGTTGTCAGGCAGCGATCCAGACAACGTGGCCCAGATGAACCATGACAAAAGTAAAAAGAAAATATGAGTTTAATAAAAACAGAAACACAAAAGATTCTTTTACTGTATCAACCAGCTGTTTCAGCAAAGGAAAAAGTCAAGATGAACACAATAATTATGAATTAAGAGTATATTCTAGAGACACCAATACTCTGAATAGCTTGTTTACATGTGTTGCAGCAGCAAGTTTGATAAAATAAAAACGAATCTCCTTCCAGCTAAAGAAACATCTTCAAATACATCTGTGTTCAACTCTGTGATATCTGTTAATATCTTTGCATGATTTTTGTTAATAAAGAAAACTGTGTTTTAGCTTTTCTTTAAGATGAGTCACAAAGCTCCTCAAGCCAGCATTTAATTCCAAAGCTTCCAGATAAACTTCAATGTTTGATGTTGTTTAGTATAAAAACGTGCCGCCGTGGTGAGGTGAGTTCACACTGCAGAGACAGAGCTGTCTGCAGTGTCACAGTGAGACATCAACAAACTGCAAAGAAACTGAGAATGTCTGTCTCAGGTGTCAAAATCAGCCAATCACAGTGATCACAATGAAACTGTGTTGGGGGCGTGACCAAAATGACTGTTGATGTTCTTTTTGCCGTTAGAGATGACTCTGGATTAGATTCTGTGTGAAGGCTGTGGAGGAGACGAGAGTTTGAGTTACTTTCTAGTTTGGAGAGTTTCACTGTTATTTTAACGACACTTTGTCACCTCTGTTTACTTTGCGGTCACCTTTCCCGTCCTTTGTTAATCAACAACACCTGAGCTTTAGCTCCAGTGTTGTCATTCTTCCACTACTGTAAGTCCTCAACCGGAAAAGTCATCGCTGCACATCCATGCAAAGCTGCTGTTCTCTGCGTCAGAATCAGCAGATTCACTCAGATTATGTAAACAGTGGAGGAGTTACAGCAGGTCAAAGGGCATGTCCAGTGTTAAAGGGTTGACTACTACAAAGTCAAAGTTTTTTTTGCTCATCGGTTTTGTAAAAAGAAAAAAAAAAGGTACAAACAATGGAATAGACTGATGTATTTATGTGAAAGTACGTCGAGCTGAACCCTGAACCTATTGGCTCCTCGTGAGGCTTCAACAGAAACGTCACACACAGAAGGAAAGTGTGTGTTCCCTAAACACGTGAAAGTGATTTAATGAGTTTATCTGAAGTGTTTCAAACGATTGTGACCTTCATTCTCCTGATGGTTGTTAACCAAAGGTGAGAGAACACAGAATTTACTCCAGTTTTAAGATTCATTTCCAGAGAAGCCACTGTGGCTTTCATTCATATTGAACCACATCTTCCAGGTAAACCGTTGTGTTTTCTTTTGCTCTCATTTTGATTCCCCATCAGCACCTGCGTGCCTTCATTTAGACGAACGGCTTCCCTGGTGCATAAAAACCCTCAGGGGTGCAGATTCAGGAGCAGAGGGCATCAGCAGAACTTCAGCGCATGACCTGTTCTGGTTTGAGAACACACAGCCTGGTCTCTTTCTACACCGGGGGAAGAAATAAACCTCAAGTCAACCGGAAAGTGATCGGCAGGGTTTTTAGTCCCTCGTTGGCACACTGTGGACCCAGCAGGGTGTCATGATGGCACCCGAGCCACCCAGCAGGGACCAGAATCCTGAAGAGTAAGCAGTGGATGCTGCTAATCCCACCTCCCTTCAGATTACTCCATCCACTCCTCTCTGCCTTGTGTTTTCCATGAAGCGAGGAAGCGCATTTTCATAAATAGACCTTGGCCGAGCGCAGCAGCAATGAAATTTTAATGAAGCTCAGAGTCTTGAGTGCAGCGCTGGGGCCTTGGAGAATCAGCCCTCTGTTACATTACTATGGCTTTCTCTCTCAGACACACACATAGAAATGCAAACACAACCCCACCCCCCCACCGCCGCCGCCGCCGCCGCTGCTGCGCACACACAAACACACTCCACAGCCTTGTTGCAGTGCTGAATGGGGCAGCCAGCTGCATATTGACAGCATGGCTGGAACGGGACCAGACTGAGGGGCGGGAGATGTGTGTCTGTGTGTGTCTGTGTGTGTCTGCGTGAGTGTGTGTCTGCCAGTGTCAGGGATTAAAAGGGAAACGTGTGACACTGAGCTCTGATTTTTGGGCTGCTTTTCTGCAGCAGTGTTTATTGTGTGTTCAATAGGATTGACCCATCAGCGTAACAGTGCAAAGACACAAAGTTTGCTGTGAAAGACTCACAAAAGACACACAACGGTGTAAGGTGCCTTACAGCAACCGAAGCGTGAAAACAAATGTTTGGATTCTCCAACATGGCGGTGATGGCACTTTACTGCACATGGAAGGCTGCATAAATCATGCGGACAGCAGGGCCTGAAACAGGAACGTGATGACAACGTGATGCTCATGAGGTGGTAATTAAAACATGGTGGCAGTAATTAGGAACATTGTATAACTAATCAGGTCTAATGAGCATCAGGGGCGGGCACGGCGGTGATCAAATGCCGACTTATGAGGCCTAATGGCTGAAGGGAACAGCAACGGAACCGCTCTTCTCCAGCCCTCATTAGTCTGTATTGTTGAGATAATAATGAGGGTGTTTGGGGGGAGAGGGTGCAAATACTTAATATTTTTAAAAACATTTTCCTTCTTCATAAATGAGCCAAATGGAGCCAACATTTACATAAATTCTCCTAAAAATGTCAAGAAGACCTGGCTGCAGTCGTCAGCGGTCAGATCCAGAGGTCCTTGACCAGAACCGGAAGACCCCCCTCATCGCTTGAAAAAACGCTATATTACCTTCCAACCCAACAGTTACAGTCTTTCCTGTTTTAAGTTTTTATAAACGTTTTTCATACACTTCTGAACACTTTAGGGCTAGGACTAGGGTAAGTCGCACAATATCTGATTCTGGCTAGTGATGTCAGATGCCAACCTGTCTGCAGCCAGGTCCCTCTCAGGTCCCGTTCAGGTCCCGTTCAGGTCCCGCTCAGGTCTCTCCCAGGTCCCTCTCAGGTCCCTCCCAGGTCCCGCTCAGGTCCCGCTCAGGTCCCGCTCAGGTCCCTCTCAGGTCCCTCTCAGGTCTCTCCCAGGTCCCTCTCAGGTCCCTCCCAGGTCCCGCTCAGGTCCCTCTCAGGTCCCTCCCAGGTCCCGCTCAGGTCCCTCTCAGGTCCCTCCCAGGTCCCTCTCAGGTCCCTCTCAGGTCCCGCTCAGGTCCCTCTCAGGTCCCTCTCAGGTCCCTCTCAGGTCCCTCTCAGGTCCCTCCCAGGTCTCTCTCAGGTCCCGCTCAGGTCCCGCTCAGGTCCCTCTCAGGTCCCTCTCAGGTCCCGCTCAGGTCCCTCTCAGGTCCCGCTCAGGTCCCTCTCAGGTCCCTCCCAGGTCCCTCTCAGGTCCCTCTCAGGTCCCTCTCAGGTCCCGCTCAGGTCCCGCTCAGGTCCCTCTCAGGTCCCTCTCAGGTCCCGCTCAGGTCCCGCTCAGGTCCAGCTCAGGTCCCGCTCAGGTCCCGCTCAGGTCCCTCTCAGGTCCCTCTCAGGTCCCGCTCAGGTCCCGCTCAGGTCCCGCTCAGGTCCCGCTCAGGTCCCGCTCAGGTCCCTCTCAGGTCCCTCCCAGGTCCCTCTCAGGTCCCTCTCAGGTCCCTCTCAGGTCCCTCTCAGGTCCCGTTCAGGTCCCTCTCAGGTCCCGTTCAGGTCCCTCTCAGGTCCCTCTCAGGTCCCGCTCAGGTCCCGCTCAGGTCCAGCTCAGGTCCCGCTCAGGTCCCGCTCAGGTCCCTCCCAGGTCCCGCTCAGGTCCCTCCCAGGTCCCGCTCAGGTCCCTCTCAGGTCCCGCTCAGGTCCCTCTCAGGTCCCTCTCAGGTCCCTCTCAGGTCCCGCTCAGGTCCCGCTCAGGTCCCGCTCAGGTCCCCTCGCAATATTTCCCGAGGTCATAAACTCCACCCCTTCAACAATGTTACTATGGTTACTCACTGAATTAAGAAACAGCAAAATGTGGAAAGAAAAACGTCTTTTACAGAACAGAGTTGAGATTTACTGTGATCAATGTCAAAACTGATTCAAAAATGAAGAGAAAAAAAAACAAGTCAATGCTAATAAAAATGACTCCATATGAAGAGCGCCCTTCAGGTACTGCGTGACATTGTAAAAAGTCTGGTGTACCTTAAAAATTGGGGGTTACTTCCACAAATTTTTGTCTTTTTCATCTTCAGAAACCTGATGAAGCTGAAGATTTTTGTTGTGCAAGAGCGGGTTTTTCAGCATCAGCTTCGTCAAGATGGCAGTGTGACAGGACAAGGCCGTCACCAGACCACTACGGTCTTCCTCCTTCATATTGTTAAAGTTTGTTTCACACAACGCTGTGATGACTGTGTTTGTGGCAGATGGTAAACATTACAGGCCCAGACAGGAAAACACTGCGTGATTGTTTTTCATGTAGGTTCTTTCACAAAAAAATAAAATGTTGTTCCTTGTCTGTTTACATGTGTTTTAGAAAAAGTAAAGACTCCAGCTAAACATTTACAGATGGTGTGTAGTAAAAATACATAAATAAATACATTTATTTGGCCAAAAAGTTTCTCCATCTTCATTTTTCTTCATGTCTAAAAAAATAAATCTCTGAACCAAAGACATCTGAGGCTCTAAAATAAAATAAAAAAAATCCGGGACACGAGTGTCTTTTCCTCTTTAACAGCCTATCTATAAAAAAATGCTAGAGTGATATTTCAGATATTTCAGTTTGTTTATAGGCACAAAAACGGTTTTACATTTGTTTCAAGGCCTGAGTCTCCTCTGATGTGGAGAACACGGTCTTTAATAAATGTGCAGCATCACAACTACAGAGAGTTTTATTAGTCAACTGAAATCTCCATTCACTCCAAAGATCTTTTGAGGTGTTTTCAGTGTTCCCATTGGTTTTTTTAACTGTGATTATGTCATTATTAACCAAAGACAGAAAACTTGTGTTGTTTTCTGGGACACAGTTTCTGCAGAATGGCAGGAGTTCATTAGAAATTCACCTCTGAGTTGTGGGCGGGACTGTTGGCATTCCTGTCATCCGTCTCTATCACTGACTTACAGCCCCAACCTATTAGCGGTGCAACAGAAATGGTGAGCCATTCTGGAGCTATCCAGCATACGGGTTTGATCCAGATTCCAGCTCAGAGGAGGAAAACAAAGACGTTCATGGATCTATTTGTCTATAAGTGGATGCATGAGAATGTGGCAGAGCAGGAAGCTTGTGACCCACCCGGTATGTTTTCTGCATCACGAATATTACCTTTTTCAAGCATTTGTGCATTTTTTTTGTCTGCTCTTGATTCACAGTGATCTGAAAAAAAGAAATACTCTGAAATGCAAATTTGAGCTTCATTTTTTTGTCTAGATATGTTCTCCATCATCAGAAAAATGCCTCAAAAACATGTTAAAAACACCAAAAACGTGACGTTTAATGCAGTGGGTCTTGAAACATGTATTTAAATGACTGTTCTGAAGTAGATTCAGTCTGAAAATGGAGATGATTAAAACCATGGTCCTTTTTAAAAACTTGGTTTCTGTGAAGTTCTTAGTTGTATGGAGGTCTTAATGGAGGCGATTTACGTGCATCATCTGACAAGAACACGAGCTCTCACTGTGTGGGTCCTCCTGGTTGTTAGACAAAATACAAATGTGTGTTTTTTCAGAGAAGAAAAAACTGTTACCCCTATTTATTCAGATTCAGACAAATAAAACATATCATTGTTGCTGTGGGCCGTTTATTTAGATGAAATCTACAATTTCAAGGAATTTTATGCATAAAAAAGGGAAAGAAATGAATAACCTTCTTAATATATTATAATACCAATGAATGTTTGTGATGAAAATCAAACTGTAATGATTATTGTGTGTGTGGTTTATGGATGTTTGCACCAAAGTGCTGCAGGATGCAGCTTTGTGAATACATTCCAGATGCAGTGAAATGCTATGGATGTCATGAATTATGAACAGCACAACAACATCGTAGCAGAAATATCAATACTCACGCAGGAGGAATCCCAGATCTTGGGAAACCCTTCTTCAGCTCACCCCGGAAGATGAGGGAGAGTTTATGAGAACAAACCAGATCTTTTTCCCGCTTTCTCACCTCGCCGATTGAATTAATAAATCATGTAATAAACGATTCCCAAAATAAAACCTGCAACCTTTCAGGTTTTCTGTGGGATTTATTGCTCATTATGGCTACAACTGATTTACAACAGAAACTGTAGTTTGACTTCTTTGTGTCACGCTTCTCTTTAAATAAACGATTTCAGTTCCCATAAATAATGCAGTGCGCCCATTCTTCATCTAAATATTCATGCGTGGGTCAAACCGCGCGCGTGTTTGCGAAGTAACACGAATCACAACCTTTCTGTAACTTCCAATTATAAAGTAATTATTGGAATGTCAATATATGAGTCTTCTTTTTTTTTCTTCAGAAGTAGAATCGGTGGTTTCAGATCGCGCGCATCTGGACAGACGCGTGCGCCAAGGCGCGCCGCATTGGTGTCTGCAGATCAGACGAGAAAAAAATATTTATATATAATAATATATATATAACTCTAAATTCTAAATCAAATCTTATGATTTCAAAATTAACATTGATTATTTATTCGTGTTTTTTATGCATGAATTAATCATCTGCAGAGGTTTATTTATTAATTTTCTTTTTGCTTATCTCCTCATAGGGGCTGTTTTGCGCATTTACGCACATACGACATTTTTAGAGCTTCACCGTTTAGGCTGAACCTCTGCAATCAGAATATCAGTTTTTGGTTTATGACACTTCGAATTTTTTTATCCCTGCAAAACCTGGAATGAAAAATAAACCCATATCCTCTAAATGCAACCAGCAGTCAATCCAACTTGCTATTTTAAAAAGCGACTGCAAGAAAGAAGATATAAAAACCAACTTCCACTTAATTCAGAGAAATATGTTCAAAGAATCGCGCCGTTTCGGGCTTCTCCAGTCATGTCTCATCAATAATGCATTTTAAAAACTGACAGGATGCCCGAAACGAAGAGCTGCAACAAGATGAAGACCCGTTTCCTCGGACGGACACCGGCTAAACTTCAGCGTTTAGTTTCAGTACAATTTTAATGAAATTAAATGTATTGATGGTGGGGTGGAGACGGGGTTTTGCTCTCGTTTTTGCTCACGGTTTGGACAAATGATGCAGTAAAAAAGGCATTTTTAGATGCGCGATGCTGAGGTGTTTCATTCAAAAAATCTTGGATTTAAATAATAAATCGGGATTTTTGCTCTAAAATATCGGATGGTTTTTTTAGGCTAAATTACACACAATTAAAATCTGTTTAATTTGTCATCAAATTTGCAGGATTCCACACATTAAAACCCTTCAGTTGTTTTTTTTCATCTTCACTCTGCATTTTCACACCAGGCTCCAATACAGCAGAAGAAATGCTAAACAGGCTGCATGAAAAGCAGGGAATTGGGCTGCTGGGCCACTTTGATTAAAAAGCAAATTCCTCTTCCTAGCAGTCCCTTTTAGCTGCAACAAACTGACAGAAACAAACTGACAGAGAAACTGATAATTGGTGTGTGAGGAAGCTGGATGGATGGGAGTGCGTGGAGAGCTGGGGCTTCTGCTTGGGGATTCGCTCCTTGTGGACCGGCTTGTTTTATTTCTCTGCCCTATATATCTGTCCGCCTCCACTCTGCTCTGGAGGATGCTGCCTCTGCTGCTGCTGAAGCTGCTGCTGCTGCTGAAGGGATGTATGAAGCGCTACTCTCTTGTCTACGTGATGAATAATGCAGCGCTCGGAGGCCGGCGAGTTTCCAGTTAAATACCAATTTGCTTAACCAGTGTTTCCAGGCTCTGCCAGCTCTGTTCAGTGAGGCCGGGAGCCACGCCGGCCTCTGCAGCTGAAAGAACAGATATTCGGACCCACAGGAGTCCGAAAGGACCACCGGACCCCTGCTGAGTCTAGCATACTTCTTATTTGATCAAAAACAAATCATTTCATGACAGATGAGAAGCAGAGACAGGTTTCCTCTCTGGTTCCTGGATTCATTTTGATGCAGTTGTTAGAAAATGTTGGGCCCCACCTTCATTTTTCCCCCTGAAGAAATTTGTAAGTTGCCCTAAAACTGCTTGCATTTGTATTTGTCCTCCAACTTAAAAAAAAACACGTGTGACTCTTAGCTTCAAAATCTGCATAAACTAACTTTAGAGCTTGACTTTAGTGACACTTCTCTTGGTAGAATTCTTGAACTTTCCTGGATTCTCAACTTTGATCCAGTTAAAACGTTATTATAGTTTTTTCTAATTAAAGGTGCATTTATTTTTCGCTGCATTAATGATGTTTCTGCTGCAGAAGAGATTTCTCTGACTAAAACAGGCCTTTTAATGGTTGTGTGACTCCATGCATGGATCAAACACATGATTTTACCGAGAGTGAGCCCCCCCCCCTACAAACAAGCAGCAAGAGCCAAACCTCAGGTCAGACGTCAATCGGGGTCCCTGCTGAGTTTCATGAAACTTGTCTTCGTTCCGGCTGAGAATCCGAGCTGGAACTCGACTGTGTGCCACGAATAATTACCGCCTGCCACCCCAGGTTGTCCTTTTACTACCCCCCCAGTAATCTACTCACTGAGGCAGGATGTAGAACAGAATTCGTCCTCCTCGCCAGCCCTGGAAAAGTAAACACCGCCTCTCCCATCTCTCACCAATTGTTATTCATAGAGCAGATAAATATTTCATTCCATCTAAGGATACCTTTTGTTAACAGAATTATCTTACAAGCCTTGCAGCCCATGAATCCCTCAATGACTTCAAATTCTGCTGTGCGGGTTCAGCCGTCGAGCTTGAGTGCGGCGCCGCTGGTTTTGGCACGGAAAGATGGAAAAGGAGAAAAATGAAAATATATGAGAGAAGGAGGAGGTGTGAGCTGGAGGAGGAGAAAGGAGCTCTGCTGCATGTTTACACAAAAATATGGAAAATGATTATTTAGAGGGCACAAAGTCAAGAGAAGACCAGATTAATGCCAGTTCAATGTAAATGTGGAAACAAGGAGCTGGAAAACATTCAGGTAAAAAGTGAGTTTTGTACTGGAAACATTTTACCTTCAGGACTTCAAAAACTTCTGTCCAGATGAGGGCTGTTCGCTTGGATCAGACCACTGAGGTGTGTTCAGATTGCACTCGGTCCATCCAGCAGGTGGGGTTGTATGCACCCAGTTTTACCCTCACTGATGACTTCCATATAATCTAGCAGGTTAAAACAGCCCTGTTCAATGTTGGAACTCAATCCAGAACTAAAGACAGAACTGATGAGAACACTGCTACAGCAGGGAGCTTGGTCCACTCTGAGCTGAGGTCAGTGTGACCACTAGATGGTCAGGAAGAAACAGAAACATCCCAGTGAGCCTGAAGCTGTTTTTACACTGAACTGTTTGAGTTTCATCACTTTGTTTAAGCAGGAGTGAGAGAGAACCGGAACTCTGGGGTGGACCATGAAGTGTGTGACAATGAGACAATGAAAGGCAAGACGTCTGGCTTTTTAGAACAAGGATTGTGCGACTGTTGGGATCTTAAAAGGTGGAGGAAGTGTGATGTGTGCTCATCTTCAACCACAACCATGGTCATAACCTGTCTCCGCCCCCTTGTGTCTTTGAAGGCTGACGGTGGCAGTTTAAAGTCTGTCCGTGTCAACTCGTATCACAACTAATCAAGAGCATCTGTTGCCCACAGAAATAACCCAAAGCACGTGTCAGACTACAGGGGTGCTGAGACGGGCGGATTCTGGTCGGCAGATCGTGACGTTTTTAATCAAAAACCTGCATGTGATGTTTTCTGTGACATAGTTTCTGCAGAGCGACAGGAGTTCACTAAATATTCACCTCTGAGTTGTGGACAGGACTGTTGACACAGAAGTAAGCCTGCACTGATTTCCCCTGATCCATATGTTTACACACCCTCCTGCTAGCTTACAGCCCCTCACACTCCCAAACTAACATTATCGGTGCAGCAAAAATGGCGAGCAGTATCAGATCTATCCAGCCGTATAGTTTTGATCCAGATTCCAGCTCAGACGAGGAAAACAAAGACGTCCATGGATCAATTTGTTTAAAAGGGGCCAGCTGACTGTACACAACTACAAGCTTTTTCAAGTGGAGTTTTTTTCTTCTGCTCCTGATTCATAATGATTTGTATAAAAAAAATACTCAGAAATGCAGTTTTTATCCAAATTTATCTTCCATCATCAGAAAAAATGCCACAAGAACATGGTAAAAATACCAAAAACACAAATTTCATTTGAGTGGGATATATGGACAAGGCAGGTAACCTATGAAGGTAAAAGCTAAATAGGAAAAGTATGGCCAAATAAATTGGTGAAACCAAGAAATGAGATAGAGATTAATTGAAATATGGAAATGGCAAACTTTAAAATAATGGCCTAAAACAGGAAGTGCAGTAAAACTATAAGTCTCTGTTCTTGTATGTGTCTTCATCATCAACACCTTATGGTTCCTGTCCTCGTGAGATTCTTCACAGGAGCTTCAAAAACATGTTTTTGAAGCTCAGTTGGTTTAGTTGCATTCTTTGTCTTGTTCTGATCCATGCATTGATAAGCTCTGATGAGAACATTTACATTGTCTTCATGAGCTCTCCAACTGGAAAAGGATCTCCAAATGTTTTGATCATCCTGTCCATTCACCATGATTCCTCATAAAAAAAAAAAAAAAACAAAAAAAAAAACTGGAGAGTCCTATTGATTCCAAATACAGTCGGCATCTTGGATTCACAGAGAGGGACTCTGCAAGGAGTCAATACTTTTCTCCTCTTTCAACCAGGTTTCATTTTAATCAAGGCATTTGTTTGGTCAGCCGCTGGGGATTAAGACCTGTTGAGGCCACTGCTGAAGAGAGGCTGTTGGCTCACCATTAAAGTTTAATCAGCCTCTCTACGTTTGAATAATATTCTACCCCATCTTTTTTAATGAAATTCCTCTTTTTTCTTAAATTCCCCCAAGCAAGACTGAATGGATATTGGAGAAGAGAACATGCATTTCTCATGGAGCAAAAAGGTTTCAATTGGGCCTCTTTGATTGCAGCTAATAATATCCCAATGGTTGATGGATGAAATCAAATAGAATGACAAGACTTTGATTTTTATCCTGAACATCAGATTGAAGATCTCTGAAAAAGCGGGTTAGACTTGGTCCTTTGGTTTAAAAAAACAACCTCAGAGTGAATTAGAGCGAACACAAAGATTGATCCAGCTCCACATGGTCTGCATCTGCCTTTTACCCTGACAGAATCACAGGTGTAACTAACGTTAGGGAAGGAGGATGTGCTGCAGTCCAATGTCTGTCAGCGTTCTTAATGTTGTCAGCTGAACCTACATCACAGGGAAAAGAGCTGAACTGTTAGAATTATGACAGTTTGGTGTCACCCAAACCAGTTTTGAAGACATTTATTTTACGCCCCTTTTTGTCTAGGGGAGTGGAGCATAACAAAGGTAAAGTAAAATGTATAACAAAACAACAACAACAAAAAAAAACAAAAACACACACCAAAAGATTGTCTTCATAAAAGAAGTTACACATTTATGTAAACTGAAGCAAACACCAGCCAACAATAAGTAGGTGAAGCAAAAGGCTTCCGGGTGAACTAAGACCAAAACAAACAAAACCCTGAACACAGAAATCTCACCTGTAAATGAAAGAAAAAGGAAAGCAATGACAAAACACAAACCTCCTCACACTAACATAAACAGGAAACATGTGCACTAAAGAAAATGGCAGCTCACCCCTGCAGCTTCACTTTAAGACATAACTAAACAAACTAAAGACAGAGTGGACCTGAACACGAAACTACAAAGTTTACCACAGACTACAAAACAAGTGGAGAAGCGCACCAAGCTGCAGTGGAGCTGCCACTAACAGTCTGTCAGATCCAGCACTCTGTTTATCCAACTGTTTATTTAAGGGCTGTGTCTTTTCCTCTCACAGGATTCATGACATGCATGCGTATCAAGAATCGATATGGAAAAGATTATACTAACTTTGTGGTGATACAATAAAATCCACATTTTTGACCTAAATGGATATAGTCGAGATATTTATTACATGATTACTGATGCTTTTGTAGAGCTCCTCAAAACAGATAAACCTAATCTCTCAACATTATCTCTGTGCATTGTAAATGAGACATCCGGTCAATGCTTTCATGAGGCGATGAGGCTAATAAACATTAGACTATAGCTCCTCCCACTGGTGTCAGGACCGTGAAGTTTATGAACACATTTACAGACCTGCGTCAAGCACTGAATTTGACAGTCTAAAGATAGGGCTCCTATGCAGAAATGACACACACAATTCATTCCGTGTGAACACAGCTTTAGTAACACATGAAAAAATCACAATCCGAGTCGTTAGCCGTGTTCGTGTTTTCACAATAACATCCAACCTTGTTTGCGACACATAAAAAAACAGACATTTTGACAAAATGCCACGTACCTCTCACAATCACTTCAACAAGAGTAAACATAACCAAAAGTAATCTATATAGAAATAAGGCACATTGTTGTTTTTTTAAAGCAAATTAAGGCTTTTTTTTTTTTTTTACTATTTTTTTAAACTTGTCCTGCCCAACAGCTGAGCAATCAGATATGAGCTGAGAGCCTCTTGTGTCAGACAGATTTTACTGTTACAATCGGGGGTTGTAAATCCTCGGACACACAAGGTGTATAATCGTATAAACTCCTTTTGTAATTTAAACTAGATTTCATTTTTGTTGATCATGGTTGTTGCCTTTTTTGTTGGACCGGACTGAAAAAAAGGGGGGGAAATGACACAAAAGACAGGGGAAAACGGGGGGTTAAAGAATTAGATGAAATTGAAGAGGATGATTAGGCGGGGGCTGTTGAATCATAAAACAACAGGCAACAAGATGCTGAGAGTTTATAATCACTACAGTCAAGTCACGAGGGAGCGCAACATAAATTTGTCAAAAGTGGGCGGGGCCTGTCCACACACTCAGATGTTACAAACATACCTGTTGGTTCCAAGAGTCTTCACATACAAACTTGTCAACATGCGCCCAACACAACCACAGCTCACATGCACACCTATGCATACAAACCAGCACATGTAAAAGCATTTCATTCCGTCATGTTTTTTTTTTAACAATACTGAACATCTTTGGGTCAGGAAGTCGTGGGAACTAAACTTTCAGTCGATGATGTCAGGCGCTATCTAGTCTTCAGCCAGGTCCCTCTCAAGACAGCAGGGAGCACAACAGGAACTGAAAAAACAAATGAATAAACTTTATGATCAATTTGATATTTTATTACAAAAATAATCATTTTCTTCTCTGTGGCTTTCAGCTGATGCTGTTGTTACTCTCAGGACTATCAGTGAAGGGATGTGCATTCTTTGCAGAAACAATGGGCTTCTTCTTTAATGAGTAAATAGCTTATTTCATGTGAAAAAAGGAAACTTGTGCTAACATTCAAACTTAAACGGTTTATGTATCTGAAACTGGTGTGAACGTGGCACTTTTACAGTGAGTTGACAGCATCAAAAAGTTATTTATAAAATATCTTATTGGTGCTTTAGAAAAAAAAAAACCCACTAACATTCCTGATGAATATTTTAATCTTTCCTCTTAAACCACAGCGATCAGATAAAAATTCTGCTCAGCAGTGGAGTGTAATACAAACATAAAACAGAGAGTTTCCATTAAGTATGTAGGATATGTATATTATGGCATATTTATTATTAATGGCTTTATTAGCTTAACACATCATAGGATATTCATGATGCTGTCTTAATGGGACAGAAAAAATCTTCAGGAGCTTTTGCTGATCTCAGGAGTTGATGTTTTTCCTGAACTGTTCAGCTTCCTTAAGAAAAAATGACATTTCTGAATTTATCATTGATATTCTATGTCTTGCAAGTAAAAAAGCAAACCAATGTTACGCTCAGCTTCCTTCTTTGTTAAGGTAAAGGTGAGGGTTTCACATTCAGCTGCTGTGTTTTCTTAAAATAACCAGGTTTTTAAACGCTGTTACAAATGAAAGATTTTACTGAAATATTAAAGCAAAAAACAGAGATAATAGGGAAATGAAGTGAACTAAATAAAGAACAGCAAAAAAAAAAAAAAAAAAAAAAAAGAGATAATGTGCATTTGTTCTAAAGTTTTGATTTAGTTATTTTAGAGCTGTTTTATCCCAAACGTTATTATAGATAAAACTAATTTCCGCCTGAGAGAGAAAGTTACAAATATGAACCCAGACCCTTTTTCATGAGTTCTGATATTAGTAATCTTGAAAGTAATGAATCAACCATCATGTTTCCTTTTTAAAGAAAAACGCTATTTAAAAAAAGTGTGAATTTTCCCAGAATTCTTTGAAAACTAGGTAAGAAGAATCCTGTGGTTGTGTGTGAGGAAATGGAGGGCGAGCGCAGAAGGAAAGTTGTTTGGTGTTTGAGTGCTGAAAGTGATGGAGGAGCCACTCTTAGTGCTGCAGAGTCAGAGTGGGGCAGATGTCCTCTCTGATTAGCGGGCCCGTCTGTGAGTGCACTAATGCACCTCGCTATTAGCATGTTTCCCCTGGTTGCCACGGGCAGCGCCGGGCTGCCTCCCTGTTTGAGATGTCACAACGGATATCAGTCAGAGCCGCCGTGGCCCGTAGGCGTCGCATCAGCAGGAGAGGAAGGGGTTGTGGGTAAGAGCGGTAAGTGCATCGTGTTCTAGTCCTGGTTGAGTTTTATCTCTGTGGGATGAGGACATCTTAATGGTAAGAGCAGCTTCTGCAGGTTTTTACTTCTTTCAGGGGTTAGTTTAGGGTTAAGAACTGGGTTTAGAGGCCACGACCACAAACGAGACTGCAGCAACATCTGGAGGCATGCACACGAGCAGAAAGTTGTTTTAAATGTGGATAAAGAGCCGCAAAGCAGAAGAAATTCAAAGATATGACATGTATGATGAAGTAAAAAAAAAAGTTACGCGTAAAGAAAACCATAAAAAAATGAATACATCTGTAAAAAGAAAAGTATCATCAAAATTTAAACATTTCAAAATAAAATGCAAAGCAGATTTAATGGTTAAAAAATTGAAACTTTTAGGTTGTCTTTGAAATTTCCTCGTCAGCCTGGCTTAATGGTCGCAACATTTCATCTGATATCAATAAAACATGTAGTTTCTTAAATATTTTCTCACATTTTTGGGTGAAATATCCAAACTTTGTGTTTTACTTTAGGACTTGAATGCAAAAAAAAACCCCCAAAACAATTAAATTCATTTTTTTGTTTGAAGGTGCTACCCTAAAGGCAAAATCATCAGAATTCATTTAAAAACATTCAGATAATTATCATCTAATTTCAATAAGGAGAGATTTTAGGAATTTAAAGAAAGAAAGATTTATTTGTGATATAAAAGATGAGCATGAAGAAAGTCCAAAGCCTTTGGTGGTTCGGCTCTGGGTCAGCGACATGGGATATGGACCCCAGAGCCTGATGGTGGTTTAGGGCCTCTCCATGACAAAGCCTTGGTCCAGGAGGAGGACGGGACAGAGGAGGGCCGGAAAAAATGTCTAGAATGTTGCAGAAAAAATGTCTTTTTAAAAAAAGTTTAAAAAGTTTTTTAAAAGCCAAAAAATGTTTGTGATTGGTCTAGAAAAAAAAGCAGGGACTTTAGCTGTTGGAGTGAAGCCTGAAGAGATGAGTGATGTGAGAACCCAGCTTACCTGGGAGTGAGGTAGAAATTCCTTATTGAAATTCGCCAAAGCTTCACATAATCAAAAGAATGCTTGCAAATTTCATCAGAACGGTTGTGGTGTAATCCTCAGCAGGAAAAAGATGAATGTGGAGAACAGAGAACAAACAGAAGTAGAAGAACCGTCTTCCTTGACCAGCTGGGATCTCAAAGGCCAGAAAAAAGAGAAATGGAGAACGTTGTTTGGGAAGCGCACCAATAGAACAGGAAGCAGACAAACACAATTCCCGAAACATCTGCTCTAATACCAAAGAAATCATTTTAGCTGAGAGAGAACAGAAACCAGATCAGCATACAATCCTTGGAACATCTGCTGCAGGAAGAAAAAGAAAACTCAAAAACATTGAAGCATCTGTTCAAAGCCCTCTGGACAACATGGTTTAGTGAATATTGTTGCAGATCATGCAAGATGAAGAACAACAAAAAACAAAATAAATCTGCAACCTTCTCATTTCTGGATTTTGAGCAGAATTCCTAGCAAACTTTTTTTTTTTTTTTTTCCAGGAAATAAGACATCAAACAAACATCTTGTACATCTTGTATCCTGTATTAGATGACATTTTCACATTCAATCCAACTCAAAAGAGGCCCATCAAGAACATGCTTAACATGTTTCCTCACTGTCTCTCTCCATACATTAAAACATCTCAGGGAAAAAGACCTCCAAATCAATGTAAAGGTCACAGATTGGGATGAAATCATGGCAAAGATAAATTCATCTTCAACGTGTGCAAGACATTGTCGAATACAGTTTAAAATAGTTCAGTGTGCACACCTCCCTAAATCCAGACTGGCTAAACTGTGTCCACAAAGCAATCCTACATGTGACAGAAAGAAATAATCAGAAACCAACTTAATTCACATGTTTTGGTTCTGTTCTAAGATACAGGGTTACCTTTGGCTTCAGGGGTCAGATAATTACTACACTATTAGTACAAAGTTTGATTCTTCTCAAATGGAAGGACATGGCTCCATCCACAGTTTCACATTGGATTACAGATGTATTATTTCATTTAGAACTTGAAAAAAAAGATTCACACTGACAGGTTCTGAACAAAAATGTGACTTGTATAGAAGCCATCACCCATCTACATGTTGTTTTTTTCTGTTGTTCTACTTCCTTGTTACTCATTTAAATACTATATCCTGACAATTCCCACTTTTTAAAAAAACATTTTTTGCTCTTGTTACTGTTTTCTCTTCCATCTGCATTTTAATGTCTATACATTTATGTAAGTGAGTACATCTTGAGTAGTAGTTTTAATAAAAAATTCCGCCATAAAAACCAACACAATTTCACAGTAAGTTTTAGAAGGATTGGTTTTAAAGGAAGATATAAGAATTTGAATCAAATATAAAATTCTTTTAAAAAAAAGCAGTGAAAACATTTTCATAAACGGCTGAATAAAACTGAAGAAAAACAAGTCGAAGATAAATAAATGCTTGGAACCAAACCAGGAAAAATCAAGCCTAAATGTTGCTCCATCAGACTAGAACAGACAGGTGGAGGCAGATCAGGGATGGAGGAAGAAAACGATGCCTAAAGGAGCAAGGGAGTCTTGTACTCCAAGGAGCCATCTCTCTGCCTTCAGAGCTTTGCTTTCATTTTAGCCGACATCTCCCCATGACCTTGTCGAAGAAGAGAAAAGGAGCCGAGCGTCGGAGGACTGACAGAAAGAAACGAAAAGAGCAGAATGGCCTGAGAGGAGAAGAGTGAAGCAGAAAGCATGAAAAAGCCTCCAAACAAGCATGAGGCAAGTGTTCAGTCAGACCAGACAGCAGGAGAATAAAAATACCCTAAACTTTACTTCACTGCAGCTCCACAACCCACCCATCTCCTATTATTCTTCTCCCTTGTAACTGTCTTCTGAAAATCGCCCTGAGGCTAGGCGCTCTCCTGGGTGGCTCACCCTGAAGCAGAGCCCTTGTTTGTAATCATTTGAGCTCGCTGAAAGAGACGAGGCTTTTAGAGAGATCAACCCACAGACTTCACCGCATCTCACCCTGCCTGCATCCCAGGCATCAGGCCTTCTCCCAGGGTGGTGCTGCTCCTCACGCCTGCACGTGCCGTTTTCTGCCTCCTTTTTCCTCCACCCTGACCTGGCTGTGCTGTTCCCACCAAAGAGCCGCCTGCCGGGAATCAAAACACGAGACACACGACGAAAGAAAAATGAATTCAGCTCTGAAATCTCAGAGAAAGCAGCAGAAAAAAAAAGAAAATAGAAGGACTCAGCTAAAAACAAACAAACAAAAAACAGCCAGCTTGCAGAACTCCACATTCTCTGCTCAGTTATCTACTGGTGCTTTTCAGAAAAAGGTTTCAATACCCAGTGAAAGAGTCAGCATTTTAATTTTGAGGCATGAACTGTCTAAAAAAAGAAAAGGTGAAGTAAACAACAACATGGCTGGGATTATGTTCGTTCACTTCTTCCCACTTTAGGCAAGTAATCAAATACAGAAACATACTGATAAAAAACATTTACTCAAAACAAGTGGATAACTTGCATCAACACTTGAAAACCTGGTAATCACCAGTTATAGATCCAGATGTCAAATGCAGTTTGCTTTGTTGCTTGAAAGAAAGATAAACATAGATGACAATGAGACAAACAAGAGACCAGTGAGAATCTGAAATGCATTTATGGACAAGAATGAAAGCAGAAAAAATGATGAGTAAGGAGAAAGGTAAAGAATATAACCATCCACAACATCAGAGGATGATCAACTGGAGAAACTTCGTTCTACCAGCCCTGAAGCGCCCACTCTGATACCCCTGCGCTCGTCCCCTGATACCCCTACGCTCCGCTCCTGATACTCCTGCGCTCGTCCCCTGATGCCCCTACGCTCCGCTCCTGATACCCCTGCGCTTGTCCCCTGATGCCCCTACGCTCTGCTCCTGATACCCCTGCGCTCTGGTACTGATGCCCCTACGCTCGTCCCCTGATGCCCCTACGCTCCGCTCCTGATACCCCTGCGCTTGTCCCCTGATGCCCCTACGCTCTGCTCCTGATACCCCTGCGCTCGTCCCCTGATGCCCCTACGCTCGTCCCCTGATGCCCCTACGCTCCGCTCCTGATACCCCTGCGCTCGTCCCCTGATGCCCCTACGCTCTGCCCCTGATGCCCCTGCGCTCTGGTACTGATGCCCCTACGCTTCGCTCCTGATACCCCTGCGCTCGTCCCCTGATGCCCCTACGCTCCGTCTGTCCGCAGCATTAGCCTTGATAACCCTCTGTCGCCTCATGCTGACTCAGTTTTAGCAGAAGGATGCTTGTTTCACATGCACAGATTTATGATTCACTTGCTGTCTGAACTGGACTGAAGATTAAAGAATTACATAGCAACAATCTGAGCAGATTTCATTTCTTGCTCCTACATCACATCACAGCTCCTCCGAGAACATCTCCTGTTTTTGGAAGGAGCTCCTCTGCAGGGAAAATGTGGAGATTGAGGGGTTGATTCAAGAAGAAGACATGACATCTCATCACAGAGTGTTTCTCCTTTGAGCAAAGTCACAGCAGGAACTTTAATGGACAGATCAGCTGCCATGGCTCGGAGCAGGCGGCACACTCCTGTTTTGATCTTACCTGAAGAAAAACACAATCCCAGCTAAAGCTGGAAAATACATCGGGCATTTACACACAGGTGGCAGGCCGTGCAGCTCAGTCCTGCCATCCACTGCTGGTAGCTCTTTTTTTTTTAGCCGCTGCAGCAGGCAGCTCCTCTTCATGAATTATGCAGCCGTGGGCCCCTGTAACAAGCTCCAGGCCGACTCTACACCTTGTGTGTGGCTTAAAATATAGATAAAAGCTGAACAGCCAGCTACAAACATGGTCTCTTTTTCAAGACAGAAGCAGGCCGGTGAGGAGAGATTCCACGGCAATTAGCAGAGAGCTGCAGAGAAAATCCGGCTGTTGACGGTGGAGAGGCAGAAGAATGGAGAATGGAGCAAAAGCAAACACTGAACTTATTAAAGCGGCAATGAGCTGGGGAGCGCAGGGCGATTCACACCAAAGCGATACCAACAACAACAGCCAGAACAGTCAGACTGGATGAGATAAAGGCTTGAACTCGTGCAGTGAAAATTGCGCATGACTCTATGCTCTTTGAGCATCCCGGGTGACGGGAGATCTTCGTGTTTCTGAGATGAGCTTGAAGTTTACTCCATCTGCTGATTTCATAACAAAGCTTATGCAACTTCTGAGAGGAGAGCAGCGTGAGCCGCAGCTGCTGTTATTTTCAGATCCTGGCTTGAAAGAATGCACTCATTTTATTGAACTTACTGACAACAGACAACCATGGTTTCAACTTGCAGCCAAAAGACAAATGAAATTACTGTGGGAATAATTCATCTCAGTTCTGTCTTCACTTTTGCAAAGTTGGTAATAAGAAGTTGCCCCTGTTTTCTGTGGATGAACGCTGTACTGTCTTTGCAGTTCAACAGATTCCTAATGGATGGTTGTTTTTGACGAGCATTCATAGATTTTCTTCATCACAATGGTTTGTATTCCAAAACCAGACAGAATGGAGACATTTGCTCAAATCTTTAAGTCCCATTAGCTGTCACACACCTCAGTGAGTGACATTTGTTCTCCATATTTGACTCATCCCAAAAGTACCAAAAGCCAAGCTGAGCACCGAACTGCACTGAGCACAGAACACAGCGGTCAAAGCAGCCAAATGAAGTGGACTTTGGGGTCAAATGGACTCTTTTACGATGCAGATAGTCTGATGTGGCAAAAGTAAAATGGATTAAAAACTTGTGTAAACGTATACATCGTTTTTCTGTCTTCTTTAACCCCTTAATACCAGAGCTGTCGCCAACAACAGTAGATAACAGGCTCTTCAAACTACTAAAACTCTTCGGTGATCCGGCGAGAATTCCAGTGGAGTAAGGCAAAGAAAAGCAGCTTTAATTGTGTTAACACTTCACTACTGTAAGTTTTTGCAAATCAATGCAAGGCTCCTTTCTTCTTCTTCTGAATCTGCTGGAACTGCATTAATTGCATTCTACAAGTAGTTGAAATAACGTCAACGCTTGAGCTTAAGCTCCGCTTTGAAAAGGTTCAGGGAAAAAGTACTTTTCACACAGATGGAGACAGAGCTGCCATGGACTAACCGGATCACCAGGAAGAATGTGGGGTTCAGTTTCTTACCTAACAACACTTTGAGAGGATGATTGAGGACAAACACTCCACATTTACGCCACATTCAGCTCAATGTGTTGTCACCCTATCAGGGTTTGGAAATGACAATATAATTAAATGTCGTGTTTTATCTCTATTAAATGTGTTTATAGTGATGTTTCTTCCTCAGTGTTAAAAAACAAGACGTGCATTTGAAAAAGGGAATATTTCATGTTTTTCTGATTAGGAGTTATTCAAAAAGACAAACTTTCATGAGCTGTAGCTGTGAAACACTGCACACAGGAGGACTGCAGTCCTGAGTGGCTGCAGAAAGGTCAATGAAGACCTTGCAGATCGAAGAGCACAAAGAAAAGCTCCAGTTTTGGTCTGATTCAGATGGGCCGGCTGCCGCACAGGCCTTGTGGGGAAATCTATATTTGTTTTTTTTCTGGACTGCAAAGACAAATCCGAGTGGAGGAGTGTTGAGGAGATCTGAAAAAGATGAAATTCGTGTTTGCTGTTGCTGCTGTAAACAAAACAATAGTAACTGAGTTCACACACTCCATGTAAAATAACATTGTTTGAAAAAAAAAAAAATCAACGGAACTTTCTGTGGCCCGTTTCTACTTATGAGCAACGATTAACCTGCAAAGATTACGGTAGAATCTGTGTCATCAGCATCTCACTCATTCACAAGAAGACATCAAGGGAGGAAATCTAAACACATGAAAGGCCAACACCAATTGTAAAGGGCTTATGAATAGTTTAAAGATCTCCCTATGATTCTTTCATATACTGTTTGTAATAGATCCTGATTCTTTGAGCAGGAAAATATGCGAATGTCACCGTGGATTCAACAGTGAGTATGATATCGCACAAGAGTGAGTTATGTATTCATGGCTCCATTAATGAATCATAGCCTCCCTTGACTTTATACTCTAGACATGCCCTCTTTGAATATGTCATAAGCTGGTATTCTTTTTTAATGGGACAGCAAATCACTGTCAAAACCAAACAGAAGTTTGTACAAACATTGGAGAGGTGGAGAGCAGAGGGGCTTCCAAAAGTTTACGAAGGATAAGTCCGGCCGATACAGCAAATCTGTACGAGACATGGGTGGGTGTGCAGGAGAGAAAAGTGCAAACTATCCAGTCTCTCTCTTCAGGTTACATTATTTATACTTTATACCCACAAGGCTCTTTAAGCAAGTCAAAGCCTCTGTTTGCATCACTTTTGGTAGTCTGCATCTTGGGAAACTGCCTCTGCACAAAGAAAACTGAGGGGAAAAAACATGCATGATAATAAACAGCACCACTTATTTAAAAAATCTAAAAGACAAATTCAGACACTGAAAGCTGTCGCTCATCAGTGTGTGGCAGCAGGGACAGAGGTAAAAAAAAAAGACCTATAAGAGCAAATATTACAGAAAAATAGAACAAAAATCTACAAGTCATTTGTAGGAAGTAAACGAATGACTTCTCTCAATGAAAAGAATTGACTGGATTCACAACAAATGTCATCCTAAGTGACATTTAAATGTTTCATTTGGTATGTTTTTCAAAACAGTTTTATTAGTTGTAAAAATAGTAGATCTGAGGTAAAAGTCTTTGTCCCAACTGCCCTTACGGGTGAATTTGGGCTGTTTGCAGGTGGCCCCCATGAAAATCAGCCCGTGGAGAAACGTGTTTATGTAGATTTTTTCTACGAGCATGCTCCAGGAAACAGGTCATACTGAACAAACATGTAAGAGTGAAAAAGGTGAGATGCAGGCGTGTTGTACAGTTTATTTTTTATTTTTTCAATCCCCCCAAATCCTGCAGACTGTACAAAGATCGTGTTAGCACTGCTCAAGTGATTCATGTGCAGCAAGACTGTCAGAAAAGGAGGATATTAGATAATCAGAGTGTGGTTTGTGAGGACGTCCTACAGGCACCTGTGGATCACGTGCGCTTATGGCATTCAATCAGTAAGGAGTACTCACAAGGAGTAAGGAGTACTCAGTACTCACACTTTACTAACGACTAGAGTATGGCGTAAGGACACCGCTTCGGTCACTTTACGTAACATGAACAGTGTGAGAGGAACACAGGCTGCATCCGGTCCGGCCTCTGCGGCGCTCAGTATCCATTTCGTTGGCTTCAAATTTTTCCCGCACACTGGAGCTGTAGCACTTCATTGTGAAGTTGGGTCAATTTACGACCTAAACTGGAAATCATGCGAGCGAATGTAAAGTGCATCTGGTACAATGATTCCAATGATTTGGGATTTTCACTGGTGTCCATGGCTGACATGAAATCCTGTTCACCTTTGTCATGGACGCGTCAATGAAGGGCTGGGGTCATCTGGACCCCACAACACAGCACAAGTATGAAAAAGAGACAAACAGAAATGAGGCTAGCATCCTCTTCAGTTTTTTCTTGTTGTTTCATGGTCATGATGGTTACATTTGTATGGGAGATTTAGTTATTGTTTTTGCTGCAGATAGAATACAGAAGAATTTATTCATCCAAAAACTTTCAGAATGTTTGAAATGCCTTTGAGTTTGGTTAGAATTGTGTCATTGTGAGTTGATGGATTGTTGATGGACGTTCATGAAACAGACAGATGCTCGAACAAAGACAACAGAGATCTCAGATGTTTTAAATTTCACATTTTCTTTGTACTAAATGCCACAAATGATTTTTCAACTGAATACAAACAATTTAAATAAGTGTTGAAAATGCAGTTTTGGCAGGTATCAAATTCCAAACTTCTGTACTTCTTTTGATTTCGAAGTCTTTGAATTAAATTCACAAGTGTGATAAAAAATTGAAGACATCCGGACGAAAGTGTTTAGCTGGATGAGTAAACACTTCCCCACATCAGTGCCTCTCCGCTCTGTCCTGGCTGAGTGTAAGTGTGGAGCTGCTCTACCCATCGAGGCCAGAGACCAATCTGCCATTCACTGTGATCATCCTTTAGCTCGGTAATCAACGCTTGGAGTCACTTCACTGCTTCCTACGGATAAATAATGCACCGCCCAGCAATTAAAACACACAGATCTGATGCTGCGTCTCTGATTTATTGATTGGTTTTCATTGCTTCAGTGCTGACAGGGTTAAGTGTCAGTCACATGATCTAAGTCAGACTTCAGTTGTAGTTATTTATTCCTTCAGTTGGGATAGTGAATACAGTTTCCCCTGATGGTCGATGTATAATTAACAGCTGTACTTTGAGTGACGTTGGGGTCAATCCTAAATGGTGAGCCCCTTTGAGGAGACTTTAATACGACAGCGATGCTGAGAGCCTTTTAATGTCACCTTTTAGACTGAAGTTTTCTTCTGATGATTCATCAGTTTGTTCTGTGAAATCAGAAGACATCTGAAGGATCTGTGGTTTTTCTACAGTCCACTTTGATCAAAGCAAATCTCTCAGAGAAACATAGAGAGCTGTTTGACCACTTTTTGTACATTTGTCGCTCTAAAGGAAGCCCATCATGACATTGTGTTATATAAATAACATTTTCTCATGTTATAGATTCAGGATAAACTTGGACTTTAGGTCAAAAACTTCCTTTAATTCGGTCTTTGAGTTCGTCTTTGTGATGAGTAGGTTCCCTCTTTGAAACATCATGAAATCTTAGACTTTGATAAGCCGAGCTGGTCATAGGGGTGCAGGACCTTCTGTGTCTGTTGTGCTGTTTTGAAGGAAATAAAATTATGATTGCAAAGATTTAAAAAGATGTTTTAAAGGTAAAATATACAGTGTATTCTCCAAACCGTTAGCCACTCCAAAGTATAGGTTGCAGGAGCCACAAATATATTATAAAGGGTAAAAAAAAAATCAAATACGAGTTGCACTAGAGTATAAGTAGTACTTTTGGGAGAAACGCTTCTGAACAGTCTGCCAAAGCTGGCGTCATTCTGCATTCACATGATTTGTGCGTCAAATTTGCACCTGCTGCCTCTTTTTGACGCACGTCAAATTTAATGCTTTATCCTCAATCACAACATGCTCCCGTCACATGTGAAACAAACTACCGTCAAGTTTTTAGCAAGTTTTTACAATGCACAGAAGACACAAATGACGTTGAGAGATTAAGTAGCTTAAGTTTATTTATTTCAAAGAGCTTTACAAAAGTATCTCTAATCCTGTCTACATATCTGTGTTTAGATCATTAAGTATTTCTTTTTCTTTTTGTTTTGTGTTGTTTACGGCAATCTTTACCAACTGCTGCAAGAGCTGCATCTGAATGACAGTGCTTTCAGCGGTACTTCCATCTTCTAACTTCCATTAGACCTAGGAAGGAAAAAATCAAAACAACAATTAGAAATTCAGAAGGAAGACAACTACTTTTAACAACCCCTTCAGTTAAAATGTGCTTATTGGGTTTATTTAGCAATTTAGAAAAACTGTCATTTTTATTTATGCCGTGCAGCGGTGGATGCAGTCTATTTGCTTGTTTTCTTCTAATGTGTCCAGAGTTTTTACAGTGTAGAGTTTTTTGTAAAAGGAGCCTGGCAGAGTAGGTTCATCTACCATTTGTTCATTTAATATTTAGAATATTTTTCTGTTAAAAATAAATAAATAATAATAATAAAGGTTGAGTAGATAAGCAAACGCAGGACCCTCAGAGACCCTGTCATGCCAGTTTCAGAGACACAGGAAGGCCCAGCTGTGCAGCTCGTCCACAGGGCTCTGCAGACAGACCTGATCAGCATACAGCGTCCACTCTGGACGGCCTCTGGGACTCCAGACCAAGACAGTGTTTGAGTGAAGGGGGGGCTGGCAAGCATGGACAGCACATCTGCCGTCTTATCTTCTGAATCAAACACACTCACACACACACCAA
Source organism: Oryzias celebensis (assembly GCA_014656515.1). NCBI lineage: Eukaryota > Metazoa > Chordata > Actinopteri > Beloniformes > Adrianichthyidae > Oryzias > Oryzias celebensis. The sequence continues at coordinate 25,308,393 of BNCR01000013.1, forward strand.
CACACTCTGTCCGTTCAGCAGCTTTCTTTGTTGTGCTCTCCTCACCAGCGCAGATGTTGCGGTTGCTGCAAAGCCAGGGAGGCTTCAACCTCACTGTCAATCACCCCAACCCACATTCCGAGGAGCAAAACCCACACAACAGGTACAAACACACACAGTAGTGGTTTGTTCCATGAGTGTCTTCTCCTTCTTTCTTCTTTGTTGTTTTGAGACATATCAAACTCACGCTGACTTATTGCTTTTCATCAACAACTAAACTTCACACTTTCAGGTTGACGTGTTCAACACATGAGCTTTTTAATCCACACAGCTTTCCAACGTGTTTTTTGGTGCAGAGGTTTAATGGAAGCAGGTAGAAATCATTATTATTTTTTTTTTAAATGGATTTTTTAGATATTTTTTTCCAAGATAATTTTTTTGAGAAAAAGAAACGAAAGAAAACTGCAATCTGATCGGCAAATAGAAACTGACCAAAAGCCACAGATGTGTTCATGTCCAGGGAGAACTTGTGATGCAGAAAAATTATTTAAATCATCAGTTTTATAATATCCATCTGCTGAGCTCACATTTGCCTAGTCTGAGAGTGAAGCTGCGATCCCTGTAGTTTCTAGTTGTCTTGCATCTGTAGATTTGAAATAAATTATCTCAGAAAATAAAAATATCTGGAAAAATGCTAAAAAAGGATCATTTCAAAGAACACCTGGATATTTTATTTTAGTTTTTCACTGAATGCAATGCTGGAAAAAACTACTTAGAAAAAACAATTGAAAGGTTCTTTTTTATAACAGCAGATTGTTTTTGTAAAATTTATAGCAATGCTGGAAAACTTTTATTTTGAAAAACCGCCAGATTTGTTTTAAATGAATGAAATGTCAGAATCTTTTTTTTCTTTAAAAAACACCAGATTATTTCCGCTTAAATGATGTCGCTTCCATGTAGAAGAAATGACAGAACACAGAAATAACCAAGTTCAACTTTAAAATCATTAGTCATGTTCAAGAACTTTGTGTTTGAATTTTCCATCCATCCATCCATCCATCCATCTCCTTCCACTCATCCGGGACCAGGTCTCGGGGGCAGCAGTCTAAGCAAAGATGCCCAGACTTTCCTGTCCCCGGCCTCTTCCTCCAGCTCGTCTGGTGGGACAACGAGGCGTTCCCAGGCCAGTGAGACAGTCTCTCCAGTGTGTCCTGGGTCTTCCCCGGGGCCTCCACCCCATATGAATTTTTCATTAACTGATAAAGAATTGAGCATTATTTTTTTACAGCAGGAACTGCTTTGTATTTAAAGTTAATGCAGGATTTTCTTTGGCAGCTAAAATTAAGTTCAAATCCTGAAACTTTGAGAAGCCTTTTAAATGCAGTAAATCCAACATCCTTTTGGGAACTTTGGATCAAGAGGCCAATAATCCAAATTAAACAAATGTTAATGTTGTTAGTTTATTTATTTTTTTATTCTAAAAAAAATATTTCAGCAATAGATTTCACTTTAATATGAGTTTTCTTTCAGAGGATAAATCCTTCTATTGCAGCATCCTTGAAATGCACTTTCTCACTTTGCATTTTAACTTAGAATTTTGTAATTTCATATTTAGTTTACCTCCTGAATTGGGGTACGATGGGATCTAACATCACGCTTGTTTTGAGTAAGATGTCAGTTAATATTTAGATCAATTCATTACACAGGATCAGGATTCAAAGTAAACCGTCCAACAAATGTCCGTTTTTTTTAATCCAATAAAGACAGGAGGTGAAGAAGCACAAGAAATTTGATTTAAGTCTATTTTGATTTATTCCACTTATTAAGTTTCCTTTTATTTTAGGCATAACATTCAATATTTATTTACAATGAAGGTAGCATCATTGTTCACCATAATGTGGCCCTGTATGTTATCATTAATTAAGCATTTTAGATTTTTACATTTTCTAAAATTCCTACAGTTTTTATTTTTTTAAATTAACCTAAAAATAAATCATATGATAAAGGATAGTCACTTTGAAATGATACAATGTCAAATTCAACTTCAATTGTATTTATATAGCTCAAACTCAGAAAACAGTTGTCATACAGTCATAAAATACAAACAATAGCTGGTTGCTGAACTAAACTAAACAGACTAAGCTAAAACGGGGATTCCTGCCCTTTGACCCTCCTTCTCGGTGAGGAAAAAAAAAAAAAAGAAAAACAGATATTGGGCGATAAAAAACAGAAACCTCAGGTAAGTCCACATGAAGGAAGGATGGTGTCCCAGAACGGGCAGGAAATGTGCTAGTGCTGTAACAGTACAGACTCTAACCTGGGATCACACCGCGGTCTGCAGTCCATAACTCACACTGACTATTGTTGGATTGTTTGAGGTCCTGCTGCAGACAGGTTCTAACGCAAACCCAGTGGACCCCTGAACTTACTTAGGTTCACGCAAGAACCCGCCATTTAAACATGAGGTCACAGTAAGTAAACTCTCATTCCGCTGTGATTTTGGAGGATATTCACGACACTTTTTCTGCGTGACTCCTCTACATACAATGGATTTAGCCCAGGCTCTGTCCTCTGAGTTGTTATCCTTCTAAAAAGGGTTAAGGTTGCATGGAAATGAATCAACATATGTTGTTTGAAAAAGGATGGGGCAGTTCTGGATCTCTGATCAGCCTCTCGTCATCCATGGTGTTATTTGGCCAAAATTCCACTCTACCACACACTTTGTGACCTGTGTCAGCGGAGATGACGTCATGTTTACAACACGGTGAAATCAGCAAAAAATAGGTAGTATTTTGAAAAATGCACCGGATGCACTTTACATTGTTTGTATGATTTCCTTTGACTTTTTTGTACCAATTCAAATTCAGGCTCTGATTTTAATGTATTGTTTGACAACATTCTGAATGAATAGGATGTAAAATAAATATCTCTGAGTAAAAGTGAAGGTACCCCTAGAAAAGACAAATAGTTTCACCGTAGGGACAGATCCCACTAAAATGTTTCCTTAGCATCCTGTGATGGCGGCATAGAAGTAGTCATCCTGGATGGACAGGAGCAGGTTCAGAACATCAGACCGATGGAGTCTCTGATTTACTACACAGACCCAAGCTGTAAGCTGTACAAAGGCCAACAATCCAGCACATAACTGCAGGTGTAAGATGCTAACCGGGAAAGCACACATGAAGCGCCACAACCAAGTGGCAGGAATAGAATACAGGAACAGGTGAAGGTGACAGTGGTGCTGGTGGTAACTGGAGCACTCGGGGCTGTAACCCCCAAACTGGAGGAGCGGCTACAGCAGATCCCTGCAAAGACCTCAGACATCTCAGTCCAGAAAAGTGCAGTGCTAGAAACAGCTAAGATACTGCTGGACCCTCAAGCGCCCAGGCCTCTGGTAGAAGACCACAGCTTGGAGGAGAAGATACATTTTGTTTGTCCTTTAAAAGAGAATAGATTGTCCAAACAGCTTGAGCTCAATAAATTTAAAAAAAAAATATGTATTTGTTTGTCGTTTTAGAAGCTCCATGTAAAAAAATGAAAAACTTGTAACAAAATACACATTCTGAAACATTTCTATGTATTTAAAATAAAGCTTTAATTTCTTATCGTTTCTTATCATTTTTTACATCCTACATTTTGACAGATTTGTCTGAAACCCAATCACTTCAGGAGATTTGGGGCAAAAAAAACTTTAAAAGAAAACTCCACTGTGTTGGGACCATGAAAAGTCAAACAGAGTCGGTTAACAAAACCCAAAAGACTGAAACCTGTTGTGTTAATAACATTAAAATTAATTTTAAAGAAGACATCCATCCTCATTACAAAGAGTGGTGTCTTAGGTTTAATGAGGGCTACCTCACAGACAGAGTTCCATCAGTGCTTTTTAAAAATTCAGCTCATACCAGGAACATACACTCTGCAGCAGCGTTCTCATTTCCATTCCTGATTTCTGACCTCTCATAATTGGTGAACTGGCTAAGTGATGGCGGCTGCAGCTCAGGCCTCCTGTCACCTGCAGAGATGCAGCTCCACCAGTGAATTATTAATGGCTAATGTCATTATGAAGACTCTGCTTGTCATAACAATCAAGTCTGCTGGAAGGAAACTCAATCTGCAGCTTTTGCACTGTGCAGACAATGCTTTTAATTATTGATATGGACTAATTGGGTACAGGATTTGCAGGGCACGGTTACTTTTGTTCTCTTCACAGCTCGCTCTGCTCCTTCAAGAAACAATCTTCTTGGGAGGCCGGCCCCGACAATGCCCTCATGTCAGCAAATTAGCTGGGAGGACGACCCTTTTCTGGACCGTTTCTCAGTCTCCTCCTGTCTCCACGTCCTCTCCATTCCTTTACTCAACATTTAAAATTCTCCTCCCATTCACCCCCATCACGTCCACTTTGGACATTACTTAATTAAGAGAGAACAAGCAGACAGACATTAGTTCAACATGGCTGCTTATTATTAATAATGAAGCAGCTTTCTCAAAAAAAAAGTCTGAAAACATGGAAGGAGCAGCAAACTGATGGAGGTGAGGGGAGTTTAACAGAGTTAATTTAAAGGCCAGAGTGATGGTCTGAGCTGTGGTCTGTGGGGCCATGCGAGCTTCACTGCTACCATTTACTTCACAGCTCACCCACAAAAATGTTGCAAACCCCAAAAGTTTCAACATAAAATAATGAAAATTCTGTTTTTTTGCAGAAACAACCAAAACTCAGAGTCTGTATATTTTTCTATATTTTGCTGGAAGAGTTACAGTGTAAATGTAAACAGTTGGGCCCAAAAAACAAGCAAAAGTGCAGAAAAATAATAAGAATAATCATAGGAAACAGCGCTTCAGTGCTAAATTTGTCGTTATTTCTGCCAAAAGAAAGACACACTAACAGTAGGGTAGCACATTGCAAAAATACTGAGTTACAAACTACACATGCTCATTTATAAACAAAAAGAATACAAAATGATGCCAGTAAAAGGAAATAAATAATAAGGAGCAGTCCTAAAGGCATGCTACATTTTAAAAATGCCAAATTCAAGTTTTATAATCTAATTAGAAAACCTGTTGGATAAGAAAAAAAACACGAGACAGAACCACATTTACAGTTATAGTTTTATTTCTAAGGCCTTAGTCACATGCACCCACGCACGGAGGGTTGACCTGGACAGGTGCTGCGGGGTTTTCATGGCTCCATGGAGGGTCTTAGAGAAGAGCGGCGGCTCAGGATCTCAGGGGTGTCTTGCAGTTCCTTCCAGGCTCGTACGGCCACCTCATGGGACGTCATGGAAATGGAACGTACCATTGTTGCGTGTGGTAAGTGTGTCTCGAAGTATTCATGAGGTTAATGAGTGACACGCACTGATGACGTATGAGTGATGCTGTCGTACGACGTCCTTACGCCACACTAGTCGTTAGTGACGTCTGAGTCCTGGCTCCTGATTGACCGCACACAAATGTTGGATACACAAGCGCTCAAAGGATGTTCACAAAAACTACAGTGTCTAATGTTCTCATTTCTAACAGTCAGGCTGCAGCAAAGGGGCGTGCACGTATCGCATGAACATCACTAGTCTTGAATGAAGCTGATTATTGGAAACAAATTACAGGTCAGCCAAAGGTGACTGATGACTTCAGTCCTGGCTGGAGAACAATAATTCATTTGTTGGCTTGCTTTGATTCGTTTGAGATGTCAGGATGTACAGTCAGGATGAATTTTTAATCTGAGGCCAGACCGCCAGAGTGGAGTTTCAAAACAACACATCCAGACACCAACAGCATGTTCAGGGAAGCTGGGCAGGTCTGTGTGGGGTCTGAGGAGGGAAGGGATGTGCTCAGAATACTTTCTTTTCTTTTGTTGAGCTGAAAACAAAGGTTTTTGAAGTTCACCGTTTGTGTGCTGTGAAGCCTGAAGAATCAGTGGTGTCGGTTGGTTTGTCTTTCAATTGTTTTTTGGGGTTTAAATTGCTGTCTTTAAGTTTGTTTGATATCTTTCTCCTAAACTGTCTGAAGTTTTTTGATTACTGCTCCGACCCCTGGTCTTACCGGCGCATCAGTGTGATGTATGTGTGTTCCTGTGTGCACTTGTTTAACTTCTGCAGAGGTCCAGCTCCTCCACTGATGTAGACTCCGCCCCTCTCGCAAAACTGATTGAGGCAACAACCATCCACCAATCACCAGGCTGGGAGGGAAGCTCAAAAGCTCCCAGGATGCTCTGCTCCAGTGGTGGCAGAATTCCTGAGAGGAATTTGATTCTCTTCCTGCCCCTGCTGTCTGCCTGGCCAAACCTGTGAAAGCCTCTGGTTTCCCCTCCATCCTTTTCTTTTGGTTTTGCTCTTTTGTTGGATTTCATCTTGTGGTCTGTGGTTGCTGGTTTGAGCAGTTGTTGAGTTTGGGTGAGAATTGAAGTTTTTAAACATTAAGTCAGCCTTTAGATGTTATTTTTCTAAAGTTTCCTTTGTTTTTATGTTAACACCTGCTACTTGTCACCCAAAGAAACTCTCTGTTGCCAACTTAACCCTGACCGGTTATTCATTTTTTCTTTATTTTACATATTTTCTTCCAAGGAAGGACGTAACAGTTACAGACACTACAATGAAATGAGGTATTTTATGACGTTCTTTTGAGGAGCTCCAACACTACTTTATCATGTTAATGTCGTATATTTTCCAATGGTGGACTGTCTCTGATTGACACCTGTCTCTAATAAACGCCGGGCTGGTTGCTGAATCTTAGGAATAAACACAGGGCTAATACTGGAAGATATATATATGAATGGATTTTCATGGATTATTAGAAAAAACAAAATTAATAAATTGGAGGGAAAACTCCAGACTAAATCTAAACAAAAAATTGACGCTGTAATTTTTGTTTTAGGAATTATTAAACACAACAATTTGAAAATGTTTAATTGAAGTTTCCTCTTAGGAAGATAGAATAAGAATACAAAAGAAATTGACTGTAAAAATGTGTTTCAATTCCTTGAATTGTTTTAACTACATTTTTTTATACAATTGTTCTACTTTAAGATGCCCTCTACGCACAGATCAACTAAAGCTCTGTCAGCACTTCGGTGTATTCTTTGACTTCTAAATGTTTCTCAGCCAAAAGAAAACAGTGTGTTTTATTCTAAGTATAATTTTGAAGATATAAAATAAGCTAATTCACCGACAGAGAAGTGTTTGTGTTTGAGGATGGAAGTAAGGCCGCTGAAGGTGAAAAAAAAAAATCGTAAAAATAACTTTTGTAGCTGAAAGACTACAAAAAAAAACTTCTTCTGTTTTTTAAAAACTTTTGTAAAGTAGGAATTGAATTCCTACAATCAACTTTAGGCCACTAAATAATTTTGGCCACAAAATACTAATTTGTGCTCACAAAGTGTAGAACAACTGTTAAATCATGACCATGAAATACTAATTTAGGTGCACAAAATACACACAAATCATGAATTTGAGGGAACCATTTGTTTTCTTCTTTTTTTTCTATTTTGAATATCATGTCCAGGGCTCTATCGGACCACTTCTGTTTGGAATTTTTACTGCAGATATAGGAAAAAGCAGAGAACATCATGGGAGAACGTGCTGGTCCTAACTCCAGAGTTTTTAAAAATTAACATCCATGTTTTGCACAAGTATGAAACCTTGGTGCTATTACAATGTTTGGGTCATGTGGAGCGTTTTCTTTGTTTGTTGGACAATTTTTTTCTCCTTTTCATAACTAATACACGAGACATGATCTCAAACTTCAAATTTTATTTTTAGTTGGAAGTTTCCAAGGAATAGACAAGGAATTCATAAAGAAGTTCTGACATTGTTATATATGTTCCGTTTGATTTATTTATGATCATAAGATCATCAATGTGATGTATTATCAGAACAGTAACAAAGAGAATTCACGAACATCATCTTCACAGAAGTGGTGGACATCAAGCAAACAAAAGTGGATAATAAACGTCTTTATTCTTGGAATGAAACCGGCTCCTTCCTGCACTCGCCTCTCTTCAAGATCATAGACAGAAAAAGAAACAGTCCGCACTTTTGGATTAAAGCGTTTACAATATTTAAACATTGTCTGCCAAACTGCTTGTGCACTTGCAAATTTAATGGAGAGATTCTTTTTGAAAAATTAAAGCTTTGTTCAGTGGTATCATTGCTCGTGACTTCCTCTGTAATCCTGTCTGTGATAACTCTTGTTCTCCGTGCGTTGCAGCGATTTGCTGGAGATGAATGTAGATGACGAAGTTCTAGAATCAAGGTGCATCTAAAATGGAGCGACACACCCACAGCTCACCATCTCATGGTGAGGAGACATAAACACATTCAATCTTTTCTTTGCCAGCTAAAATATTCATTTCCTTTAAACATGCTGTCAAATGCAAAGGAGACGTTTGGAAGTAGGGCAGGTCTGCAGCTGGCAGAGAGAGCTTGAAAATGTATCAGGGACTTTCAGAGAGAGAGTAAACATGAAGACAGTTCAACAAGCAGAAGTAAAGTAATATTTAGTTTAGCTTTGTCGGTTTAGGTCATCTAGCAACCAGCTACTGTTTATATTTTATGATTGACTTTGTGTTCTTTTGCATAAATACCGGTGTGAAGCCCATTGAGACGGCTAGAGCTGTGATATGTAAAGATAGTTGAACTGAATTAAATAAATGCACACGCAGGATGTTAAAGAGGGCTGCACTAAAACACAAAGAAGGACTCATTGGGTCTCCTGGCAAATGTTTACTTATTTCTGAACATTCGTGCGACTTCAGAGGCTATTTATGCAAACATTTAGTCTCATGATTAAAATGTCCCTTAATGAGATTATTGCGTCACCTTTTTAAATGTTTTGAAGTCTGAAAACGGCAACATTTTGCATTTGCTGCATCTGCAAATGCCCTGGTTGGTACACCCTGGACAGGTCGCCAGTCTGTCGCAGAGCCACAATTACTTACATACACACTCACATCTACATGTAGGGACAATTTAGAGTGACCAACTAACCTATGAAGCATGTTTTTGGACGGGGGAAGGAAGCCAGAGTCCCCAGAGAAAACCCACACATGCAAACTCCAAACAGAAAGGTCCCCCATCGATGTGGTGTGCCAGGCCTCCAGCCAGGACCTGAGCCTTCTTGCTGTGAGGTAAGAGCGCCAACCACCGCGTCACCGTCCAGCCCCGTAGGTTTCTTGGTGTTTTTAAATAAGCCTTTAAGTGTGCATGTGAGTGGCCCTGTGACAGACTGGCGACCTGTCCGGGGTATGTGAAAGAGTGTGAATGGTGATGGTAAAGCGCTTTGGGCCTACTAAGAAGGTAGAAAAGAACTATACAAGTACACACCATTAACCAAACAGCAGCGGAGATAGGACGCTAGCAACCCTCAGTGATTCAGCAGGTGTAGAAATGCATGCATCTGACAGCAACTGGAGAAACTTACTGGTGGAAAAAACAGGAAAGACACCATTTCTTCAAGTCCCACTTCAAAGTGTTCCCAGTGGTCTTTTAATTATGATTGTTGATTTTAACAAAAATAAAAAAACCTGTTTCTGCAGAGCAGCAGGAGTTCATGTTATGCAAGTATGAATACATGCTCCTTGAAAGCAAAAATGTTCATGGATTTCTATGTCTGCAAGTAGATGCATCAGAATGGGGCGGAGCAAGGAGACTTTTGCCCCGCCCAGTGTATTTTCTTCATAAAAAACAATTTTTTTTCAAACAGCATTTTTGTCTGCTCCTGATCCACAACAATTTGGGTGAAGAAATAATCAGCAGAACATTTTTACTTATTTTCTATCCATGTCCTCCATCATAAAAACACACCACACAAACACGTTAAAAACACCAAAAATATGATTTTCACTGAGGTGGGTCTTCAAGCGCCAGACTCAGAACATTGGATCAGAACCACTGAGAACAAAAACCCACTCTGGCAGAAATGAGCTGGCTGGCTTCATCTGTAGGAGGATCAGAGAGACACGGGTGAGTGGAAACAGGCAGCGGTGAGGGCGGGGCCAGAGTCTTGACAGGGTCCACAAAGTGAGTCTCAAGTGACAAATACTTACTTTCTAAACACTTTTGTTCAGTGGTTTTTCTAATTAAATGACTCAGCTTTCGTCTTGGGTTTATTTTGGGGGGAAATGAACTCGATGTAATTGAAAAGAAATAATTAAAGTTGAAAATTTAAAATCAGGGTCATTAGGAAGAATTGACGTGAACTTCACTAGGAGGAGTAAAAAAATAAATCAGGGATTAAGTTATTAGTAAATTTGATCGACAACTTTGGCTTAAAACTGTAGTACGAAGATGGCTTCTGCACGTGGACTGAACATTGTGTTTCTGTGCATAACAAGCACAAGTTGTGCACTCAAACCTTTTACATTACGACCTGTCCTGGGACACATTCTGCTCATAGACCATAATATCATGATGCTAATGACAGGAAATGCAAAGGGTGGAGGTGGACAACCTAAAAGAAATGGACTAACAGACACGCACACAGACACAAGCTGGCCTCTGTGGAATAACCATGTCACAATCAAGAGGCTCCCTGCTCCTAATCTGCTTTTTAGGGCCCCGCCGCAAACGCTCATCTGCATAATCGGGACGACAAGTGTGGAGAGGGTGAAGGAGGGGAGGATGGAGGGAGGTTAGAGGCAGGAGGATAAAAGGGAGCAAGAGGAGAAAGCCAGAAAGAGTCGAGCGGAAAACAAGAAAAGCGTTGCTTTGGTTGTGTTTTTATGTAAATACCAGAAGAGGAGTCGGGATTCAGATATTGTTTATGACAGTCACACCTGCCGCCCTTCCTCACCCCTCACCTCTCCCATTCCTCCTGCTTCCCTCTCCCATCAGGAGTCATTAAAACAGCAACTAAAGAGACGGGGGGGTTAATCCTTTGGATGTCTTCTTACCCCGTGCTTCCCTCCTCTCATTAGTCCCACATTTTTTGTCTGTCATGATTTATTCTTAATGACCAAACATTTACAGTTTTTAAATTTCAGAAAACAAACCAAAAGAAACAAACAGAAAAACCCACAACGCAGCTGAGAAAACGTCTTGTTTTTACAGCTTCTTTTTTGACAAAGTAATTCCACTTTATCTGTGTATTGAGCACAGTTTTGATGCATCTCAAAGCCGTAAAGCAACACAAACCAACAGTTCTCGATTCTGATCAGCCATGTTCACCTTTAACATGCAGATTTACAGGAGACTGAACTAAACCCGTCATTCATTCCTGAGTGCTGACAATTCAGCAGCATTTTCAAAGCACAAACGCGACGTCACCACATGCATGGTTTGGAAAGTCTTTGTCAAAACAAAATGTATTCAAACTGCTGCTTTTCTGTGGCGTTAATAATTCACTAACATGCTGATTTCTTTCCTCTCCACTGTGGCTCCTGGTGCATGTTAGCATTCATTTTATTATACGAATTAGTTTAAAAACTATGCCATTGTTGTACTTGTATTTATTTCATATTTGTATTTGTTATCTTTGTTTTATCTGGAAAAGACTTTTGTCAAGTATCAGTAAAAATAATCCAGATTAACCCATGAGTGGTACTGCAAAGCTTTTTTGTAATTACATTTGTTTCAAATATTTTGAGTTAGAATAAAATGTTTTTATGATACAAATTGTATATAATAATAGCAATATTTACAAGAATGATAAAATAATAATATTAATAATAATATAATTCATGTTTGAAAAAAAGCTGGCAGAAGTTTATCTTATTGAAGCCAGCCACTCGAAAAGCTATGAAGATAACAACTTAGCATCATCTTCATCAATAAACAATAATAAGAAAAGTAACAATAACACATACAACCACATATGCTTAAAATTACAACCTTTGGTTAATATTTGAATGTCCTCATAATTATGTTTACATGCTGGTATTTATCATATTTTCTTGCATGATGCCCATGCCAACGGCTTTTAAACACTTCAGATTATTTTTTTACCTTGTTTTTGTTTAAACGCCCAAGTATTCCAAAGAATTGCTAAACACACAGACACATAAAATCTACCACTGTTGGTTTGGTAATTTAAATTTTCCTGGTCGTCTTAGAATTTGAGAATTTTCACCTTCCATAAATCATTTCTGGATGTTTTGTGGCAAATATGCTAAATGTGATATTAGTTCTGTCTTTTTTCTGTAGCTTTAAAAGTGGTTAATAGTTTGATAGTTAGTGTTTAAAACAATGATTAGTATGCTCCAAGTATTCTACTGTGTGGATGATCCGAGCTGCTCCTGTTTGTAACAGGTGTAAAGGATGCAATGTGCATTTGTAATTATTCCTTCTTCAGTAATATACAGAGTTCTGTTGGCTGGTTTAAATTCAATAGGTTTTTGCAGGTATTTCTTTTTAAGTCTCAACACTGAACCATTTCTTGGAGTGCTTGTTGCCACCACTGCAACCAAGACTGTTTTCTCCCAGAATTGGTTGTATTCTTGGTTTTGTTTAGGAACAATCAAATCCCATAGTTTTTCTTTGAGTCTTCTGGCTTAGTCATCTTATTTTTGAGTCTTGATTTTTCTCTATTAGGAAGAACCCTGTTACATGTGGTGTCAGAAGTGGGATAGGATGGCCAGTTGCGGGGCAAATGCAAATGATTGGGCTTTGTTCCCAAGAGAAACTGGAGGAAAGCCACATCAGAACAGGGTGAGACCTCAGAATCAGCCCAAAGCCCAAACCCTACTCATCAGGTGCTGCAGGTAGGGAGACTTAGTATCTGCCTAGCTGATTTTTTATGATGTTTTTAATTCTTCAATGTCTTTATATCATTTTTATGTATCTTTATTGTGTTATTTATTGGTTTGACTTTGTGTGCAGCACTTTGGGCCTCCTTGGATGGTGGTGGAAAGTGCTCTACAAATGAATAAAATGAAATGAAATTATTTCATGAACAAAGCATTCGCCACATCTCATCGCTCACACATGAAGGTTTCTTCACACAGGAGCCATTGTCACCTTGCTTCTCTCATCCTGCTCTTCTCATTTGCATCCAGAAGCCAGTCGTCACTTTAAAGAACGCTGATTGGAGCTCAGGTTCAGGACCTCAGCCGAGGCCAGCATGCAGAGAAGGAATGAACAGGAGCTCCCTTGGATGAGTAATTGAAAGCCTTTTAAAATTCCCACTGAGGACCAATCACAGTTTTCATCTGGGGCTAAACAGGGGTTAGAGGGGCCACTGGGGCCCCCTTAAACAGTGGAGAAGAGAGGAGATAATGTGGAGCAGCTCCAAGACCTTAGGTATAATCAGCCGTTTTCTGAGGACATTTGAATGTGGAGAGACCTCATAACTCATCATCCTAAAAAGTAAAGAAATACAGATTTTTGTGGTTAAAAAAACCCATAAGAATCATCTTTTCATGAAAATATAGTCAGACTAAAAAAACACATTTGCACAACACTCAAAGACATGATGCATCCCAACAACTGCATGCATATTACATCACCTCTACATATGTTTTCAGGCTGTATCTCTTTTGTGCATTAACATAAATCCCCTGGAGTTTTTGGTGCAACAAAGCATGAATGAAAACAGTCAAGAATGTGATAAAAGTGAACACATATTATGATACATGTGACATCTGTAGGCAACAATGGAAGAAACCCCTTTATGAGGCAGGAAGACTTGGGGAGGAAATGCCCTCAGGCAGAGAGAAGTCAGTTAAAGGAAGATCAAGTGTTAATCATTCGACTAAGAAGAAAAAATAAAGCATTGAAAGATTCATTGCTCTTGTAATCCCATCAGTGACCTTTGTGATGCCTTTGACGTTTCCTTCGGGTTCTGATCACGTTAGGTAAGGAAATACAGGAAACTGGAATAGTTTGCAGAGAACAGTACCGACTAAAACTGTCAACAGTGAAGTTAGTCTGGTGACGTTTGTAGGTTTTCTGCGTTTGAGACTGTAAAGCCTCACAATCAAGGAAACAAAATGGACAGGAAAAGGATGTTCTGTTGTTATTGATTCTTTCATGTCTTTCACGTAAAGTCTTTTTCTGATCTTTCCAAGGATTTTCTTCACAGTATCTTCCATGGTGTCATTTTCAGATATAATGTTGGGGATAAAGAGTGGCTCAGGTTAAGCCTTAGTCACATGCAGGTTTTACTGCAGGTTTTTGGGCTGTCTGAGTTCTGCATCTTAAGGGGCGCGCAGGTGTGTCTTGCTGCTCCCGTAAAGGTTGTACGGACACCTATAGGAACGTCGTGAAAATGGAAGGTTCCATTGTTGTGCATACGTGTATTGTGAAGTATTTGTAAGTTGCACGCACTTCTGACGTACGTGATGCTTTCGTACACCACACTCTAGTTGTTAGTAAGGTGTCCTTGTGACTGAATCCTTGTGCAGTCCACAGGATTTCTGCACATAACTGCAGATGTTTGGCACATGCCTTTACATAACCAGCGAATGGTCATGCAATCATGTCAAAGATTAATGAAGGATCAGGCCATGTCTGACAGATCGAGACTGTTTTACAGCCACGGTCCGTATTTTAGGGATACTTTTTCCTCATTTACCATATCTGGTTAACTCTCAAATGAAGCTGAATGAGAAAGACAAGATGACTTACTGGTGAAAGATCACAGCTTCACTAACCTGCAACTGCAAAATGTTATCACATCTAGCACTAAGGCCAGCAACGAAACTTAGTATCTTTTCTAATCTTCCCCTTTAAGTAAATGAATAAATGTGTTTGTTTTTAACAACCATAAGTTAGATAAAATTCAATAGTGTCACATAAAACTGAAGTTTGATGTTTTCCTCTGAAAGAAAATTTGCACCGCAGTGGAAGACTGAGCAGGGCAACTGGATGGGGAAAGTCAGTGCACATATGTGTGCGGTGTAATCGGGGAGAGTGGGGGGGGCTGATGCGGGTGTTTCCCCAGCGGGACGCATTAACAAGCCCATCCAGTTAAATGTAGCCCCTGCATTACCTAATGTACTGGCCCTTCTCCAGCAGTGTAGGAGACAGCAGCATTCATTATTGATCAGGTGGAGCTTTGGCTCTGAAGCTGGAAGCCTGGTGGAAGGAGAGAGATGGAGAGAAAAGAGGAGGAGGCGGGTAACACATGAGGAGGGGGTGACGAGGGGAGCAATACTTGTTTTAAAAAGAGAAAAATAAAACTTGAAAGGAGGATTAGGAGGTTGGTCGTTTTACCGTAGTGCTCATCTGCGCCGTTTGTGTCTTCATCCAAACACAAGTCTTCTCCTTCATGGAGGATCTCCCAACATCTCCCACCTCCTCTGGTGAGCTGACAGGTCTGGTGTCACTCATACGGTCATCATGACTCGCGTCATTTCAGCCATGTTTTCATCTAACCCTTGCATCTTCCAATAATTCTGCAGTACTTCACTCCATCCCTCCCTAGTGAGGCCGGCTGCTGGTAGAACTGAAGCTTCACAGAAAGTCATTGGAGATTTAGCTCAGTTTTCCATCCATGAAGAAGGCTGGGCTACTTTGAGCTGTCCGTGCCTCTTTGGCTGAAGTTAGACTTTGTCATCAGCTGTTGGTATCACTGAATAGATTTTGCTTCTAGCTTCTGGCCATTTCTGAGCTTCTCAACAGCCTGTCATCCCAACCAACTTACCACACAACTGTTCTCCCCCTAAGGGTCCAGTCTTGTAAGCTTAATGCTGCGTAAGGTCGTCTTTGGCTTTATTTGCTTCTCTTTTACACAATCCAACAAACCAGAAAACAGATACTCAAACCAAAAGAGCTGCCAGATATATTCTCTCATCAGGAAACTGCAGCTTGTTCTACTAAAAGGATGTTTATCAAAAACATGACTTCATTTTCAGTTGTTTTTCAGAAGAAAAGTGAGAATTGAAATTAAAATCAATCAAAAGCAGGAAAAAAAATCCTTCATAGAGGTTAGAACATGTACAAGATGCACTTAAGCTGGTTACATTTAGATGGAACACATTTAAACTGACCTCTGCTTTAGAAAGAGCAGGCCCGTATCATGATGTTTTCCCAGCAAAAACAGATTTCTGATACTGTTTGTTTTCCCCGCCTTTAGGAAGGAAGTCAGTAAAAAGATGCACGACTCAACATGGGATGGAAACGGATTCTAATGTAAGCTTTTTTCCTACGGGTCACATATATATTCACCAAGTACCGTTTGAATTCTGTTTACAGACTTGTTTTTAGTGCTTTAGGGCACCCTTTGAGGACATCTACAAAAGGTCATGCCATCTTAACGCTTTTTCCGCAGGTGGAGTTGAACCTCCAATCCAAATGATGCTTTCTTGATAAGTAGGCTTCTAACTGGTTCTGAATCGACAAATTCTTCGAGTAAATGTTGCTTGGAAGACAACCTGAAAAGAATGCTTTGTGACAGTTGGGTTGATTTACAGAAACATTGGTCTGGACATCTGTGAAGGTTCTCATTTCTCCAGGTTCTGGAGGTTCTGGACCAATCAATCTGATGCAGCTTTCTTTTTGTTGAAACGAATCAAAGCTGTGAATTTCATAACATTCACCAGCTACTTTGTCTTTTTAAAAGTTTTATTGAAATTTTGTGTTTTTTGTCAAAACAATGGTGCTAAAAATAAAAAAAGTCAATAATGTGAAACAGTGAATAATGATTAATGACCAAGTAAACCCATGTAATAACGTTTACATGCATAGTGATGATGGAACTTTAACTGTGGCTTGAAATGTTTGCTTTTTTGTTCCTTTTAGTTTCTTGTTTTTGTTCAAATTTTCTTCTGCAAAATGTTTGTGTCTGCAGCAGCAGTGACCAGGGGGGGAGATTCCATTATTGATGAAGCTTTAGTGCAGAACTATGTGACAATTAGCTTTAATTTTCTTCATTTACTTGAAATGAATAAAATATATATATATATATATAATAAAACAGCAGTGATCGATCAGTGCAACCAACTGATGCAACGCACCACTAGTGATGCAATGAGCCAGTGGTTCATTATGAAAAATTCCCACAAAACAAGGCTGTGAGGGCTTAAATGCACTAAAACCTACAACCATGCGTTGTACCAAAAAACAAGCAAATTCAATTTATTGTGAATTGCTTACATCTGCTCACCCGGTTATTTGTTTTTGCAGCAAAAGTGTTTACAAAGTTCCAATAAGTTGCATTTTATTTCACATTTTTCATTCTTACCAGTTTCCTGTTATATTCAACATTTTTGTTTTCGTATATTGATTTGATACTTGTGTTTCCTGTCAGAATGTAAATGTTTTAAATGTAAAAAACCATTGAGATTCGGATAATTTAGGAAAGGGTCTCTATTTTCCATCAGATAAGATGATTTTTAGTTGATTTAACTCCACACATTACCAACATTTTTTTTTATAACTTGACCAACATCAGGCTGAGCACTGAGTTTCAGTTCCAGACATAATCCAGTTAAATAAACAAATAATAATATGTTTTAAAAGGTGAAAAGCTATAATTCTCATTTTTTTTCTATTGAAAACAAAAATGTCATTCTTTTTGTGCGCCTCCTCCTCTACGCCGTCCGTCTGTCTATTATTGATTTCTACCTGAAGTTGTATGATGTTCGGAGCAGCTAGGCCTCAATGAACAATTAATTGTGCAAGTGATTGATTTTTCATAGCAAAATCAATAAACACTGCTTCTCTCTCAGTGTTTGTGTGGAGATGTGCAGGAATATGACCATTATTTCATTTTGGGCACATTTGGCGTTCGGGATAACATAAGTCGGCACATACACATTTGATTTTCAGTTTTTGAAATATACATTACAGTATGAATAAAGCAAAACAGCTCAGTTTGATTCGTGGTGCAAGAACAACTTGTTTAAGCGTGTAAATATTACATGAGGCATCGGAGGCCCCCACTGGCTCATCAGGGGCCCTAACGACTTTAATATAATTTTTCTAATGAGTTCCTTTTCATCTTTACATTTGTTTGCCCATACTAATGAAAAGTTGCTCTCACTTTATGGAGTTTTTTTATAGAATCATGCTAACGTCCATCGCCATGGAAGACGCTGAAGGGGTGACCAGCAAATGTGGCGGTATTTCATGGAAGTCATGTTCCCTTTAAAGTCCAGATTCAGCTGAAGGTATTGCTAGTCAAAAAGCACGATGAAGACACGGGAGCCTTCTCCTGTGTCCTAATCAATTATACATGTAGTATCTTGACTGTTCTTTGCCAAATGAACATTTATTGTTGTTTGATGTTGGCCATCAAAGTCAGCCACCAAACCATCTACTGAAAAAAAAAAGCCCAACCGATTTGATACCAGTGGGGAAGAACTTTCATTTACGGAGAAGAAAAATGGTGCACATGTTCACATTTAGAAATAAAAAACTGTGGTGGCCATGAGCTTTAAACACAGACTTAACCTTTTTGAGTTAAAGTTTACTGGCCTGGACCCAAAGAATTCCACTGAAATCCTCTCAATAATCTGGAAAAAAAAGACATAAATCACATTTTAACCAAAGAGAAACAATTTGATTTCCTTACAGATACTTGATCAACTAAGTGGATGATTTATCGTAGCTGTTTCACTGAAGCCTTAACTGTGGTTGCGGTGTCTGGGGTGTCTGCGGGGGAAAAGTGGGCAAACGTATGAGCCACAAAGGTGACCCACACAAAAACAAAGGCCTTAAACCGCTTAATGAACCTGTGGAGAAGAAATGTTTATGTACTTTTTTTTTCTATGAGCATACTTGAAGTGACAGATCACACTTTAAAACACAAGGACACATAAGCACTTAAAGAGTAAAGTAGGAGAGATGCAGGCGCGTCGTATAGATTATTTTTTTATTTTTTAACAAAGCAGCACCCAGATGGGTCAACCCCCATACAGGTTGATGAGACTCATGCTACGTACATACGTGACAAGTGATTCACGTTCAAGAACATGCTGAATGCAGGTTCTTAAACGAACTTTTAGCACATGGTGTTCCTGTATATAATTTCTGCCACCTCCACCTCCAGGAAGACGCTTGGTGTGCAATGTCGAAGCAAATCTGATGAATCTTTCTCCAGGCTTTTTCTTTCACGGCTCTATTTCAAAATACAAAAGACTTGGTGTCATTTAATTCTAGCCAAGCACAAGCACTGCAGCTCTTCATTTCTCCTTAATGATCAACGTGTAAAATGTTAGCACTTCTGTGAATTAAACAGGACGTTACCCATACGTCACCAGTCCCAGAACTTTCCATGGCTGCTCGTTGTGTACATAGAGTTCAAAAACAACTTACATAGCAATATGTGAATGCAAGAGTTTTGAACTTAGAAGCCTGAAACGTGTCTTTACGTTCATTTACATCAAGTTTTCATTGTTTTGGTCGCTTGAATGTTCGTTTTTGAGCCCAGTGTGAACGCAGCATAAGGCCTGACCGGTGACTCCTGTAGAAAAATTGTGAACAGTATTTGAAATGAAATTAATGAAAAAAAATCTCTGCAGGTCTTTGCTTATTTTTTTCACATCCTCTTCATTAACTAACTTGACTAAATACAGCTTTGACCCAGTGCTTTGGCAGCACCTTTTTTGGCCGCATTCTTTCTGCTCAACAGAAGTGGTTTGAATGAGTTTTGGTCAAATTTAGCTTCTACCAACCGTTCAGCTTTCCCAACAATCCTGGAAATTATTCACATTATAAATGATTGCCCAGCGTCTGATGTCACAACAAAAGAAGAAATCCAATTTTTTCTTCCCCACTATCTGCCAATGAACATAAAGAAAAATCAAACCTTAAGTTTCAAAATTCCAGACTTGCTGTGAGAAGAAGAAAACGCAAACTGCAAAGATGAGGTCAACTGAAATAAAAGCTGGAATGCACTTTGGGTCGCCTACCAAAGCAGAGTGGAGCTGGACATGGACATAAAAAACAGAGTTGAGAGGAGATGGAGGGACAAGGTGAGGAAAGCAAACAGGGAGGCTGAGGCCACCCAGTTGAGTGCCCTCATGAAATAGTAAGCAGGAGTTCTGCACCTAGGATGGGGTACTTTCCTGCTGCTGCTGCCCATCAGTGGAAGAGGGTGAAAGGACGGAAAGTCGGGCTGTGCCTTGCATGCCCTGATGGGAGGGGGGGGGTTGTGACTTTAGCCCCCCCGTAGCCTTAAGTCAGACTGAAAGGATGGATGGGCAGATAAATTTTTGATTTGGGAAGTGAAAAAAGGATGAAAAATGCATCACAAAAAAACATGATAGCACTACAGAGGTTTACTTTAAGAAGCGTCTGCAATGACAGAAATAAACTGTTTCTTTTGTTTGTTTTTTTTTAACTTAATCAAAAACTCTTCAATGCGTCACGCCATGATTTAAAACAAATCATCAAGTCATTACGGTTCCTTTTAACAAGATTTAGTAAAAACAGGAGTAAACACTTTACAAAAAATGAAGTTAATCGCATGGTCTAACCTAACCCGTCAAGGATGAGATTTTTTATTCTCTTCTATTAAATTAATATTAGACTAGGATTTGTTTTTAGACCCGAGCTTCTCAAATGATGTGCATGTACAGGATTTCACTGCCAATTGCATCACTTTGGAATGAAAACCTGCTCAAAAGAGACATTTTGACCAGACTTAAGAGACCATAGTCTCCCTTCTTCCTGCCTTTGACATGCCTGCTGTCTTTCCTCATTATTTTACAGAAGATCCATCAACTTATGTGGATAAAAGATAAATGGCGCATGCTTTTGTATCGCTCTTTAAACCTTTAACACTGAAGTCAAAGCTCCAGTGTTTTGCTATGGTCATATATTCCAAAATGCCACCACGCTGCAATCTTAATGAACGTTTTTCAGCAAATTTGTAATCAGGAGGTGGCAGTTGCATTTTCACATGTCGCTGGGTGGCTGCAGGGGTTTTGAGAAAAAGTTAACATTTTACAGATGATTTTTATCTAAAGTTGACATCTGCTAGTGTCCGGCCGGGCACATTTTGACAGTCCAGTGACAGACAGGAATGACGATGAGATGATGTGTAAATGTCTCCGGACGGCGGCCGTTCATATCAAGTGCCACCAGCCAGCCACCCCCGGGCTACTGGTGGGGGTATATCAAAAGCGGGCCATTTTGCACACCAGACAGGCGCACAACTACCACCGTCTATAATCATGACCACACCAACAATTATCCAAATAAGAAAGGAAAATCGGGTGACGACACAAACTCTTGACAATTCTCTTGACAATTCTGCTGATGCCTCCCCATCACTGTCGACTACCGTTACTCTTCAACCATTGATGCAATATTCCTGCGGAGAAAAGCAGCTTTGGTCTGATGTACAACACTTTACGTTCAAAATGTTTATCAGTGCAAAGCAGATATGAAGACAAATCTTTTCTCCTCATCAGAATCAGAATCGATTCATTAAGCTGAATTCAAGCTGAAACCGGGTTGCAGAGTCGGTCCATGTTCAGAGAAATATATTCTGTTTTACACTCTTGTTTTATTCAGTTTTGGCAAGAAATACATCACAGATTCCATAAAAAGTATAACCAACACTTTACATCTCATTTTTAGTGGATTTGAGCAACTTGTGATTCCCCTGAAGAAATTGAGCCACAATTTTTATTTAGTTTTTACCTGAAAAACTGTTTTGAGTAAAACAGATTTTACCATTGCAAAAAAGATTTTTTTAAAAATCAGAAAACTGCTGAAAATCAAAGAGATTCTAGAGAAAAAATGCATAAGAAGCTGAGTCTAAGAAGATGACCACGGCGAGACAAAAGCCAGTGAAATATTGATGAGTTGTAACATTTATGCAGTAATTTTTTTTCTGTCCTCCTCTTGTTCATAGTGTCAGCAGATGTGTCGCCACCTCCGGAAATACACACAGAAACCACACATCAGAAGTGTGCGCAGCTCCTAATGGTCTAGACAGGGCAGAGTCAAGTGTGCACATGTGCGCACGCGTGAGCGAGGACGCCCATTTGCAAGTTGGGAAATGAACACGTTGTGGCACTCAGAGCATCTGCAGCATTTCGGTGTCAGAAAAGTGTGATTCACCCTGAAGCTGCAGCGAGGAGCATCCCATGACTTCAACAGCAGCAGGGCTACAGCTTTCTGAGCATCTGTGAGGGCTGCAGTGACTGATGGCCATCTTACGATGACTCACATCCATCCACTCCACTTTCCTCTCCACCTTCTCCATCTTGGTAAAATGTTAGTCAAACATCATCCATTAACCTGAGAAACTCGAGCAGAGAAACTCTGCCACCCATCTGCTGTTGCTCCTCCTGTAGGACTGTTGGAGAGTTAATGTTTCTAGTGTGTGCTGAAACAACCAGTTGGCCTCACACACACACCAGTTCCATTTACCGCCAAAAATACTATCGCACAAATGATTTCAAAAATTAATAAAGGTTAGAGAAGCAGATTATATGCATGAATGTATGTAACGTCATTTACAGAAAGACAATCGATATGTCAAAGAAGCTATTCCAGTGTCCAGAAGTTCTGGTCCCAATGGACCATAACATCTTTCAGTTGTTGTTTTAACCCTCTTTCATGTCTTATATGCCCAACTTCTGGATGCAGAGCATGTATTTAGGGGTCCTGATGCAGTCTGCCTCTGCCCTGCCTGGTGGGAAATTACACAGTGATTAGACTTAACAACTGCATATTTAGTCTCTCAAGGGTTTAAGGATGTTGCAACCAATTCACACTTTTTTGAAAAACATAAAACACTTTGTCCAATTGGTCTAATTTGGAACAAGTTCCATCATCCAATCAAGTTGAAGAGGCTTAAACATAAACCTCATTCTAACCAAACATGCTTTACATGCCGACAGGTGATAAAAGTGCTATTTCCCGACAAAAATCCCACCTGAACATCTTCAGTCTATGCTTTGCACATTGTCAGAAGTTTTCACGTTTTTGCTTGAAATGTTAAGAACCATTTTATTCACAGGTACTGGTAATGTCACACACACTATTGATCGTTTTAAGGAAGAAGAAGCCACATGTATCAATGCCCACAAAGTGAGGACAAAATTGATTTAAACAAAAACCCTTGATGTGCAGTGAACCAAACCCAATAAAACAAGAAGGACAAATAAAATGAAGTTATGCAATAACTAATAATATAGAATAACACCAATTTACTTTGTCTTTTGCAGAGCCAATAGTAGAGTTTGTTCAGCAGTGGGCCACACTTCAGGAAAATCTCCATCTTTTGACAAATTTAATGATTTTATGAATTACAATATATTTCTTCTTGCACATTTTCCCCAAACAAGGACAACTTTGATATTTTACTTTCGCTGATGTGCAAACTAAGGAAGAAAAAAGATGTGGAAAGAAACGGTGAACAGCCGAGGACAAAAAAAAAAACAAAAAACGAATCGGATGTTTGAGAAAGATTACAATTGAAAGGAGAATGAAAAAGACAAAGAGAAAGAAGACAGAGAAGGAGGACAAGGCCCACCACACTCCAGCTATAGAAAAGACTGCAATCAATAATTCACATCATCTGTCACTGCGCGCTCCACTGGACCACTCAACAAACAGCAGCCGTAATTCAAGACTAAAACGAACACGCACGTATAGGCAAGGGAAGTGCACGTACGGGATGATGCATGCATGGATTTGCATTCGCGCACATGCACGCATGCAACATTAAAACTCACCCTTACGACCTCTGGCTGACTTCCTGCTAAAAGCAAACTGGCTGAGGTCAAATGACAGCTTTGTGACCCAGTCCTCATTTTTATCTTTGCTACTTCGTTTCCCGCCCTGGACTTCTGTCTCTCTGAGACGACACTCCAGGAAGCGTGCTTCACACAGACCCGCTTTTGTCTGTACAGCGGCCATGTTAAATTCATGCAGTGCATGTCGCTGCTAGCTAGAACCTGACAGTAAATATTTGATACGTAAAATTCCCCCAAGCGCACGATTAGATCTGTTGGGGGCAAACATAAAGCGATAGCGGCCATGTTAAATTTACAAGGTTTGTTTTGGAGAGTAAAAATCCAGGAAATACCCACGAGGAAAGTCATGAGTGATATGGGCTCAGGCCTAAAGGTGCTTTGCATGTTTGATGGCGTTGCTTTAATTAGCCAATGTAGGACACAAACAAACATGTGGATCATAGGCCTAATTAATCCTTAATCGTTTCATGTTTATGGTAAAGAGTTACCATATTATTCGGACCATAAGACCCACCAAAACTCAATCATTTCTCAAAAATTGGCAGTTACTTATGATCTGATGCGTTTTGCGTACAAACTCTGGTTGTGTTTAGCAACCTGAAAGTGATTTTCTGTGGTACACGATGCTCAACAATCTGTCCAAAAGCTTCAGTTCGACTTTGGTAAAACGGCACTGCTTGATGGATTCTTGGAGCAATGGGAACTTAGCCAGTGGGATAATACTTTGTTTTAACATATTGACCTGAAAAAAGCAAGAGCATTCTTTTATATTGCATGTGTTTCAGCTGATCAGGGGCTGCATGGTGGTGTTTTGGTTAGCAGTCTCGCCTCACAGCGGGAAGGTTCTGGATAAAATCCCGGCTGGGTTCCTTCTGTGTGGAGTTTGCATCTTATCTGTGTTGACGTTTGCGTTTTCTCGGATTACTCTGGTTTCCTCTCGCAGTCAAATACAGGTTTTATAGTTGGATTGATGATTCTAAATAGTCTCAAATTAGACTGAAGGTGTGTGATTGTGTGGCCCTGCTACAGAGTGTTGACCTGTCCAGAAGCTGGGATAGGCTCCAGCAACCCCCTGACCCCAAAAGGGATTCAGCAGGTTTAGAAACATGGATGAATAGGTAACAAATCAATGTTGAGTTTTTGTCAATAAAGTTTGACTTTTCTGTTACGTTTCTCTCTCTGCAAAGGCTGCTTATTGCAAATGAAAGACACGGAGAACAGCACAGTTCACTAGAAAACTTCCCATTAACCTCTTTGTCTTTGCCCCTCCAGGCAGTCTGGGTAGAATATAATATCATTTATGTTACTCTTCTGTATCACCCAATGTGCCCAATAATCTATTGCACCTCATCATCCTAAAACTACAGAAAAAAGGTTGTATCCAGATGTCATATTTAATGCAGTTTGACAGTCTGAGAAGGAAAGAGTGAAAATGTAAGAAGAGGTGGTGAATGAAAAAGCTGTGCGTTCTGGACTCGAGAACTCTTCAACACAAATGACTCTTGAATTGGAATTTTTCAAGAGATCGAGCTGCTCTTCCTCCAGGACAATGTGATTTCCGACAACCATTTTTCAGTGAGATAAAACCCCTTTTGTATGCAAATAGAAAAGTACCTGAATTAATGCTTTCATTCTTTGGACCAGGCTCTGGCTAAATGAAAATTCTTAAGCAAATTAGACACAAAAAACATGTTTTAAAGTTTCATATGAGGAAGATGGATATTTCTAGTTTGCAGTGCAAGAACAGTGGTGAATACTGTTTGGGAAGTGGAGAGGCATGTTGCTAAATAAAGGAACTTTCTACAGTCTGCTGTCATACTCTGAATAGTTTATGAGGAGTGGGCTGAAAAGAGTCAAACTGCTGGTCCCATTTCTTCATGGGACAAAAACATCTAAGATGTGAGAAGATGAAACTCCCTCTGTTTATCTGAAGCATCAGGTCCCCAAAAGATTGGACTTGATCCTCTACAGGCAGAGGGTCATCACTGATCAATTTTTTGACTTGTGTCAAATCTGACGCTCAACGCTTGTCCATGAAAAAACTAGACGCTCCAGATGTGTGTAGGAGAAGCAACTGTTTAAAGTTTTTAGCCTCATCACTGCATGAATGCATTGGCACTAGATGTCATTAACAAGGTACAGAAGACATGGATGATGTTGAGAGATCAGGTTGATTTATTTTGCAGAGCTCTTTGAAATGGGGCAAAGCAGCGAGTTTATGGTCTGCCGATTGTAGTTTTCACATAATGCAAGCTTTTTGAAATGGCATTTTTTGTCTACTCCTGATTCACCATGACTTGAAGAAAGAAAACAGTTTTAATCTTAACTTTCTTTAAATATGTCCTCTATAAAGAGAAAAATGCTACAAGAACATGTTAAAAACAGCCTCATTTCATTGGAATGGCTCCGTAACCTCAGATTTGCCAAACTTGACCCAAACCACCAGATCTGCCCAAAAATGTGAAGTTTTTTAGGCTGAAAACTTTTACAGATAAATGTCAGTACAAGAAAAAACCTTTTGAAATATTTTATTGGACTGCAGAGAAATGGGCTTTCCCAAAGCGTGTGAATATTCAGGAGTTTGAACACTGAGCTTTGGATCTTGGGCGCGTTTACACGAGTGCCAAGGTCGGACTCAGACACACAAAGTGTTTCAATTTCACGCTTCCTTTGGCGTCTGCTTCAATTCCAGCTGCTGCACAGAGAGACAGTTGTCACTCATCACCGCACTGCTTTCCAGTTTACTGTAAGTACAATTGAACACCTGCGGCAGGTGGCAGCCACCAAGCACTTTTCCCAGACTCTCCAACAGACCCTTCAGTTTGCTGGTGGCAGGTGTGGGTTTTTCTTCTTCTGCAAGCTAACGTTAAGTGTGACATTAAAAAGAAGATGCATTAAAGGCATATCGACAAATATTTGGGAAAAGGTGTACATTTTCCAGGGAAATGGGCTTGCTCCTTTCACAGAGAGTTAAAAAAATAACAGGCAGCTTGAAACCTTAGAAAAGATCTGCAGATGTGAGAAATGTTTCATGATTAGATTTCGTTTGTAACAACACATGATGGATTTTCTTATGTTATTTTTTTGTTGGAGGATGTTACAATTGCTGTTTTTTGTAAATGTCTTGATTGGTTAAGAACAAATATACATAAAAATACATTTAAATAAAAAAAAAAATAATCAGGAAGAGCAAAGTTATCCTGGATTCATAAGCAGCTCTAAAAGGAAACAAAAGCAAATTCTCATCACAAACAATCTGTGCATTTGTATTTGATGGAAAGGTCATCAGATTTGAGAAGTAGCTTTTTTCAGTCTGCAAAGAAACACCTGTAAACTAAAGCAGATTCACTTCTGCTTTGAGAGTTCCTGTGAAGAAACTTTTAATTAATACTGAACTGTTTCTCCTTTAAGGTGCTTTTCCGTTTGTCTAATAAAATCTCATCCTGAAGTCATGGGTTTCAAAGCTGTCAAACACATCTCTAAATCAATCCAACAGTTCAGGTCCTTCTGTAGGTAAAGTAAATCAACCTGCTGGATGCATTTTAACCAGGTGACCATAGTTTCTGCTTTTTTAAAGACATTATTTTGAATTATTTATAAATATATACATATTTTTTGTCTGGGTGCAGGCCTCAGATGTGCCTTAATTGAACAAGAGTTATGTAGGAAAAGGAAATGCACACATTCCTGACCTCAGGAAATAAAGATGAAACATTACATATCAATAGGTGGGTCATTTCTACAGGACAGCAGAGCAATGAATTTTACATATAAATGCACATTGGAGAACAGATTTAAATCATTTGTTTTAAAAAGATGTGCCATCTAACAGATCTTTGTTAAATACTGATGTCAAATCTGTTTGAATCTGATTATTCCAGCTTCTGAGTATAAACAAATGTTTGAATTGAAGAACAAAAAATTAAACAACCATAAATACCATAAAATGGTACATGTTTAAAAAGCAATGTTGTTAAAATGACCAGGAAACAGCCCACAACCCAAGTGAACTGTGACAAGCAAAACAAAAACCAGTAAAATGACAGGAAGCAGTTCCAACTTCAAGATTTATGAACTCTAAGGACTAATTACTGAAGCAGAAACAGCTGAGTGGTTAGTAAAGTGGAACCTGGTGTGATGGTGGCTCAGAACGAAGAGACAAACTGCTAAACATTCACCTTACATAATGAGAGAAATCAAACACAATGGAAACTAATGTAAAATCATCAAATATTCTGCAGCACCAAGAGACTGGGAGGAAAGAAAAGAACATTTTGGAGGTAGAACATGCTGCCTTTTATTCCTATCTTGTTCCCTTCTGTAGTATTGTGGTTTTTGCTTTTAAAATACATTTTCTAAAGGTTTTATTTTGAGTTTTGAATGTAATAAAGAACACATTGTGAATACTTTTAAAAAGGAAAAAGAAGAACAGCAGTAAATTTAGAATTAAAGGCAACTGTTAGACATAATTCTGTGAATAGAAAACACCAGTGTGTGTCATCTGTGTGGTGGAAGTGTTGATTTAAATCTGGCTGCAGACATAGTGGTTGTGTTTGAATTCCCTCACTGTGCCTTATCCACTAAAAGACCATATAGTGCAGGACTTTCCAGTCTCCTTCAAATTAACATAATTTGAACACATGCTCACAACTTTTTTAAAAGGCAAATATGACGCTGCTTATTATCCAAAGTAAAAAACGAAACAAAACAAACATTTTACAAAGACTATGAATCCACTGTATTCTGATGATGAAAACTGATGATTTATAACACAAACATTTAAATACATGTTCTTACATGAAAAACCATTCAAACACATTGCATTGTGGTCTACATTCACCAATCTAGTGAGCGTCGATGTACTTTGGCTTTTTGCAGAGACTTCTGGGAAATTTCCAGGGCACTAAAAATGGAGTTGAATGGTGCATGCCCAATTTGGTAGT
Organism: Oryzias celebensis; assembly: GCA_014656515.1. Classification (NCBI taxonomy): domain Eukaryota; kingdom Metazoa; phylum Chordata; class Actinopteri; order Beloniformes; family Adrianichthyidae; genus Oryzias; species Oryzias celebensis. Next base: position 25,336,899 of record BNCR01000013.1, read on the forward strand.
GAGGGAATTTGGACATAACCAATGATTTCAATGGACACTGATAGAACTATTCAGCTCATGTATATATAAAAATATATCTTTTAGTTTAGTAAATAGACATGCAAATTTGTAAAAGGAAAAAAAATGTGAAAGCAAATAAAATCGTCTTAACTTTTAGCATTAATCGTGAAGTGCTCATTTGTAGAACTGGAAATAATATATATACATTTTTTATTTTTTTGCTTGATATCTATGCAGACGTTCTTTTTTTTTTTTGTTTTTTTTTTGTTCGTCTGGACTCGCTTTCCAACCATCACAGTTTTTTGTCATCCTGTTTGTTGATGTTCTTTGAGTTTGTCTCTGTTCCATTTTCAAACTACTCCTGAACAAAAGCCCCGGTCATACATGAGTCCACAGAAGCTCATCCATGTACCGCCTTTAAATACACAAACCTTTCTAAGACGGTTCCTGTGTAAGCTGCCCCTCTGACCGCGTGTCCTGGACCTCCAGGCCTCATCAATATTGTACACTGGTACTTAGCCAACAAAAGACAGCAAAGACCAGAGGACAGGACACCTGGGGCAGAGAGAGCAGTGAGGAGGTGGAGGGAAGTGGCAAATATCCACTGTGTTCATCCATCCATCAGTTCATGTGTTTGGACAGATGGGTTCTACCATAAGGAGATTTGCTGAGAATCAAGAGGCTTTTGTGCCTCCATGTCTTCATTTTAAAAAATATAATCGTTTTCTGTTAGAAGTTTTACTTTCCTGATATTTCCTTTGGACCCATGTGAAACCAGTTTGTCAAATGTTTTACAAATATGTGAAACTTCAAAGTGATTTAACACCGGAGATGTCCCGGTGATGGGAAATGACAAACGCTCTTTAAAATACAGTAACTCTTGGAGCATTTACGCAATTAACAGAATTCCAACAGATTCTGAAACTGAGAAGAGCAGATTTCAGCCAATGTGCAACACTCATTGGTACAAAGCTGCTTTTCTCACCTTCAGAATCGGTTGTAATTACTTTATTTGCGTAAGTGGCCAAAGGGTAGTTCGAAGAACACCGTAACTACAGCTCCTGTGTTCAAAGGATATCAGTTTTATTTTAAGCCTGAAACACGCAAAAATCTACAACATGCAATCCTACACACGTGGACAAAATTGTTGGTACCCCTCAGTTAAAGAAGGAAAAACCCACAATTATCACTGAAATCACTTGAAACTTACAAAAGTAACAATAAATAAACATTTCTTGAAAATGAAATAATCAAACTCAGCCATCACTTTTGAATTGCTGATTAACATAATTATTAAAAAAAAAAAAACTAATGAAACAGGCCTGGACAAAAATGATGGCACCCATAACTTAATATTTTGTTGCACAACCTTTTTTTTTTTTTTTTTTTTTTTTTTTGGGGGGGGGGGGGGGGGGGGGGGGGGGGGGGGGGGGGGGGGGGGGTCATCATCGGGGGTCACTCTGGTAGCTGTCCCCGACCTTCCGTCCTTCCTCATACGACCACTTTTTAGGTTGGAAGGGGGGGGGCGTGCCTGCGGAATACGTCGAGGGGCCAGGCCACTTGGGACAGTTTCGCCCCCTTCTCTTGGTTTTAAACGCACCTTAGACACGTAGGATCCTTGGTGGGGGGGGTGCTTGGACATCACTGCCAGCAAGCAGGAGATGTCCTCTGAGTGCTCTACCCTCCAATTTTAACTGCACTGTAGACATTTAGGGCTCATTGGTGAAAGGGTGATTGGACACCCCTGTAAGCAATCAGGAGATGTCCTCAGTGCCCTGCTCGCCAATTTTAACTGCACCCTTTATTACACACACCCTTCAACCACAAGAAACACACCTCAACACACACACACAAATACATTACACAAGGAAGGTGGGACTACTGATCTTCTGTCCCCTACCCCATCCCTGGTGGAGGGAACAGGGCCTTCAGCGGCGGCGGCCTTGTCTCTTGGGTGTCGGCCTCCTGGGCCCGGCGGCCCCCTCCCCGAGGGATCCCTTAGTCCTCTGGCAAGTCCATGAGCGGGGGATCATATTCCATCTGAGCCTGGAGGGTGTCAGTGTCCTTGTGGTGCGAGTTCTGGTCCTTAACCTCGGGACCCCTTCTGGGTCACAATAGTAGGAGAGCCTGGTCAGGCAATGTACACCTTCGGGGACCCCACTTCTCTTGGTCATCCCTCCTTTAGATGGGGGTAGCTGACCCCCATCGTGCTCTCTTCTGGATCTCCGCAGCTGCCTGGGGCTTTGAGCGGGTCTCCCATGGGGGGCCCCGGCTCGTACCCGGGGCTGGGGTGGGGGGGTGCTCGGGGCTCCTGGGTGGTGGTGGGCGGCTTGTCTGGGTTGGGAGGGCTCTCGGGGGGTGGGGCACCATGCTGGGCCACCTGGTGCAGTGGGAGGGCTGCTCTCCTGGCTGGGCTGGGCCTTGCACTCTGCGCTTCCGTATCTCACTGCGCTCAGGTGTTGGGGGCCCGTGTGGCTGTCCTGCGGGCCCTGGTCTGGGTGCTTGGCTGGGCTGCCGGGCGGGTGGATCTCCTCCGTTGACCCCACCGTATGGGTGCGGGTGTGGGCTCTGGTCGGCGCTGCCGCCTCGGCGGGGGTCTTGGTGTGGGGATGGCTGGAGGTTCTCCCTCCTTTTTTGTGCATTCCATCATCTACTTCATGGCGTCGGCTCACCTTTACACCTTCAAATAGTGTGCGTGATTGAATGTAATGCTTTGCATGTGTTGGTTGGTATGCACAAGTGTGCGTGAGAACTGGATGTGGACAAGTTTGTGAACACTCTTGGAGCCGGCAGGTATATAACAGCTGAGTGTGTGGACAGGCCCCGCCCATTGTAGACCAACACTCACTATTGCAATGGGTATACGATCCAGCATTTTGTTGCCAGTAGATTAACAACTCTACCTTCCCTTCCCAGTAGTCCTTCTCTATCTTCTATAATCCATTATCTGTTTATCTATAATTTTTTTCGGATGTCCTGGGACAATTCTCTCCTTGGCTTTCTGTTGTCCATGTTCAGTGTGGTAAACACCTTTTCACCAAACAGCAGAGTGACTACTTGTCTCCCTTTAAATGGGCAGACTGACTGATTATGAGTTTGGTAACACCTGTGATGTCAATTAAAGGACACACCTGAGTTCATCATGTCAGTCTGGTCAAATAGTTTTCAATCTTTTATAGAGGTACCATCATTTTTGTCCAGGCCTGTTTCAATAGTTTGTTTTTTTAAAATAATTATGTTAATCAGCAATTCAAAAGTGATGGCTGATTTTGATTATTTAATTTAATACATTTTTATTTATTGTTACTTTTGTAAGTTTCAAGTGATTTCAGTGAGAATTGTGGGTTTTTCCTTCTTTAACTGAGGGGTACCAACAATTTTGTCCACGTGTGAGCATGTCCTGTGGAGGAACTGTGTTTCACTCTTTGTTAAAGAATGCTATGAATCTGATAGAAGTCATGAGACCATCAGGTTTCCTGTCAACCTGCTCCTGCATTTGAACCACTTTCTAAATGCAAAAAGGCAAAACTGTCCAACAAGGAAGCAGCTTTGGCCACGTAGTACTGACACCACATATCAGTTTTCCAAGACGTTTATTGACAACAGAAGAAATACAGTTGGAGAACGTATGTTAGGCTGCTAGGCAGCAGGCCTCTACCAGCAGCACGCCATGTTTGTAGCAGGGCGCTCCAACTCGGGCGTGAATATGAAACAGGACAGAGATGAAAAGTGTCAAACCTGCACTGTCAGCCAATCCTGACCGAGGTATGAAGCGGAGAGGCTTCATGAGTGGCAGGCGGGCAGGGATGGGAAAGGATGTGTTTACTTCTGCTTCTCAAACCTGCCACTCAGCCTGGGTGTCCACAGCATTGGCTCAGTTAACAAAATCAATACGCCTGCATGTGTGTGAACGTGTCGTGAGGAGTGTATGAGCCGGTGAAGGGGGGTGGCGAGTGTGCAGGTGAGAGTTGTTCCCCAGGCGAGACGTCCCTTTCCCTCACATCAATTATTAAGGTGTCGGGACACACTGAGAGCTCTGAGGGGGGGGTTACAGGTCAGGAGACCCAGAATCCGAAGGGCTTTCAGGGCAGCAGTGTCCTTCGCCCCGTGCACACATGTTCACACATGCATGGCTTGGAGAAGAATAGTTATAAAGACTGAAATCAGAGCTCTGGGAGGCAAACCACGACTCTGAAGGACAGCTGATGAATCTATTGAAATTTAAGGTTACAGTCATTTCAAAGGAGGAATCTTTTTCAACACCAAGAGTCAAGATTTGTTTGATCCTAAAAAATTGAAATTACAATGTGTTTTTTTATTTAGGTTATTCTAGAAGACAGAGTTAATGAAAAAGAATACACATTTGAGATTGATCTGAAGACTTAACAGAGATCAGGATTCGGGACGGGAGATTCAGACTTAAATCACGCTTATGCCTTTGTCACAACTGGCTGAGAATTGAAAACAGCTCCCTAACCTTAAACCCTAACAATAAGCATTCAGATCAAAACAAGTCTACAGCAGGTTTTCTTTTATTAAAACGTTTTATTTATCACTTCTAACAACTTTCTCTTAAGAAATTAAGTTATGAACTTTCAGGTTTATATGAAAGGTTTGAACATCAATTTAGCCCTTGATTAACTTACCTACTTCATCCTAATCAGGATCATGAAGGTGGATGAAGCTCATCCAAAGAAAACCTGTTGGAAAACCATCACATCTTAAAACTGGAAGTGCAACTCAAATATGTAAGAATTTCTCCTGTTGACCACAGATGAATATTTTAAACATGACTGTATTGTTTTTTATGCTTTTTAGATCTGTTGCTCAATATGATTCAAAATCAGCTGGATATTTATGAACAACAGGAGAAAACAAAGACACTTTCACAAAAGTTGAAGACTTACATTCTCTCTGTGCAGGTTCCTGCCAAGTCCAAAAATCCCAGATTACAGTTGTATTTAGAATGTCCTGTAAATCGCTGCTAGTTGTCCAGAATCCATGTGGTCACAGATGCAGCTTGGAAACAAAAGATTAGCCAGATAGAACAGAAAATGTGAGAAAACGGACGAGCATTCAAACTCTGTGTGCTAAATGATTCACATTTTAAAAAATCAACAACAAAAAGTGTGAATCTGTGCATCAAAAATTGTTTTTTTATTGAAACCTAGCAGAGCTTGAGTTGATAACAAATCCAGATAAAATACTGGTTGCTAAGGAGAACAGGAACTGTGTGAGTTTCACAGAAGCATGACAATCTCTACAAACATTCTTCAACTCTGGATTAAGGAAGACCTGTTTGGTTGCTATAGACTTTTCACCTTGTAAAGGCAGCATTGCTAGTATAGATAAAGACAAGTCAGTTTTGTTTTGAGATTATATCACACATTAGACTTGCTGTCAGGATAAATGACAAATGAAATACTTGGTGTCATGTAATTCCAGCCGGGCACAAACTGCAGAAGTTAATTTCTCTGACATGATCCATTTTCAAACTGTTGGAACTTCTTTGAATTCAAAAAGACGCTACGCTTTCCTCTAAATCAAATCCAGGCCCCTGATTGGTCAAAGTTCAACTGTTTTAACTTTCATTGCGCATTCACACTTTTTGTACATAGAGCTCCAAAACATTTTAGAAACCTGATTAGTGAATTGTGAACATAAGAGTTTTGAATGTAGAAGTCTGAATCAAACCTTTACGTGAACTTTATATTGGAACCGTTTGTTTGATGGTGTGTTGTCAAGGTCAGGGTGAACATACTGTAGCTTGATACTTGCTACGTTAGAATCAGCTGATCACGTAAGCGGTTTACAGTCACTGGCAACATCTCGCTCTTAAAGGGTTTTAAGAACACATGTTCAAAGTTAACCTTTAGAAAGGATGCAATCCCTGTTCTTTTCTTCCGTTCCATTTTTAACTCCGTTTTTTTCATATTTACGTTCACTTCCTTCTTGTTTTGACATCATCTTTAGCTGGTTTCACTCCAATATCTCCATCATCTCCACCCCAAAGCTCTCCTACTCAGACACTGCTGTACCCCCACCCCTCTCCACCGCTCCCCAGCCTCTGCCAACGCTGGCTACATTAAAGGCAGGGATGGCTGATGCGTGTAGCGTTAAAGGGGCGGGCAGCCCAGCAGTGCCTGCCTGTGTCTGGGCCAGGGCCAAGCTCATGAAATATTGAGAGGTGAGTGTCCCTTCCAGTAGCTGGCTCGCTCAGTCTTCGGAGGAGGAAGAAGAGGGTGGGAGAGGGAGGAGGAGCAGGAGGGAGGAGGAAATTAATATTTCAGACTGCAATCTCCTGCTTGACAAACTCCCCCCACGTGATTGGGTAAAAAGCCACTCGCATTGCCTCACAAGCACTGGCCCGTTCCTCCCCTCACATCACCCCGTCCGCCTCTCGCCGCACTTCCTACTCCCCCGCTCTCCCCACCCTCACCCCTCTTGCTCTTTAAGAGAAGTTGGATCCTCAGTCTGGATGATTCACGGCGGTGCCAAGGAATGAGGTGGCTGCAGTGTTTGCATGTCAGGAAGGGGGAGGTAATTAATCACGGCCAGTGGTTTCGGCTGATCCCCACAGTTGTGCCCCCCCATCACCACCACCACTTGGCTGGCCGTGGTCTCCAGAGACCCCGCCGGTGGGTCCCGTCAAATGAAGTGGCATCCATTTTTTATGAAGAGCAGGTTATCCTATTTAGTCCGATTAAAACAAGCGAGGAGGAGAAGAAGAATTAAAATTCCTCTTCTTACTCTTCCTCCATTTCTTTCTCCTGGTTCTCCGTCGTCTGTCGGCTTTACTTTAGTCTTTCTCATAAACAACCCCCCCCCCCCCCCCCCCCCCCCCCCCCCTCCAGGTTGTCTTCTACCACCATGGCATGTCCCATCTACTCCATCTAACCCCCCTCAGCACCACCCACCCATTAACCTGGTAGTGGGTGCAGAGCGCTTTCCTGACCCTTTGCCAGGTGTCTGGCTCCTTCTACTGCCCCCCCCCCAGCCTGCATTGACCGTGTGCAGCAGGATGGAGTCCAACACAGTTTTCAACCCAAGTGACACCTATTCACCAACGCTCCCATCAGAGGAAACATTAATGTGTGTGAAACTCACAGCTGGGAAAATTAAATTCTGCTGTAAATAATTTATTGACAGGAATCATCTCTGCCTCCGCTTTCACAGAAGACGAGTTTAGAGCAACCAGAGGGAGTTTTCAAAGCTCCGTCGCAGCTTTCTCTGACTGAAGGTGCATTTTTTTAGGGTCTTTCTCTCTGACTGTCCACCAGAATCATCAACAATTACAAGGAAAATAATATCAAGAAGTTTGGGGGTCATTTTAGGCCTAAATTAGTAAAAATGATCCCAAAATTACCCGAAACTCTGAAAACCTCTGTAGTGATGACCTTTTATAAGGGTGGTCAAATGAACACCAGTTTACACGTGGCAAAGCAAACGCTTTAAAAAACAATACTATGAAATTAATATGACAATAACACAAGAAAATGAGAATATGGGGAGTTTTTGGAGTGTTGGGAGTTTTTCCAGCTCCAACCAAATGAAATCAATTCAGTCGCCATTTAGTTGCCAGAAGGAACCAGATGTTCTGCACTGTAGCAGTGATTGGTCTGGGTTGATATTTTATAGTCACTAGTGACACTGTAACACCCTGTTTACTGAGTGAACTCTTTTACATTTGACGTGCAAAAAAGATCAACTCCTGTGGTGTCTATGATTGTCCCAACCAGAAAAAACAGAATCTGGTCATGGATGTTATAGAATACCTGCAGTCATCAGGGAGAAACGAGTAAAAACTTGTTGACTGAGTGTCTGGAAGAGTGGCTGATGAGACTAAACCGGAGGACATGACGCAGACATATCTGACCAATCTACGAGTCTGCCTGAATCATTTTGTCAAAGGTCAATTTTGTAAACTTTAGTTGAAGTTATTAAAGTTATTATTGCTAAGTATTTCTGCTTACAACTTTATCTGCTAGGCCTTAATCATGTCAGTGTGGCCGATGCACGAGTTTGTACATACTGTGGACTGGAGTGAGTAGAGTTGTGAGTGAATGTATGGTGAGCAGCAGTACTATATATTTTTTAATCCCTTTCTGTGTACATATATGCAAAGACAACTCCCCCTGACTGTGATTACTGCAATGTCCAGATTGGGGAAAGTCTTAGCAACATCACGACCCATCTTGATGTGAACGGATTATGCGCCTCTAGTCCCTTGGACCCACGAATCTCATGTATTGTGTAAGCCAGGTTCAGTGACAGAAGCAGATAATTCACCAAGTCAAGATACTTTATTTCTTGCAAAGCAGCCCCGTCCATCATGAACTGGCTTTTCTTTAGAAAAGATCTATCTCACCAACGTATTGTAATTTGCTGCTTAATTTGCACTTAGTTCCGCCAACGCCCTCTAGCATGGCGGGTGGGTAAATACTGATGATGTCAGGGCAACCCTTCCATGCTTAAACTGACTCCAACCAGTGCAATGGTTCTGACTCGTGGCCCAATGATCAAATACGTTTTCTTTGTCAGGATGAGTAAATATTGATGCTTTGTGTTTTCTTTTAGTTGTAAGAATTATGTCCTTTAGCTCTTAAGCTGTAATGTTGCAATGTGGAAATGTTCCCACTGAGGGATAAGTAGAGGGTTACTTTATGTAAAGAGGATGGGGGTTGTAAGCCAACCTCCCTTTCTCTAAAACAAGCCTACAGTCAAACTGACAATTTTATTTCTTCCATCATTTCATATTGCTCTGAAATAAAGACTTGAATAGATTAGACCTTTTCAGGTCCATCTGTTCCTGCTCAGTGGCTCCAACAGAACTACATGAACATGTTTTTCTTTATTCAGCGGGACTTTCATAACTCTTTCCTGTCCCTCCTCTTTGTTTCTTTTTTTCATCCTCTAACTCACAGATTCTCTTGTGGTTCCTTCATCTTGGAGCTTTGGTGAAGGGGTGAATGATTCAAGGCCAGCTGCCAGGATGACTTACCCTCCTCTGGGCAGTGGAGGTGTGAGTGAGATCTTTTTAAAAAGATCTGGCCCGACTGGACCTCATCAGGAGCCGAAAACACTAACCGAGCTCCCAGAGGGCAGCGCAGAAGTGAAGATCAGCTCCAAAGCCTCAGAGGTGGATGAATTAATAACTCTCCCACTTATGTCTTTTCCTAAAACATTTAGGTGATCAGCAGCAAAGAGTATGAATCAGCCGCTGTGGTGAGACTCAAGTGAGGAGTGTCTTTTCCAGTCAGACGTGTTTCTCTTTGCTCTTCAAAGTGGTTGATATTTAAAACAACAACAGGTTTGATCAGATTATAGTAAGTTAAAGGTTCTATGCTGAGAAAAGCAGCTTAGCGCTGATAAGCAACACTTTGCAGTAATAAATTGTATAGTCAATGTAGTTCCAATGCTGAAGCAGATTCTCAGCACTGATATGCAACATTTTACAGTTATAAAGTGTAATTAACACAAATCTGATGCTGAAACTGTGGCCATGAAGGGATGGACATTGTCAGCAACAATACTCAGGTAGGCTGTGGCATTTTGGCCCCAAAGCGACACAAAGTGCTAAGTTGTACACACGCCAGGCTTGACCATGGGAGTGAATGCTTGGGGTGCGACATATAAGACATAAAACATTATGAAACAAAAGACAGTAAAGTCTGCTGGAGCACTGAACGCTGCAGAAGACGACAAACAAAAACTACGAAACTCTTCCAAGTGTTTTGGAATTCACACAAAAGCAAATGAAGTTTTGTCGATGTCGCGATGGCAGAAAGCCTCCTGCAGTGATGTGCCGTCATCCACAAGAAAAAGATTTTTTTTTTACATTCAGCTCTATTTTTCATCGGCCTCAGCCTGCTCGGCTCATCCTTCTTCCTCTTGTTATCTTCTTCCACCTGTCCGCTGTGGGAGGTTTCTGTTAAATGATGCAGGAGACAGCAGACAGAACGGTAACAAGGCAAAGCCAATGGCACGTAAAAACTAGCATGGCCAGCATGAAACATCCTCTTGGGGTTGGAGGTGGAGAGGAGGAGCGGGAGCGAGGCAGGTGAAAACTGGGAGATGGAGGAGGAGGAAGAGTGCCAAGAGCAAGAAGGAATGACGGAGAGAAATATCCAAACTAACATGAGGGGGGAGGGGGGGACTCTTCAGTGATTAAAAAAAACAAAAAACTGTTAAAAAAGATAACATTTTGTAAAATTATTTTTCTAGAACACAAAAAAGTGGATTTTCTCAGGTTTTTTTTGAATATTTTCTTTCATTGCTGATGTGTGTTTCTCCTCAGATGAAGAGCATTTGTCATTTTGCTGTTTGAGTCGACATTTAGATGAACAAAAGCAAAAGCAGTTATTTGGAACTAAAGCTGTATGGGTTTGCATGCAAGTTTCATGGCTCACAAACAGTTTGAGATGAATATTTGACCCTTCAGGTGAGGAGCTGGAGAACTCCTGTAAATGTTTAGTTTAGTCCAGAGCAAAGTTCTTCTCACTTTAGTGCAGAACACACAAGCGTGATCTGGTCTTCCTGAAACAGGTCTTAGTTGAGTACGTTCTGGAACAGTTCACTTCAGTGTGAACACTGACTGAAAATACATGGATAATGATTCATTCTGTCCTGCAGCCATCCTGGACTGAAGGACTAAACTGTTTCACAATTATTGCTTCTTACTACACCTTTGAGCAAAAACGTGATCCACACCACATAAAATATTTCAACAACCACCAGTGAAGTTTCGCTGAGCTTTAAACTTGGGAAAAGCCATCATCTTAAAAAACAAAAATCACGCCTAGAACCTTAAACGAATTCAAACCTCTCCTAAAGATTTCAATCTATCACCCCCTAGCTCCTCAAGCATCACTGAGAAGCTGAATGGAAAAATTCATAGGTTTTAGTTTACAGATTTTAACGGCGTTAGTGGGACAAGCCTGCAAAAGTGGCGTTCCCTGTTGCTCGCACAAATTTTTACCAAAATACTGAAAATTGAATACATGAATTGTTCGCTCAAGCTGAGCAAGAGTATGACGCACAGGAGGAACATATTAGGAAAATGAGGATGCTTAACAAATAGTTTTTGATTTTTTTTACTTGATAGTTTGAGGACCTGCTCTTGTCTTGTTGGTGTCTTTTTTTTTTCCCCACAAAGAAGCTGATGTTGCAAGCATGCAATCACAGAATAGAAAAATGCAGCACGAAAGCAAAACCAACCACAAATGAAGAGATTTTTGATGATTGATGTAGAATCAAACTGAGTGTGACTACTTTCACAGACTACATCCATGGAGATCTTTCACAGCAGCTTTCATGAAGCTCGATTAAAATGTATTACCAACAGTTGTAGCCTGGTAGGACAAGTTTTGTGAAAACCAGAGATCATCAAGATCAGCTGTTGATGCAACTTAAACACGATGCTGTCTACAAAAGCCTGGAAGGAAAAAAGAGAGAAACAACAATCCTACAGAATATTATAGAATTAGGAGAGCAAAGGAGCAAAATTGAAGGAGGGATGTAAACATCCTTACACATACACACACATTCTGGCGTGACACTCCTGAACCCTGACCTCAGAGCAAAGCGAGCTGTCTCTGTCTCTCTGCGTCTCCCTGTAGAGCTGCCCGGCTAACAGAAATCATGACTGTGTTAGTGCTCCGAGAGCAGCCATGCAGATGATCTGAGGAAGTAACTCGGGAGCACAAGCACGGAGTCGCACACGCCCGCGCGTTGACTAACGGCCATGTTTTAAAGGACACGGCCGGTGGGACAGACAGTGAGCGAGAATCAATGAGAGACTCCCAGAGAGTCCATGAAGCTGAGCTGCCTTTCTCTCCTTTCTGTGGAACTTTGTGAGTGTAAACTATGTCTTCATGTGCAAAGAGCTGGTCTTTGTACCTCCACTCACTTTTGACCACAACTTTGGTATAACTGGTAGAAAATAACAAATACAAATTTAGAAAATAGCATTTCCTTATTCAGTTTTGATCCTAGTGCAGAGATCTGCAACCTGAGGCTCCAGAGCTGCATGCAGCTCCTTCATCCCTCTACTGTGCCTCTTTGGCTTTGAAGACAAAGTACAAGCAAATTGAATAAATAATGAGTTTTTAATTTATTTTTTTAAATTATAAGTTCAATAAGGAAAATATTTGGAAAGAGATTTCATCTATTCTCAGAGTGGTTTATTATTAGAATAAGCTTAAAGCATAAGCAGGTTCTTATCTTCTGCTGCACAACAGTTTCTGTTCAGAAGTTCTTAAAGTATATCACTGTTATTGTATGTATGCTTAAGAAAAATGTTCAGAATTCACACCAATTGACATAAATTATTTGTGATAGTAAAAGCAGACAAAGAATGGTGATGCATAAAAATCATATTTATAGAAAATATCGTGTTGGACGTGGTGTTATTGCATTTTTAATGTATGTACATTTGCTGCAGCACACATAGTGAATGTAACCGAAAAAGGATGTTCAGTTTATCAGTGTTACGTCAAATTTCAGTTTATCAGTGCTGTCAATCGATTGAAAAAAAATAATCAGAATAATCACACTTTTGGATGAATATTAATATGTACAGTTTTGTACATTAATTGCGTGCGTGAATGTGTTAACGTTGACAGACCTACTATATATTTATATATATTTTATTATTAATCTAAAAATATAAATCCCCTATGATTCTAAAATCCTCGAAAAGACATTACACTACATATGTTTTGTCATTCTAAGGAGAACTGTTTTTTAAAATAAATTTTAGTTTTAATGTGAGTTTGACTTTAGGTTTGCGTTTTTTTGTTATTTTATAATGTGAGTTTTATGTTTAGTTCTTTGGTTTTCTGCTCCTAAACTTCCATCATGTTCACACATGGTTTCACTCATCACTCAGCTCAGCTGCTCTGCGTTGGGATTCATCCTGAGTGTTTTTTTTTATCCTAACTTCCTCTTTTTGGTCTTATTTCTTTCTGTCACGTCTTAAGCTTTTGGTGTCTCACATTAAAGCTCATATTTTACTTATGTTCTGCTCAAGTCCATTAAGTTTCTTTCCCATGCACAAGTCAAATCGTTTTAAAAAGAAAACAATAAAAATCAGGAGAAAATGAGATGAAACCTTCTGGAAAAAAAAAACTTACAATGTGAAGCAAACCAAAGGTGTCACATGCACATTTTCATCTTTAATTTACTAAAAATCTGTTATGAAAAAAAACTATATTCTAGTGATTGAAATGAAACTTTTGGGGTTTTTTTCTAAGTTTTTTTGGATGAATGACTCCTCTAAACTGGAGGAGAAAACAGGGATTTTCTAAGGTCTTTAAGAGAATCCCAGTATGAACGTTTGACACAAACATCAATTTGTCTCAAAAAAAAAGAGGTGCTGAGACAGTTGCACTCTTCACAATACTCTCAGGGTGACCCTACACTAACTCTATATGCTATAGCTAATGGAAAGATGGCGTTACGGGAGCCTAAAGCAGGCATGATGCTCTCAGGTGCAGGTTCTCCTACAACCATTCCTGCTCCCCTCATCCCCACAGACGTTCTTCTGAACTGGCAGAACAGCCATATTTGTGGAGAAACGACAACAAAACCTTCAGACACACTTGATGAACAGCCCAGTAAATGGCAGATCTCGGTGGGCCGGCCTATACGACATTCCAACATTTAGGATTCACTGACATCAAAGATTTACAAAGTAATCAGTAAATAAATAGGTTTTTGTCTACATCACTTGCTGTTTAGGGTCAGGGTGGAGGTCATGGTCATACCCATCTCTATTATCACAGCTTTAATGTTGGCCCACTGTAGGAAACGTGTAGGAAACAGCATCAAAACTGCAGCTGAGATGTTTTTAACTCCCTAACTGATCAGGACTGGATTACTCCATTAACCGAGCAGCCTGCCTCCCCCACCGCCAACACTCTTACCCTACTCTTTCACCTTGTGAATTATGAATGGAGCGGACCCTTGTTTTTCAGTGGCCGGCACGCTGTCCACTCAGTGCACTCTACTGTACATGCACATCTCACGTTAAAAGTCTGAGCAAAAATGGGACGGCTTGAGGATCAGCTCATTTGAGCACTGATAAGGTTTGGCAGGAGTGACACTCCACCAGGGTTTCACCGAGCTGTCTGCTGTGAATCCAATAAAATCTGATCACTTCTGATGTTTCTCAAAACATTCTAAACTGACAAAAGAAGACAACAGCTGATTAAAAATATATAAAACCAACTCCTGGAACCACACAGAATGTCAGCCTCATAAGAACATAAAGGCAACAATTTCAACCAAAATTAAGATCAGATCTGGAAAATGGCTGGAGGTTCCGATTCTTGTGGCCTCATAGGATTTTCTGGACAATAAGGAACATAATTTGTGATTAGCTGTTCAGCAGCATCATAAAGTGTTTCTGTCATTTTGACGAGACGCTCTTCTCTAACAAAGCTACACTGGAGGTTTTACATCCCCAGAAATGGCAGTTTTAATTCTCTTTGCCACCTACTTTTAAACTCCTTCAGAACTTCAGTTGTTAAAGCAATGACTCTAATTAATGTGTGCAGATTTGCTTTTAGGAACTATATTTTTGTGCTCTGCAGTGCATCTAGCAAACCAGACCATCCATCAGTGAGACGAGACAAGCCAGTGATGGTCTCCAGAACCTGGTCAGCGGTTCCCGAGACAACTGGACCTGCATCAACTTCCCGAGAAGGTAGAGTTTCTGTTAGGCTTTTCCCAGCTGATATGGAATGTGTTGGGAGCAGGTGAGATCAGCTGTTCACCCCCCGGAACCTGAAGCAGTACAGTAGCCCTCCTCAACGTCTTTACCATCAGTGCAAAGTTTAAGGTGCTCAGTATAATGTGTCAGTGGTGTGAATGGGTCCTGTGTGGAAACAGTAGAAAGGATTGACATGAGTTTACATCTGTGTTCGGTGTCCCATTAGTCAACATTCCTATTTGGCCCCTGTTGTGATTTGCTGCCATCAAGCATTTACCAAACAAACCTGATCAACAGGCATTGAAATTCAGCATCTGGAATCCGTTAGGCGGGACCTTGTCCTTGGCAGATCCTTGGTGAACAAAAGAACCAACTTATTTCCTGGATTTTTGCAGCCACATCATGAAAATGATGAAAGATTGACAAACCGCACAGTGTTGCCTTGAGCCAACAAAGGAAAATGAACACATTTACAGTACAAATTATTTTGTTTAAGTAATGCACTTTCACATTTTTTATTACTATTCTGTCAATGTTAACATAAAAATAAGTGATTTTATCTTCTTATGATAATGTCTCATCATGTCTCACAGAAGAATGAAACCAAACTATTTTACAAACATGAGACAAACTTAATGCTAATTTTCTAAGGTGTTGCTTTCAAAAGAAACAAACCTGGTTTTGTATTTATGACGAAAACTCCATTTTTTGAAAAGTTTTTCAAGTTTGTAAATCTTTTCCTGATTAAAAATATCATTTTTAAAGATGAGATAATGTTTGTAGTCGACACTAAAACTAACTAAACTAAAACTGCGGTCAACAGACAGAATCTCAGAGACTTCGCCAAACTGTGTCTCATTGCTTCACTTGTGTTGTTTCAAGTGGCTCATCTCATAATGAGGCAACGATAATAAAGAACCGCCATCATAATTAGCCTCATCAGAAGGACTTTTATAGTGTTTAAATTAACTTAATTAGCTGTGGTGTGTACTGCCTGTGTAAGCTGGCGTGCACAGGCGCGTGGCGGCGTGCACGTCACATCCACACATTCAAAACACACACTTGGTCCCTGAAGACGCGGCCTCCAGGAATTGCACAAAAGCGGCAGAGAGTTCAAGAAAATCTGCCGGTTTTAAAACTTAAATGCTACTGTGTAAATATATTTCAAGGAGATGTCCAGGGATTCATTAACTTTTAATTTAGCTGCTAATCTAATTAGTCACATTAGTGCACTGTCTAATTAGTGCAGTTCTCAAATACTCTCTATAGTGGTCTTGGGAAGAGTAAAGGGAGGAAAATGAGCCAGTCCTACTAAGAAATAGGGATTTCTTTAATTTTTCCGTCAGGGGGGATTTTGTTGCAGTTGTGGAATTACATAAAGGGCAAAAGTCAGAGAAGGAGGAAAGAAAAAGTGATGAGAAAGTGCTGTTTTAGAAGAGCTGGGCTCACAGAAGAACATACTCAGTTTGCTAACTACAGCAAAGTTGATGCAATAGGAAATTAGTGAGTTTTATCAAAGTTAGAATCCATTAATTGACAGTCTGCAGGGGTGAAGAGTGTGAACACGGCTTTAATTTATGCTGCTCTGCCTTTGGTTTTTGTTTGCAGATTGAAAAATTAATTGCGCTGGTTCTTTGTTTGAACATGTTTCAAATTAGAGATTAAAAACAGTTTCAGGACAGAATCTATGCATGATCATAGGATCTAGTTGTTTTCTGATTAACAGAAACCTTAATGGGATTAATGACAGAGCAGACAGGAATTCATTTAGCTGGTTACCGGGGCGGCTGGAGGCTCCTGCTGCTCTGCAGGGTTAAATCAAAGAGGAGGGAGGATGAGCAAGAGTGAATTCAGCTCCTCAGAGGGACTCTATGAGAAGGGGTGAAACATTGGGGGAGAGGCTACTGATGGGCGGGAGGAAGAGATGAAGGTGAGGTCAAACTGGAGGAGTGAATTCATTATGGAACATCACATATAGTTGATTTTGTTTTCTTGAACTTAATCTCATGATGTACCCAAAGAAAACCTGAAATATGAGTCACAAACAATCTTCTCAGTGTGTTCTTCCTGTTTTCCTTGAACAAAATGTTTCTACATGGTTTAAGCAATAACTATAGAGCCATGATCTATATGCAACCTTTGACAGAGTTCAGACCTTCACTAGCAAAAAAAATCAAATTTACTCTTGGAACGCCCCACCCCAGCCTTGGGTATTGTAAAAGGACTTAACAAAAAAGAAAGGAAACAAACCAATCCCCTCAGTGACTCACAAACTGTCATAATGCCTCCAGGAAATAAAGTAATCCAGGATTTACTTACAAAAAGAGCAGATATTTACCAAAAACCAAATGTGCTCTGAACAACACGCAAACATTTGATGTAAGGTAGAACTTTAACCCTTAAAGACTGAAACTTTTGCTTTATTTGATTTATCAGAACCCTTTGACTGCTCAAGACATTTCTGAAATTCCAACTGATTTGCAAAGCCGCTTTTCTCAGCTTCAAAATCCTCTGGGAGTGTGTGTGAGTGTGTAAATGGTTGGAGAGTTATGGTAGTTTAAAGAGTAAGTTTCATTTTGTGTGGCTGGCGACATCCAGTATGAATGAGTTTTATGTGTGAGTGAATGGGAAGTTGCTCTGTTTGGATATGCGCTTTGCGCTTTTTGTGTGGTCATTCAGGGAATGTTCAGGTTGGTTTCAAAGCTGAGGTTGGGCTGTGGGAGCTTGGTCTGTTCACTTGAACTTAGGTGATTTTACAGGTGTCTCTTGCAAATCACTAAAATAATCCAAAAAAGGGAAATAGACTTTTGGATTAGTGAGTAAATAAAGATACTTTGATTTTGGTCAAGACAATCTCATTTTCTTTTTTTGTCTTTTGCTGTTGAGCGCTCATTTCTGGCACCATTGCCCCCAAATGACCAGACGCTGGAACTGCATGATGGTTTCTGCAGCTTGTTCACAAGAGTGCAGTGAAAAAGTAACCAAACCAAATAAAGGTGTAACGTTTTAACACATTCAGAGACTGGTAAACTATACTGAAAGTTACACATGCCTCCTTTCAATCATTCATTTTCTGAACCGCTTTCGGGGTCACAGGGCTGCTGGAGCCTAACCTGGCTACTCATGGGTGAAGGCAGGGGACACTGGTCGCCAGTCTGTTGCAGGGGCCCACAGTCACACACTCATGCACACCCACATCCACACGTAGGGACAATTTAGAGTTACCAATTAACCATGTTTTTGGACGGTGGGAGGAAGCCGGAGTCCCCACGCATGCAAACTCCACACAGAAAGGTCTCCCATTGGTGATTCGGGAACCTTCTTGCTGTGAGGCAAGAGTGCTAACCACTGCGCCACCTGTGTTACACATACCTCCTATTTACGATATAAGAAATTTGAATTTAGGAAAATGCATAAAAAACAAATTAAATGCTTAACATTTCTTTGGAAGATTAATCCTGTTCTGCAGAAACACCAAAGCAAATGATCAACAAAATACAGTTCTCTGTTTCTCTATATTTTTGTCCAAAGATACAGACTTAAACATGTTGGAAAGAGGTTAACAACATTAAGTATTTTTTACAGTACATTTTCTGGAATTTTCAGCAAACCTTTTAAATGTGTGGTAAATAATCACAAAGAGAAACCAAAAACTGCTTTCAAATCAGTAAAAAGGAGAGAAATTCTGTCAGAGCCTGTGATTACCTCAGCTTATAACAGGACGTTTTCTGCAGCATTGATATTTTCTGCAGCCTGCAGGGAAAAGGCCAGAGGCTTCATTAGAGAGATGTGGAGGCCAACCCCACCAGCCCAAGGGTATTTTCAGAAGGGGGGTGTCTGGATTCTCAACCAGACTGAACGCCCATCTCTTGGTTGGAGAAGGGCCTGGTTCCCTTGGGCCTCCTGCGACCGACCTCCTGCTGCTGCGGCTGGGCCAGAAAAATCAACACCATTCCCTCTTTGAACAACCTCCTCCTCCTCCGCTTCCTGCTGCTCCTTCTCTCCTCCACGTTCTCCCTTTCTCTGTGGACCTAATGAATGATTCATTTAACCCCTCCACCAACTTCAGCAACACCCAGCTCCTCGCCTCTTCGACCAACCGCCCATCCTGCTCCTTCCCCTCCTCATCACGTTTTTGTTCCTTCGTTTCTCTGCGGGTGGAGACGTTCTTTCCATAAAAGGAGGATGCAGTCTGATGCAGCGACAGTTGTGGGTGAGGAAACAACAGAGGAACAAATGGCCTTTTGTGTTGCACAATCCTCTGTGTATTTCATTAAAGGCAGTGTTTGACAAATTACTTTACACAGCTGAGAGTGTGAGTGTGAATGCAGCCTGTGTGGGGGGTGTACTCCACACTTCACACTTAGCTGCTAATGAGGGCAAGATGGTAGCAAAGCCCTTTAAATGAGGTGCAACCACACACTAGAGCTGGAGGAAGAAAATGGAAGCTGGGCTGCCCAGATAAAATCAATTACAGCTCGTATTATCTTGGAAGGAGCCGTTAATTTAATGGAATAATTGGCCGGGACACGAAAGGGCTAATTGCCATGATGAAACCAAATTTCTAACTTGAAAAGAGAAGTAAATGAATGTGGATGGTGCACTTGAAAGGCCTAAGGAATCTGGGGACACGTTCAAAGAGGGGTTTTATATTATTGGTTGGCTTTTCCCTGGGCTCAGACTCACAGGCTGCGAGAGAGGAAAACAGGCGTAATTTGAGTGGAGAAGAGATCTCTTTTAACTCCACGTCAAGCAGAGAAAGTGGTAAGGAAGGAAAGCAGATGGAAGAAGAGTTGGCTTCTGTATTTCTCAAAAATAAACCGTGCCTACCCTGCATAAAAAGGTAAGATCACTACATAGTAAGTATTTGACCTAATGGTAAAGGAAATTGAGAAAAAAAATCTGAGGATTTAGGGAGAAGAAGGTGCATCTGCAAAGGAAGATGATAAAAAAATATGTTTGTCTATTTTAGGTCAAAATGTTTTTTAGAGAGGAAGTCGTCACACAAAGACATCACATGTTTTAACAACAAAAGAAAGCTCAATGTTCTCCGGTTCTGATGCTGTTCCTTCAAAGTCTATACAGCAAAGGGATTGGAATAAAGCCATTTGTTTGACTCAGTTTAAATCAATAGTTTTATAAAACTGATTTTCATTTCCAAAATGTCATTTTAACTTCATTTATGAAGCATTTTCCCTTTTGCAGAACACCTCAAAGTGCATTACATAAAAATACATAAACAATCATAATAAAAATAACAAATAATAATCATAATGAATTCTCTCAACACAGGTTATACAAAAACAAACAGAAACAGTCCATAAAATCAATAGAAACACAAAGAATGCAAAAAAAAAATAATCTAAAAAGACACATTTCTCTTTTTTTTCCACAAAAAAACTTAAACAGTAGATGACACTCTCACATATTCGGGCAGACTGTTCCCCAGCAGTGGAATGAGGCCTCTGTGGGTTTTTGTTCTGACCCTGCAGATGTTTCATTGATGCACTGAATAGAATATTTATCTGTCTTTTTTTTTTTTAAACAAATTAGGTTTTTTTTTGTTTGTTTTACAAATTAGATTCTGAATTGGATGGACGTCACTGTAACCCGTTATTTGTTGGACTAGATTTGAACTCTTAATTCAAACTCTTTTCCAGAGTAGAAATATTTGTCCCCCAGCATAAAACCAGTCTCCTGCTCAAAGTTCTCTTTTCTGCCCCCTACATCCAACATCCAAAACGTTTGACAGCTCACTCTTGATTGACCAGAGTTGTTGCCATAGAAAAGTTGATCAGACCAACTTGAATCGATCTCTGCTTACGGACAACGTCTGGCTCGATCATAACCGTGTCTGTTTCACACAAAAAACATGGTGACTGATTATATTTGGTTGGAGCTGGAAGTACTTGGAGTTCTATTGATGACATCACACTCAGTCACTCAAGATCTCAGATTCAATCAATGGTCTCAACTCAAGTCTTCATCTCAGACCTACAGACCCACCCACCACCCACTGGTACCTTAGCCTCCGACCAGCCATCCTTCATCTTCAGTTTAAACTCCACTTTCTGTCCCGTATAGTCCAACCTGGGCTGATGAGACTGTTCATGCTCTGGATTTTAGATCATGGATAATGTTGTTTTCGATTTTTTGAGCTTCCCTGGACTGTTTTGGGCTTTGAGATTATTGAGCCATCTGACAAAGTCTTTCAGCAGAGTGCTCTCTAATGCCCCCTGCTGCTAGGATGATCATGGCTGAATCGGAATTCCTCCCCTACCCCTATGGCTTCTTCCTACTCCTACATTTAGCAATCTAAACGGAAAGATATGGAAAAATTGTTTATTCAAAGTAAGATGCTACTAACCCTCAATGACGTCATAAATAGTCACTAGTAATCTACATTAGCACATAGCTGCCAGCACTCGGAAAATACACACTACCATTGCTTTTATAACTTTAAAAGGTCATGCCAAAACAAGAAGTCACCACTCGCATTTAAATGTAAACTTCTATGCATCAGACCACATCCACGTTTGTCCTCCACGTTGCGCTGTGGTGCGGATCACCCTACTGGTGGAGGCAAAGTCAGTCCTAAGTCCCTACACTTAAAAAAAAACAAGTTTGGACACCACTGCCTCTCTGCCTGTCCTCTGTGATGCACTTCTTTGTTTTTACGTTATAGTAAAATAAACCTATCAGGTCTCAATCCAGATGGTATTTACTAGGATCAATTTGATTTGATTTAAGTCATTTTGATTGTTTTTTTTAAACATTATAGATTTAACTAGATTTGATTCCATTCTTCCTCAGATAAATTGATCTGGTTGGATCGTATGAACAGAAATCGATTCATGGATTATTTGATTAATCATTAATTAATCAATTAATCAAACCCCTAGTTTTTGTGCATTGAGAAGGCGTTCATATCTGTTCACTAGAAAACCAGAAGGCTCTTATCCACAAAAACTTCAGTCCTAATTAACTCCAATGTTCCTGGGCCACATTCCCATCAGAAATAAATGTTTTCAGAGTTTGGTTCATAACTTCTTTTTAAATCCTTGTCATGTGTGTGTTAGATATATCACAGGGTTTTTTTTATCCTCAATAAAAGAAAGGTAGAAGTATCCTGGTTACATCAACACACACATCATTAAAAAGCAGAAAGAAAACGTAGACCAACCCCTCCATGACATGTGAAGTTTTTCATTCTGTTGTGACAAAGACCAAGTTTTGTTCTGATGACTGATACTGTCCTGTAAGGAAAACATCCAACGCAAAAGCCAACCTTCTCCAAAGATGAATCTCTGGACACTGCAGGTCTGCTTCCACAGAGAAAACAAGCTTTTACTTTGCTTTCATTGTCCTGCAACCAAACAAACCATGTTGAGTTTGGAGGTGTTTGGGGGGGATTTTCTGGACTTTCTTGAAGACAAACTTCAGGTATTTCACTCAGCCAGCCATGAACTGGAAAAACATGTCACTCCTAATAATGAGGCAGCTGTCACTCCACTGATTAGATACAGGTTTACAGTGTGGTGGCATGGTGACAGGACCCTGACCACTACATTGAAAGACCTTGTACTTTTTGTGAAAAAGATCTTACAAACAGAGAAAAAAAAATAGATCTAAAACTGCAACTGCCATATAAATGTGATTTGAATTTGTTTTCACTGCATTGTTGCAGTTGTCCTCATAATACAAAGACAACTCAAGTAAATTTAAAAAACGTTTTCCAAGTGTAGATTTCACTAACTAAATGTGGAGTTAAGTCCAGACTCTGATTGATCAGATCAAAAACCCTTTTATTTAGCTGAACTTGATGTGCTTGAGTTTCCTGTTGAAGGGTTTGAAGATGGATGGATGGATGGGTGGATGGGTGGATGGGTGGGTGGATGGATGGATGGATGGATGGATAAATCTGTGCAGTTGTACAAATAAGACATGCAGTTAGATGAGAAAATATCTATCAAATATGTTAAAGTCCCACGCCGTTCATCTTTTGATCTCGTTCCCAGTAACCTTGTGACCCTGAAACTGATACAGTGGGTCTTCAATATGGATGAATGGACTAAACACTGATGCAAGCAATATTTATTTACATCTGCCACTGTAGCATCCCTTATCCCCTCATGAACATCTAAAGGCGTCAGTGACAATGAAAATATTAAACTGTTTCCAAAACTGGTCACAGCAAAGGAAAGGCAAACAAAGATGCCCCAGAGGAGCAAATGATGCCACTTGTGCAGGATTTATAATTCCCTGCATCAAAAATGGGAATCCACGTTCCCGTTGTTTGGATTTTGGCCTTCGCTTTGGCTCTCAGCAGAGACGACTTCTCAGGCGAACTCCGGTTGGCAGGATTGTTTTCTTGTGAGCAGACAGTCAAGTGTGACGTTTGGCAGTGACATCAGAGAGGCCCATGGGATGCAGCAGAGTCAGGCCCCCCCCTCAAACTGTGTCCATCCCTGCAGGAGCCCCCAAGACAACTCTGAGGCCAAGTGGCAGCACTTCACATGTGAAGACTAGCCTCTGCTTTTCTGTCTAATTATAAAACAACAACACCCCTCCGTCCACACACACACACACACACACACACACACACACACACACACCCACACACATACACAATGATTCATTTTCATTCACACAAGGATAAAAACATTCTGACACACAAAGATGGAGCCCATCTGCGTTTTATCCTCATTTGAGCCTCAGTTTGATACTACAAGTCCCAGAGTGACTCTGATTCTGGTTCCAGGTATATAACACAGCAAACTGGGTGGGTGGTGGTGGCTGGGGGTTCTCAGAGAGGGTCAAAATCAGACAACTTTGTCAAACATACATGGCTTCCTAGAACTTTCTCCTGATTGATGTGTTTTCCCCCTTTTGATCAGCGATTATCAAGAATAAATAATTTAAAGTACTAAAAAGTTAATAAAGAGTAGAGAAAATCTCTCCAATTTAGATTTCAGAGACGCAGGAAAAAATATTAGACAGACATGAAGGAAGAGGGGGGAGACTGGGAAATAAACAAAAAGATGACAAGAAACTGGACACAGGACGAGCGGCAAAATGGAGAGTTGGGAAGAGCAGCGCTGTAAGAGGAGGGGGAGAGGCGTGGTGGAATGGGCCGAGGGGAACCCGCCCCTCTAATTGGTACTTAACACCAGCGCTGAGCAGAACTGTTGCTATCATAAGAAATTGATGAATTAACTGAGAGTTAGGCAGAGAGAGCAAGAGTGTGGGACGGCAGATACAGAGAGGGTGGGGGGGTTCTGAATCTTTTAAGAGGATAACTTACTTGGGCAAAACAGCTGTTTATGCATTATTTGTGCGGCGAGCCATTTACCAGCGTTTAGGATGAAAACCTTGGTTCCTGGGCTGCAGGAGTTTGCCCGCAGGGACGCTGAGGGTTTGGGGAGGGACTTGACGGCCCATCAGTCACTGATAGGAAAAGATGAAAAATTTATTTGCTGGTAGTTTCATTTTAAAAACTCCATTATTGGTCTATCAGTTTGTGAGTTTCCGTTTAAGTGACAAACAGGCGAGTCGGGATTTGGGCAAAATGAAGCAGTAAGAAGACTTGGAGACGGATAAATGGATAAAAAGTTTGGAGACTTTGGATCCAAGCCACCAAAGTGAAGTTGAGGACTGTTTGTCCGAGCATCCTTTGATGGTTTCCTTCTCGAAAAGTCAATAAATGTAAAGATTGTAATAAAAAACTGTTCACAGCACAGGTGAGCAGGGAAGTAAAGGTTGGATAAATGCGAACATAACAAGACATCTGCGATCCCATTCATTTTCCTGAAGGATCAATAACTAATAGGTGAGACAATACAATGAGATGGACTGAAGGTTTCCATAAGCTCCACCCACAAAGATATTTTGGTTTCATTACGGTTTCACTTTGATCTCTTAAAGAAACCTTTGAAGTCAACATCGGAGAATCGCAGGAAAGAGAAAAGAGCGCTTCAACACATCTTCAGATAACATCGACTGTCAATCACATTGACTACATGAAAACATTTATATGAAAAAGAACAAATGAAAGTTAAAAAAAATACAATTTATCTGGAGGTCATACAGTGTTAGAAAAATCAAGAACTCACTCATCTTACTGGCCTTTTGACTCTGATCTTTGACTGAACTTTTGACATTAGTAACGTTGAAACTGCTTCTGTTCTTTACAGTTTTACAGAAATTGCATTTATGAATCAAGTTTTAAACCACATCACTGGTCTCATCACTTTCCTGTTTTTTGTCATCCAGAGACGTTTGCATAGACCTCAAGTCGGGATTAGAATTGTGTTTTATTCATCCTTTGAGATTTTTAACCCATCAAGCCTCTTTCCATATTGTTTGTGGTGTCTCACAAGGTTGGAACTTCAGCCCACTTTAGTATTTCAAATAGTCACAATGACATTTGTCGTATTTTCAGGCTGTAAACTGCAGCAGCCTGAAAATGCATAATAAAAGAAAAGATCAAGGATAAGTCGCACTTTTGGACAGATACAACTGTGGGACAGCTGGGGGTGTGAGACGAGGCACACAGAGAAGAGTCCTGAGCACAGAGGATCCACCTGAAATCTCTCCTGCTGCCCTGGTGTTGAGTGGGAAACAGAGGCAACATATGAATGTATAAAAATCAGCAACTTATACTCTAAAAAATAGGGTAGTTTATTCATCTTGGTCCACTCTATTTTCACAATTGCAAACTTTTTAAGGAATTATTTCTCTTCAGAGAACTCCTGTAATCAGGTTAGTACAGTGATGTAAATGTCTTCTTGGCAGCAAACAACCCTATAAAGATTTCAGTTTACTTCCTGTCCACAACAGGATCTTTAATAGGAATATTTAGAATATTAAAATTAATGTGGTTGTTTTTTTTAAACTTTAAATGGCATCTTCATATTTATTGAGCCGGTTGGTGGCATCATAATATCAGTCCATCCCACCTCTTTTCTATAGGAACAGGAGGTGAGAAGGTGCTGGACATCAAAGCCAGAGTGCAGCACATCACCTGGAGGAAGCGGATAACGTTTTTGTGGAGATGGACCAAGCCACAGGGGTGGAAAATAGGTGACCAAACTTCCAAACCTTGATCCAGAAACATAGAAGTTTTTAATTTATTCAACAATTGCTTTTTCTCGTCCTTCTATAAGCTCTCACGTCTCCAGACGAATCTTCAATGTGGAGTGGTAAAGAAATCACCAAGCTGCAAAGCTGCAGCTGTTTGCAGCGGTCTGCAGAGGTAGGAGTGTCTCTGCGTGCCTCCATCACCTGCCCTCTTCTCTCACCCTCTCTGCTCTCTTGTCCTTCCCTCTGCCTCAGGGCGACAGACACTTCCATGTCAAGTCAGGGAGCTCTGATGCTGATCAGTCCTGATGGAGAGAGCTTTGTCCCTGTTTGTTCACCTGAAGCGACAACATGCCGCAGCTCCATCTGGGAAAGGTGCTGTCTCCCGTTCAGAAAAACTCTTGATCGTAAGGCTTTGACAGCGTCTGCTTT
Source organism: Oryzias celebensis (assembly GCA_014656515.1). Classification (NCBI taxonomy): domain Eukaryota; kingdom Metazoa; phylum Chordata; class Actinopteri; order Beloniformes; family Adrianichthyidae; genus Oryzias; species Oryzias celebensis. The sequence goes on from BNCR01000013.1 coordinate 25,363,123, forward strand.
TACATATGCTGAACATGTCACTTTAACAGAGGCTTTGAGGATCAGAATCGATTTTATTAGTCAGGGACGAACAATGATCTTTAAATGTAAAATATATCTTGTTGTATTTTTTATCTAATCTATAATATATTTAATACCTTTTTACATATATTTTTTAAATATTAAATGTTTAAAAAATATTCATATTTTGAAAAATCTTTGAAAATATATTCAATAAAATATTCAAAATATTTCAAAATCCTCTAACAATAACTAAACACACTTGTCAGGGATATCAAAAGGAAGTTATGAAATTATTATGGAATTTCCACATGACCTGCTTCGTTCTTTGACATTTTGTGTCAAAGGATGAAATTTGGCAATTTTCACAGTTTTGCAGAATATGAAGAAAAATAGCTTCACACAACGCCACAAGGTTGAGTCTGCAACCACAAAAAAAATGTCATTAACTTTGGAAGAGACCACAATCTAGAGTTTAGAAAAAATATATATATAATTCTTTGTTACCTTAAATCCGTGGCTCATTTGTAAATGTAAACAGTAAAAAAAAAGTTGTTTTACTGTTGGTTCCGCCTTAAATTTACAAATAAAACTCTTCCAAGGGATTTCAAATATCACCTCCTAACTCTTTGAGCATCATTGGAAAACTACTTGGGAGAAAATGTTGGTTTTTAAATGTAGTTAATTTTGAATGGCGTTAGCATGGCGAGCTTGTTGCTTGCACAATTTTTACCAGAATATTGTGAAATTTTAATACATGAATCCTTAGCTCAAGCTGAACAGAACTAAAAAGCACAAAATATGAATGTATTAGAATGTATTAGTGGGCGTGGTTAGCAAAATACTTCAATTGTTAAGGAAATCTCAGTTGTTGTTTGCTGAGCCTTCTAAAAATGACAGGCCTGTTTGTCACCCTCGAGCCACCAAAAAAAGAAGGTTGCTATGGAGATTAAACTAACAGAAGAGCCGCCATTTTGAAAAATGTTGGGGTGTTTTCCATCAATTTGTCACATGCAGCTTTGACCAGAGTGGCAGGGACAAAAGGGAAGAGTAAGGGGAATGTTGCAGCTGCTCGGCTGAGGACGGGTCAACAGAGGTGGACGCGGCAGTATAGCAGGTAACGCCTGCAGGCCGTTCAAGACCGCTGTCCTTCTACATCCTGTGACATCACACCCCCTCAAAACCTGCTGACTCACATCGTGATTGTAGTCACCTGGGCTGTGGTACAGTGGGCTTTGCAGTGGTGTCAAAGCTTATATCAATTATCAAAATGGAAAAAAAAGTTTTTTTTGTGAAGCTTATCTAAATCCTCAAAAATAACTTTTACTTTGTGGTCGACCTGCACCTTTTTTTTAACAGAAAAACAGTTTCTTGTGTTTGTGTGTGATAAGGAGATAAAGTAGTGACAGTGAGGCGGAGGAGCACTGAGAGACAAACAAATGCACAAAAACTGGTGACAGAGACGGCAGAGAAAGAACTGGAATGAGAGCCAGACACAGAAAGAAACCCACTTTCAGTATAAACATGTTAACTTTAGCCGCTCTAATAACATCACTAAAACATCTGAAATTGAGCCTTAATAAAGCTTCATTTCTGCAAAGCATTGTGCTAACTAGCACATATTGCCCCTCATTCTCTCTGTCCATGAGGGTAAAGTCAGGTTCTTCTGAGGGAGGGGGCGCCCTGTCTGAAACATCATCATTCAGACCGGCTGCTCAGGGCGAGTCATGATTAGCTGCCAATTTATTCTGGTGGGCGCGATTTGAGAGGAAGGGGTCCTGAAATGGTAATGTGCTTAAATGTCAGAGGAAAGGTAAGGTTCTCATCAACCTTTGGTCACCCGGACGCTTTGAATATTCTTATTGGCGTCATGTATTAGTAATGAGAGTTGAAAAGTAAGTAAAATTTAACCTTCGCTGTACCTGAGGAAACTATGAATATTAACGAGGCCTATTATGTGTACCTGATCTGAAGAATTTTAACCCCGCTTCTTGCTCCCTAGCTGGCTTCCCAATTTCTCCATTGCTTTTTCTTTGTCTTCACATTCACATTCTCCATCTTCTCATTCCTATCCGGCTCCGTTCCCAGCCTTCCATCTCTTTGTTCTTGGGTTGCCCTCTTTCATTTTCCACTCCTTCCCTTTATTAAATCCCCTCATTTGAGCCATTTTCGCCCTTGGTCTTCCTCATTCATGCTGCAACGTCTCCAGATGTATCTTTTCTGACCACTAACGTGTGTTGTGCTTGAATTAAAGATTCTCTCTTTTGCTGGTTTGGTGATGGTGATGCAAAAACCGCATCAGAACAAACTCAGTGGTGGAAGGGTCAAACAAAGAAGCTCCAAAATGAAAAGGGTGACTTCATATTTGTTGGTATCTTAATGTGATCTCACTCTCAGTATTTTTAATGATGTTTCAAAAGGACTGAGTTTTTTTAATTTTCTCAGTCACTTAATGAGTGATCCAGGAAAATATAAGTCATTCAATGCATTTTTATAAATGTTTTACTGAATGTTGTGTTATTCGCTCCTTAATGAACCGAACTAAACCCTTAGTCCCTTGCATCCATACAAGGGTTTACCCATACAGTGATGCAGGTTTTTGAGCTGTCTGGGCCCCTAAAGGGTCGTGGAGAGGAGCAGCTGCATCCTGAAGGATGTACAGGTGTGTTCTGCAGTTCTGTTGAGGCTCATCTCAAGGAATTACCCTGCCTCAGCCATTGCTGAGTAGCTGGATTGAGCGAGCCCAGTTTCTGATTGACTGAACACACCTGATCCAGATGACCAGTGATTACTGAAGCAGGGCGGTAGCTCAAGAAAACAGGGTTGGAGACCCCAGAAGCAGTAGAAAAAAATATGCACCAACATTTTTTTCTACTGCAAGCTCAGAGCAGACTTTGACTTTGATACCGCGGGTCACCCGTGTGCCCAGTAAAGGTTTGACCATTTTACACCCACAGTCTGCCGGACTTCACGAAGTTACATTTTATAATCATCTGAGTTTTCTGTAACAGGATCCGTGGTGAGCATTTTTAGGATTTTTGCGGAAGCTGTCCTTGAAAATGATGCCTTCCCAACAGGTGCTGTTTTGGGGGCAGCAATACACAAAAAAAAAAAAACTGAACAGAAAGAAAACTCGATGGTTCTGTAGGATCTCTGACTGCAGTGACGAGTCAGCTGAGCTTCTGGTGGTGTGAAAAACTTCAATAAACCAACAACAATCTTTAAAACGGATTTTTTTTTAAAGCTTGGACTTCATGACTTGCTGTTCATTTTGTGGTAATTCACTTCCACAAAGAATATTTTAGATTTTTTTTCTGTACGAGTTTTATTTCTTTTGTCTTTGCCGTGGATTTCAATGATTGTTCCAATCTAAATCTTTTGCAAGAACAAAGAAACAAAATCAGAGATGAGGACACAGTCCTACTGTTGGCTTGTAGACGTGAGACGTTGATCAGATCTTTTTTTTTTTACTTTATTTTTTGACGGTTCATTTTCTGTCTAAACGTTAGATATCAGTGTGCACATTTTGTTCATGTTTTCCACATCTTTGCATAAAAATCTGACTTTAAACTACATCAGAAATAAAAAGGCCCAGCTGAAGGAGTCCCAGATAAGTTTAGCAGTAAGTCTCAAAACAGTTTCCTGTCTTATTGAGGCCAAAGCAGCATGTTTGCAGCAGACGCTCCTTTCGCTTTCCTCTTCCCCTCATTCATTTGCTCTTTTCTGCCTCCTACCCTTCCCTCCATGAGAGGAAAAAAAGTCTGTTTACCATTCAGCAATGTTGTTTGCATAGATCAGGCAAAAGTGGGACGTGAGTGCATGTGGTTGTGTGTGGGGTTTTTGCATAGAGAGGGTCTTATTCCCCAGATTGAGGCTTGATCAAGGCATCATCAGTGCACACACCCACTCCCCCAGAGTCTGGGGCTTCCAGGGGAATTGACACATCTATCTGTCATGGACAACAAAGATACAAGAGATGTTTTCTAAATGAGCCAACAGACTCTTTTTAGTATCTTTCTCAGACGTGATCTCCTCTACAGAAAGGACGCTGGAAGTAGAGTAGTTCAGAAAAACTCTGCTAATTCTCTGGATTTTATCACATTATTTAAGAGTAATTGAATTTTTGTTGGATGTGAAACCCACATTTTTGGGTGGTAGTTCAAGGCATCATCTTGTACAAAATAAATTTACTTTTGAAGCTGATATTGTGTCCCACTTTTCACAGCAATGTGTCACAGTGCATTTTCTTAAAAAAAACAACCTAAAATGCACTAATCAATGCTCTGATTATAGTAAGAAAAACATCAATATACTCAAATTGAGAAATATATTGATATACTCATCGTGGAAAATGCTTTCAGTCCATGTGGTTGATTGGATCAAGACAGCCCAAAAATTATAAACTACAAAAAGTCATTTTATTTTCACATGCAGACAGGTACTGAACTGCAGACACTCTGCTGAGGTCAGGGAACCTTTGAGCAAACACAGAGAGGATGAGGAGAAGGTTTTCCCTGCAGGCCCTTTGAGCCCTTAAACCCACAGTCCCAACTGTCTTTATGGGTGGATACGGGCTGTCTGCAGGTGAAAAATGATCAAACCTGTACAGGACAGGTGAACTATCAAGGCTGTAGAACGCTCAGGCAACCTGTTGAGAGAAAATGTTCATACACATTTTTCTACGGGCGTGCTGTCATACATATTTTTTCCTTTTTTCAATTCCCCCCAATTCAAATGGACCTCACAAGAAGCCTGTTAGTGATGTTCATGTGATACGTGCACTCCTTGCTGCAGCCTGACTGATAGAAATGAGGAATTTGGACAATCAATGTAGTTTGCGTGAAAATCCTATGGCCACTTACGTGCACATGATGTGCATACAGTCTTTTTCAGGTCTGTGGTCAGTAAGAAGCAATTACTCCCATCTTTCTATCGACTAGAGTGTGGCATGAGAACGCCGTACGACAGCATCACCTGTACGTTATAAATGCGTGCAACTTTTATTTTGCTCATGAATGCTTCAAACACTCATCACACACACAACAATGGGACTCTCCATGTCATGAAGTCTACACAATCTTTGCTCGGGGATCGTCCATTTACATGCTTTCATGCGCTTTGCAGCACATGCACACGTTTTACACTGATACTTTAAGATCTCAATTCCATTCTGTGGTCGTAGAAGGTTTTTTTGTCACAATGAAGTGAAAGGACACACTAGAGTTTTCTTAACAAAAATCCTCCATCACAGACAGACCAACGTTCTCCTGTTTGATTTGAGCTGAAGTTCAGGAGCTTATAGCAGGACCAAAGTATTTAGTTATTATATTATTATGATTATTTTAAAGAAAAAAACATTCACTATTTTGCTTGGAAAAGCACAATATGTACATTTTGATGAGAACACTGTAAAAATACAGTAAAGTTTCCCCTAAAATGACTTTTTAGCAGCTGCTAATTGTTCAGATAAGGTTAGTTTTGCAGGATATTTTATTGGTGTTTAGTGTTGTCTCTTGCCAGTCCATCAATCCTTCCCTTCTCCTCAGTAAATCTTGTGGAAACCGTCCTCTCCCTCTTCTCCTTCTTCTCCTTCTTCTCCTTCCTCCTTGTCTGCCTCCTTAAGCACTTCATACCACATTCACTCCCAGCCCGCTCTGAGCTGAGATCCATCGATTTCTTTGGTGTGATAGAGGTGGGAGGCACGTTCACAATGCAGCGGGGGTCTGCCTGCTCAGGCTGAATCTTTCAGAGGGCCAATCAATACCGACTCCTTTTCTCCCTTTCAGAGACTTTCATTCATGGAGACAGGGAGGGAAAGCAGGCGTGAGCAGCGGGTGAAAGAAGCAGAAAACAAGTGAATGACAGTTTTTTTCTGGATTCATCCTCTTATTTTGTGTTAATCCTAGGAAAGTACAAGGAAGAAAGGGGAAGGGGACAAACTTTTGTGTATAAAAGATGTTGAAGACTTGACAAGAAAAAAATATTTTAGTCTGTAATTTCAGTTAGCTTTAGCGGTGGAGGCGAGGAATGTTGAAGGAGAAGATGGACATGGACTGAGAGTGCGTACTGTTTTACAGTGGGAGGTGTAGGAGTCAGCTGTGATTGGATGCAGTATGGAATAAACCTGAGGGTCTGGGGAGCATCAAGACGGAGAAAGTTTGCCCTCAGCAGGACTCTGCAGGGGTCAAGCTCCCGTAGTCTCAGCTCAATACTTTCAACCTGAAGGTCATTATATCAATTAAGCATCATCTTCATGTTCTCTCCCCATGCGTTATAGTTTTTTTTCTCCATCCTTCATCTTTTCTTTGCTGCAGATTTGACCTTCAACACCAGTTTGTCTCTCAGACACTCTTGAACACAAACATTTGCTTTCTACTTTTGCTTTATTCCCCTAAAACTTGCCTCTGAGCGCAGTGAACGCCAACACTGCAGTTTGCTTCCCACCAAACAAACCTGGTCAGCATTTTGGATGCTTTCTACAGCCTTGATTTGTTGCTTTCTCAGGCTGTATTCAGACTGGATACATTTGGTTTGCTTAAAGTGAATCAGAGTTTGCTTCCCCCAATAATCGTCTTTAGTAATAGTCTGGATACACCCAAGTGGACCCTGGTCTGGAACCGGGAACCGCTCTCTGACCCATCTTTCAAGGTGCTCTTGGTTAACTTTCAATCAGACTAAGCTTTGGTTTGCTCTAAAATTCCTCAGTCTGAATAGGCTCTGTGCTCGGAGCGGAACAACTTGACCATAACAGCCATCTGTTCATCATAGCCAGGCATGATGGGAGGTAAACAGAGAGCCTCGGACACATGCGGAGCAATGATGCAACTGATTGAAATGTGGTTGAATGAATGAAGGCTAATTAAAACATCTTTTAGCATGATACAGGTAGTTTCTCACACTCTTTTCCCAACAATGTACATTAACACTTATTAGCATTATCTTGTTTGCCAACTTCTCCTCAGTAACCGTCTTGCAGCATGACCCCTAAAATATATCGTGCTGATAGACGTTTAGTTACTTTGATTAGTCCTTGACACCAGTACAATGAAATTTAGAAAAAGCAAAAATGTTTTCTAAAGTGATAATATTATAATATCTTGTTTGACCGTTTTTCTAATCGGCTGTTATAAATCTCAAATGTATAAAGGCAAAAAAAAACATTTTTTATTGCAATTGCATACTTAACCTCAAGGTGGCACCATCCACAAAAGTGGAAGTTTTTCTTTGTCATGGAGAATGTATTCTGTAAATTTTAACACGATTTCATTTTTAGAACTTCTTCAACCTGAATGTTTGTGATTTAGAAGCTGTACGAAGGGGTGGAGTCATATGAAATGTTTCCATTTTGTTAGTTTTTAGCCCATTTTTTCTAAAGAGATTTCGGAAGAGTTACCATGGTTACAGGCAGGACATAAAAAGTTTTATGAAATAGTCTAACAAGCTAGGCCAGGGTAAACTCTGAGCCACATGAAGAATCACTGGGTCTAAGTTCAAAAGTCAAATCTTTTGATTTTTATCTATTGAATGAACGTGGAGACAATCCTGATCCTAAAAATAACAAATTTTATAATCTCTATTGTGGGAATTTGACAAAAGTATGTATATTTATAATAAAATAATGCCAGGAAAAAAAGGAACTGTGGTGGACTTTAGCAGGAACTTATACTCTGCGTTAACACCGGTGAACACCCAGGGCAGTGACAGAGTGTGTGGACTCCTACAGGTATTTGGGTGTTCACCTGAACAATAAGCTGGACTGGTCCCACAACACAGATGCTTTGCACAAAAAAGCTCAGAGCAACTCTGTTGAGGAGACAGTCTTTTGGAGTCAGAGGACCACTCCTAGAGACCGTGTTTGATTCTGTGGTGGCATCAACCATTTTCTTTGGCGTGGTCTTCTGGTGCAGCAGCGTCTCAGCGGCAGACTGGAAGAAACTGCAGGAGCTGGTCCAGAAGGCCAGCCTGTTCTTGGGTTGCTGCTTGACTCAGTGCAGGAGGTGGGAGAAAGGAGGATGGTTGCCAAGAAGCTATCATACCTGATGAGGAACGGCGCCCACCCCCTGAATGACACGGTGCTAGCTCTAAGCAGCTCTTTCAGCAACAGACAGTTACACCTCAGGTGTGTGAAGGATCGAAGGTCGTTTCTACCTGCTGCTGTGAGAGCTTATAATCACAGCTGTTCTCAGTGAACCCACTGTTGATTTGCTTTATCAGTCTCTTGACTCTTCAGCACTTTCAAATGTTTTGTGCAATTTTTAACCACTCTACATTATTGTTATTACAATTCCCTTTTTCTCTCTCATCATAAGAATTTGTAAATATGCAAAACATCTCTCTCTTTTTTTGAACAGCATATACTTAGCCTGCTGTATTATTTCTATCTGTAATGCTGCAACACAAAAATCTCACCATTGCAGGACAATTAAAGGGTAAACTTCTCTTATATTTTTAAAATCTGTTTAATATTTTAATTTTTGATTGTAATTTTGCTTGTAGTTCATCCAAAAACAAAACATTGCATTAAATATAAAAATGCATGTCAGCCTTTTCTTTGAGTGCATAACTGCATTAAATCCAATCCGTTTTGGACAAATGCAGTCTCTTTTAATGCGAAAAAAGTGTCACAGATCTTTTATCTAATGTTTCCAAACTATAGTTTTGAAAGTGTTTTAGACACCAAATATAAATTATGTTGTTACAGCAACAGAATGGAGTTAGAGCACAGTAAGGAAGAACAGAGTATCTTAAAGACGAATTGTTTGACTGAACTCCACCCACCTCAACCTGCGACCGTTTTTCTAATATACAAAAAAAAAAAAAAATTGTAAAAATTGTGATTAACTCATCACCTCAGCAAAAGGATGAATATTTGGCACATTTTGGATAAACTCAGCCCCCGTGAGGTGGTAAAGTTTTTCAGTAACCACTTTTAAACAAAATCTTCAACAATTACAAACCAAAAATGTAATGCCCCATCACTTTCACTTCATCACATCCTCGTACCTGTCAGGTTTAGACAGCAAAATTATCAGGAAGATTTGAAAAATCTCCACCTTCACCTGTAACATGTATCAACTCAATGTTTTTGTTTGTTTTTTGCTATAAGCTGGTAGAAGTTTGGCAACCTTGAAAAAAGAACTTTGCTTTACTACTTTAAAGTAGTTAAATGTTTCTAGTAAAGTAAAAAATAAGAATTTTACAGAAAAAGATTAGCTGCTTTCAATTGTACTTAAGAGAAGTAAGACCAAGCCCAAAACCAAATAATATCAACAAAACCTTAATTATCCCACCGCCGACACCACTGCTTTAGCAGAAGCCTTCAGCAACGATAGATCCTAAAACATGAGAGGATATTTAAGAAAACAATCTGATTCGGTGAAGCTTTTTTCCAAAGCATCTGCGGTAAACTGCAGCAATGGTGTCAGTGAACTTTTGATGAGAGCTTTCCCTTGGTTTAACTCATAATCTTTTCCATGACTTGAGGCATCGGAGACAATTACATTTTGGTGATATGTCTTCCTTTCTTCGCCAGAGGTTCTTCCTAATTTGATACTCTGGCAAGAGAGATCGTTGGCTTTAATACAAATCATGTTTCAATCGTTACTTGAAGACCTCAAGCCCTCTCCCGCCTCTCTGGAGGACCACGGTAATGAGGCCTGCTGGGATTTCAATCATTTTTACATCTGTTGAAAAATAAGGAAAAGATGAAAATAACAGAGAAAAAAGACCCCCCCCCCCATCTTTCTCTTTATCTCCTTTCTCTGTAGAAAAAAAAATATTGTTTGTTCTTATAATTGACAATAATACACTATGTATAAATTGTAGACCTTCTTTTCTTGGATTTTTTTTTTTTTTACTATTTCTCTGGCCCTGAAATCTCTTAGTGCAGCACCTCCATGCAGAACACTCCCCAAACAATTTTTGAAGCCCTCTCCTCGCCCTCCCCTTGTTGCAAAATAAATAAATCCTTATGATATTAGATTTCAGACACCTCTTTATCACACAAACTCTTTCTCCCCATCATCCCCCCCGTTTCTCCATTTTATTCTATTTTCTTCTCAGAAGACTTCAGCTCCCCGTCACACTGAAGCAGCATCCTTTCCATCCTCACTTTTATTCTTCCCTAAAGTTCAATTAGAAGTCTAGAAGACGTGCAGCTTCAAAAGAATGCAAAAGAGAATCTTTGCATGTGGTGAATGCAGCAATAACAGTGTTGTAGCAGTCTGAAACCAGCGTCTTCTGCTCCTACAAGTATTAGGGAATAAACTCAAAAGTTTTCTTTCATAAGACGAACCCTGCAACACTTGGACTCAGTAAAGCTCAAATCTCGGACCACAATCAGCCTTTAAAGGGTTGCTTAAGAACACAATTATGTCTGCTTGTTTTCCACTGTCCTGGGTAAAAACTTGAATCATTGGTCTGCCCAATCTACTGCCCTGGACCCTTTACCTTTGACCTACGTTACCTAGATGCCACCTAGAGTTTGGTGGCTTTAAAAGTTTTCAGGTGAATGAAATTACTTTAAACTCTAATTAGTTTTGGTTTGTGCTGAGCTACTGCAGTTTGGAAGATAAAACCTTCTTGTTAAAAATTGAACTAAATGTTTGAGATTTAATGAAAGCTTTGTTGTTCAGATATCAGCATCCTTTTTTTTTTGCCCCCAATCAATTAATGAAAAAACATCTTATTCGGTTTATTATCCGTGTATATTTTGGTCTTTTTTTTGGCTTTTATTCCTTGAAATAATCACATAATTTATTTTTTTCTTAGAAGACAAAAAGAGAGTAAACTGAGACTTAAAACAGAACCAGAAAGTAAAATTGGAGAATGAAGTTTCCTTTTATGTCCAAACTCTGCTTTAGATCTTAAATCAACTCTTTAAGAAAAGTTTGGGATAACTTGAAAACACAAACTGCAACAGTCCAGTCCTAAAATGAAGCATTTGTGGACCATTCTCTGTGAGTCCAGAGAATCCTGACTTTAGGGATGTTAGTAAAATAGAATCATCTTCTGGCATCTCCTCTTGTCTGTGGTTTAGCTTTAACTGTTTTAGTTTTTCAGCTGAAACAACAACATTCTAATGATGAAGCCAACCTTCAGATTTCACTGGAGGTTAGCAGCCTTTGAAGCCTCCTCGTGCAGCTGCACCAGGGAGCCCAGCGCCGGCCACCCCGCCTCTGGCTGCATTGAAGCGTTCCTGCTCCACCTTCACGGCGGATCAGAGGCTCCTGCGGACTCACCTCAACCCTGCAACATCAGAGCTGGAACCCGCCTCCCTGCGTGTGTGCACGGCAGCCTATGTGCACTCGCAGCAACTCCAGGGTTGCCTGACTGCTGCTCCTCTGACGGCTACACCTCGAGTGTTTTTGTTGTTGGTTTCCTGCATGACTGCCTGCTCGCTCCGCCTGTCACCCTGACGCTCAAATGCTTTGAAAACTCCTGCTCTCAGCAGCTCCTCCGCCCAGCCTGTTGGTTCTGCAGTTACCTGACAAAAATCAAACCTTGTTTCTTTCTATTGTAGCTGTCAGGTAGTGTGACATCTCCTCAGTCCACCTGGTTTTTCTGTCTTGTTTTTTTTCTGTTTTGCAGTGAAAGTCTGCATCTCTGTCTTCTGCACAAAGCTGCAAACACCTATGGGAAGTTTCTTTCTACAGTTTCATGGAATGTGAGCATCAATGTGAACAAGTTTTGCTGCAAGTTACTGGCAAAATCTGCTTGCAAAACAAATCAGGGAGAAAACAAGACACCTTTCTGCCATTAAGACAATACTGTTTCCTGAATATGAAGTTCTAAACCTTTCTGTCAAACAGAGGAGTTCTTCCAAAAGCCAGTAGAATGAATGAAGCATGGACGACTTCCACAGTTCCATATTGGGCTGCTGTTACCAAAGATGAGTTCTGACCAGGGAGGGAAAAAAAAGGAAAGGTGAAAAGTCAGTTTGCAATCACACTGATGAGAATCACACAGCAGTTCATCTGCAAGTGAACAGATCCAGGTCCCAAAGCAGGCCCATGTGATCATACTACCCCCTTCATGCTAGGCTGTTGCCCTAATGTTTTTTAAGTTTGTGTTATTCTTTGTACAAAAAGGAAGAACACCTCCCGCAAAGTTCTTCCTCTGTCTCATCAGAACATCTGTCAAGAAGTTTTGTGGATCATCTAGATGTTTCTCCGTGTTCTTGTTCCTGTCTGGATCATGGATCCATGTTTGTCCAAAAGTCTGACTGTTCCTGAACTGAGTCCAGTGAGGTCTGCAGGTCGTTCCATCTTCTGCTCCTGTTATGGCCTCCTGGATGAGTCCCGGACTCAATTTGGTCCGCTGTTCTTGAGAAAGTTCTCTTTTGTTTTCGTTTTGTTCCCTAATAAAAAACTTTTAACAAATGGTATGTTGATCTTCATGTAAAGGATTTTAGTAATGATGGTGATGAAGTACAAATACTGAAGTTAAAACTCAGGTCCTCAAGGGCCAGCTTCCTGCTGGTTTTCCAGAAATCCTGCCTTATTTGCTGCTGATTACTGCTGATCGCTATTGCTGATGATCAGGTGTGTTTAGCCAACAAGGCGCTTCAACAACAGGTTGGTTGAAAAACATGTAGGCCACTGGACCTGGAGGCCTGGAGTTGGACACCTTTGGTGTAGAAGATGGTAGTGATGTTTATGATGAACAGGCAAAAAGCTGTCACAAGAATTCAATGAATCTGTCTTTATTGACTTTTCTGAAACCAAGTTCTGATCAGCCGGTTCAGTCACCCACTTTTAGAGCCACAACTGTATCTACAGTGTCAATATTCTGTATAGCTGGTATGTTTAGGCTTTTTGTTAGAAGCTGCTACAGGAAACGTAGATTCAAATAGGATCTTTGGTACCAGATTATATTGGTATTCTGTTCAAATTTATTTTCCTTTATTAAAAAAAAAAGAGCAAAACAAATTTACTTTTAAAGCCAAAGTAAGACATTCTGGTAATGTTTTTATTTATTTTTTGCTCCAAATGTCCTAGCAGGATTCTAAAAACCACTTTGTGATTCTATTTAACTAACAGAATAAAAAGTACTTTGGAGTTTGTGGTGAGACTTGAAGCAAATCAAAACAGGTTAAATGGATTCACTTTTGAACCAAATTCATTTCATTTTCGCTCCTGATTGTAGGGGTGCGAGAACCGTTCACTATTCCCAAAAGCGCTACAATACTGACACTCTGTGGCTGCAGGCAGTACTGCACGCAAGTTTTGTTTCCACATTTTAACTCCTCATTTCATTCTTACATACATGATGATTCCAGTAAAGGAAACTAAAGGAAAACTGACCAAAAACGTATGGAATTTATTCATGAAACTGTGTTAAATAAGAGTCAAATTTCCTTAAAAACTGAAACATTACAAGTTTAATTGAATCTTAACAGGAAAACAGAAAGCCGTCAGCTTGTGTTTTTGTTTATTTTACTGTATATATTGTATTACAGATTATATTTTTTTTTCACAAAACCAGTGTTTTAATTGTTAAACTTATTCATAAAATCCTTAATCACAACCAGGCTCACAACAAATAGAACTTGGAGCTGCTATCTTAAATGTCTGTCAAATTCTGAACAAACACGTTGAATATTAACTTGATATTTTTCATATTTATCTTCATTTTGATTAAAGACAAAACAAATAAAGTGTGATTAGAAAATATTCTGAACTATGGACATGAAATGTCAATAGAGATGGACTGCTCTAAGTCTAAGGATTATTTTAAAATATTTTTTTACATTAATGTAAACATACAAATGTGTTAAACTGTACACATTAGATATGTGCACAAGGACATTAAACATGAAAATACACAAGGCACAACCACAAATAAATTCCAAAGAGCAAAAACAAGTCTGTATCTACTTTAATTTTTTTACAAGCAACAATGTTTGTTACTATACTTACATTTTTGACCTGCACATTTTGCTGAAAAAAAACATAAACTAAATTGGTCAGAGTTTTGTGAGTTTCATATAAAAAGTTGATTCCTAAACGTTCATTTCAGCAATTCTGAGTAAAAATCTAACCTCTAAGGTGAATAGCATGTGGTACTGTTGCTGTTTTGAAAGTGGATCCTTTACCTTCAGGTGAAAGATGCAGACATTATACCTGAAGGAGAGCTCCTCGATGATTTTTCTCAGGTGAGGGTTTAGGTCTCACATTTACTTCAGTGGATTTGTCCTCACTTCTTCCATCCACTTTTCAAAGTCCAAACTCAGATTGAGAACAGGAGCAGGTTCTTCGTATCTCTGCCCAGAATACTGACTGCTGCATTAGTGAAGAGAACATGAAGAGATGTTTGTGGAACCTCTGTGGAGCTCAAGCTTATAGGAATTTGGACATTTAGAATGATGAACTGAATGCATTTCATCCACAGTGTGAGCTTAGATTTTCATCACAGCTGGAAAGTGATCACTGTACTTGGAAGAGTTTGTGGTCAAAATCCAAATAAGTTTTGTGCTTTGTCATTTTTTGTTCAAAAATGTGCAACTACACAAAACAAAGTTCTTTCAGTTTAAAGGTTGAGATATTCCTGTTTAGGTTTCCTGCATAGATTTGGACTTCTGTTCTGTTTGACATTTTTATAAACTTCAGGAGAAGTTGGATCCTGTTTGAAAATGTAATTTATTTGTTGAACAGGAAAAATAGTAAAAAATAGTTACAGTTTGCATGGAAAAAGCACTGTTTAGTAGTATGATCATAATTCTTTAGCTAAACCTAATTTGCAGCATTTGTCTCTATATAGGCTTTTTTTTTGCAATAATAAGAATTACAAAAATGAAAATAAATTACCACACAAACAAGTAATTAATGTTGAAAGTTACTTATGACAACTAAAAAACTGACACATCAAAAGTTTAAAAACATGTGTACAGAGCTACTGCTGCTGCTGATACAAAGACTTTGTTTTGTTTTTTTTTCCAAGACTAAAATTGGTGACAGATAAAATCTGTCCATAGTGTGGCATCTTACAGAGAGTTCAGGATAAGTAAAATCAGTTTTGCAAAAAGGAACCTGCCAGTTTTCACTCCAGGCTGCTGTTGTGGATCTGCTGCAGCTCTGATGATTTAAATGTCTAACAAAGTTTGTTTCCGTCCCTTCCAGCATCAAAATGAAATCCATTTTCTACTCGTCACGTGTCTGTCACCACTAGAGGGAGCTAAACGCTCATAAAAAATGAAAGCCTTTTCTAAAATCTACATAATGTAAACCCAAGAAATGTGTTCGAAAGACCATATTTAGTTTAATTTAGACCAAAATTGTAGATTAACTTTAATTAATAGGTTTGCGTAACGATATTTTCTAGAATTCAATTCTGTTTTATGGAATTAAAAAAGACTCAAACCACGAAACAACAAAAAACATAAGGAGGTATTGTTCAGAGTGCAAATGGGCAGCCGTTTATTCCTTTAGACTCTTATTTGACTTTTAGACTCTTAAGGCCTCATATTAGTTGATCATTTTCCTAAAATCTTGTGGAACCCGACCTGTGTTTGAAGCTTCCTTAAGAGAACTGAAGTTTTTCCCCTAAATCTCGTCAGTAACTCATTTCCATGAATCCTTTAATGAACTGATGTCTGTTCCAAGTGATTAGATAAAAATATAAACATGTAAACACTCTGTTTGAAGATATCATGCCATTAAGAGATGAAGAAAGACTCAAAGAATGTCTCATTATTGAAAACAAAAAACCTCTATCAGGTTGATCAGCTGAAATATTATTGATGACAGAGTGAAGATATTTTTGGAAAGTGCTGTGTGTACTTCTGTGTGTGTGTTTGCACCGTGACCTCTCCTTCCTGTGGAGCCAGCAGGCAGTCTGTTACCCAGAGTCCCCAGCGAGGCCAGCTGTCAGGGCGTCCATCCAGCATTTTCAAGCTCAGACTGTGGGAAAGTGGGAACTCCAGTTTGTCCCACAAGGCTCTCTAATATCTTAACGACCCCCCCACACACACACCACTTCTCATCCTGCTTCCTGGACTAAAGTACTAAATATACCAGGGTCACCAATTCCCCAAAATACAGCAGCAGAACAGATTTTTGTTCATTTTGGGGCACTTTTTTTATGTGGTTTTTAAGCTTTTGTTCTAAATATTGTTGAACCAAGCTCAATGCAGATGGATAAAGAGCTGCACGCCTGGATGAGCAAACACAGCACTTAACCCCATGGATGAATACCACACCACCATCAGCAGCAGGCCATTACTGTTCAGGAAATATGCTGAATTATTCAATCACTTCCTGTAGGATGTGAAGTGTCACAGGAAAGTAGCAGAAATGCGTCTGTGTTTGTTTCTGAGTGTTTGTGTCTTCTGACTGATGATGGCCGATCTTGACCCACATCCTTCCTCTGCCTTCAAACAACAATAAAAACACACGATTTTGTTCATTTTACCAATAAATAAAGATTTTTTTTTTGTCACAGCTTATTTAGATATGTTGTTGTAGTTTTAGGATCAGTTTTTTTTTTTCTGCAGGTTGTGTCTGTTGATGTGGAAGTTCCTCAACATGGAAGCCTAAAGTTTTGGTACACTGTCAATGAAACAAGAGCACAGTATGGTGACCTTCTATTAAAGGGTTTTTGTAAGTACAAAACCACATAAAGACTAAAAGCAAACAGTTGTTCAAATGAGTCCAAAAGGGACTCATTCAAGAGGCCATCAAAGAAGCAGAAAAGGATGTAAAGTCCTGCAGGCCTCACTGGACTCCGTTCAGGTCAGAGTGCATGATAGGGGTAGTGCACTAATTCCCACACTACTTATTGCACTATAAGGGGGTGGGGGTTGCTATAGACCAAAATACATTGCGCCTCACATGATTTCTTTTTTTAATTAAATATTTTTTGTAAAAAGAAATGTAAGGCTGAATCTGAATTCTTCCCTTCTCCCTACCGCTACAGAAAAAATAAAATAGTGTCTCTGAATTCAGTTGTCACTTAACTCAATGACGTCGTTGGTCAGCTTCATTATCACGGAGCTTCCAGCGCCGCAATACACATAACAGCAGTTTTATAACTTTAAAAAGGTAATGCAAACACAAACAAACCGTCGTTACTGACATTGAAATGTAAACATCTGTGCTTCAGAGCGCACCCACGTAAAGGAAAGTGCTTCTCTAACGTCGCACACTGCGACATAGAACCCAGAGAGCTCTGTATCCTTCTGCTTGGAGGGTAACCCCCTTAAAAATAAAAAAAACTATTGACACCCCGTCCACTACAAATGCCCCTGACAATAGAGGTGTAGGGAGAAAGGAAGAATTCGGATTTGACCTACGCATTAAAATCCAGAACAGTCTTGCACTCTATAGTATTTATGGTTAAGGAATACAGAGGGAATTCAGACACAGCATAAGGCTTTTGGACAAACATGGATCCATGACACTGCTGAGCAACAAGAACACAGAGGAACATCTGGAATATCCACAACCCGTCTGGATTAATTTCTGATGAGACGCCAGAGGAACTTTCTGGAAGGAGGGCGTCCACAAACATCTGGACTGTTAATGTTACTCAGAGTTGGTGGCAGAAGTGTAATGGTGTGGGGCCTCTAAGTCTGTAGTGGAGAAAAAGTGGCTTTTCACATCAGCTTTGCATCATTACAACACTTACTGTATTGGCGTAAAGCTCCTTTTCTCTGTGACAAAAATCAGTAGATTTACTCTCACACAGTTGTTTTCAGCGTAAGCAATTCATTACTGTAATGTGTTGTATCAGTTCAAAGCTGCTTTTCTCCACTTAAGAAACCACTGGAATTACATTAATTGCATCCATATTGAAGAGTTACGGTAATAAAAAAAAATGTAAACACTTTAGATAAAGCTCCAGTGTTAGTGTTAAAAAATAGATTTCTATTAGTTCAAATCATTGAAGAAATCAATAAACTATAGTCACATTTAGGGAAGCGAGGGAGAACACAGATGCAGGGAAAACCCACGAACACAGCTGTAACAAAGTCCCAAATCCACAAAACACATAACTAAATAGTACAGCGCCACAGGCATGAAACAAGACAAGTTAACACAGAAAACACAAAAAGAGTTCCTTAAATGCAGTATGGCTGATTAGAAAAGTGGAGGCAGCTGTAACTGATCTGCAGGATCCTCAGGTGAGTGGATGAGCACAGCCAGCCTGCACAGAAACCCGAGAACAAGCAAATGTTACAACTAACAAAAAGCAAACAAGAAAATCACAACAACTATAGTTTTCATGATTTCTTCTGTTTAATGTAATTCTTCGCAAATAAAAGGTTTTACGTCAAAAATGTCCCGTCCTTCTTTCCTGTTCTGTTTTGTCGAGCGTTATCTTCTTAATTCTCAACACCACGTTTTGTTTTGGATCTTTTCTGTGACCCGATGAAACAAACATGTCTAAATGGAGCCATTAACGTGGGTGGGAACATATTTGAATCGAGTGGTTTGTTTTAGTCCTTGACCACAGCTGCAGAAGGCATCTGTGAAACAGACGGGAAGAGATCCGGGTTAAGTCTTTGGGGATTTGATGTTGCTCAAAACTGTTTTGGGTCAAGGGAAGGTATAAGGAAATGAAATATGAAGAAACATTTGAGGGCAGTTTAACGAAACGTCCCTCTCTGCTTCAAAATATCAGAATGGGAGCTGAAATCTTGTCTGAGCAGCACGAGCTGAGGATTGAACTTGGGATGGAAGAATGAATGTGGGAGGGAGGGATGTGAATTCCAGAGAGTCGGGAGAGGAGATTTGTCATCCCAGCAGCAGAAACAGGAAGTGAGTTAAAACCTCTTTCCTGACCTCTCGACCTCCGCAGATAACATTCCCACCCTCCCCCGTCTGTGCAGCTGCATGCAACCCCCCCCTTCAGCTCCCTAAATCCCTCTGCTGGTTTCCTGTAGCTTGATCCAACTCCATGAATCTGCTGTTCCACTGTCTGTTTCTAGGACATGAAATAAATCACTTTAAGCCAGTTTAAGAGGCGAATTTGGGGACAGCTCTGCGGTCATTTCCAGGCTGTGTTTCGCGTCGGAAAACCCAAGTAGATGTCTCAACTGTTTACGGGAAAATTTGATGGATGTTTCTGAGCCGTCCCTCCAGGATTTGTAGAATTTTTCCTGCAAACAGTTTTTCAAAACAAGACAAACTATTGGCTGTTTATTTGTTATATTTTGCACAATGCTTAATTGACAAAATAATTTATGAAAATACTGATATCCTTTTCAGTTTAATAACAAAAAGAAAAAGCTGAAAAATACATAATGTTTATTGTTGTTTAACATTTCAGCATCACAAACGCCAGGAAAGACTCTGGCCTCCATGGAAAAATATGCAACTGAGAGAAAAAAATGTGACTTTTATGTAGTTTACAGCTGAAAGGCTGTTTAACTTCAGCTGTTGCTGTGATGCCAAACGGAGGATAAAACAGGGGATGTGAATGTTGATGGTTACTGTGTGTTTTTTTGTGTGTTTTTCTTCAGTTTGATGATCCTTATCACACCATATTAGAAGCTCATGCAAAAAAGAAATTCCCTGACAAGGTTAATGGATTACATGGAAGCGTGAACAGTGCAAACGAAAGCAAAGGATGGTTGTTTGTGCAAAGTCCATTCATTTCTGATAATAGACACCTCAAAGGGCATTATCCCGCTCATACCATTTACAAAAGAAATAAATATTGAATCAAATATTAATACTTTGGTGACATTATTTTTACTTTTAAGACTGTTTAAACAAGCAGACTTTGCATTACGTGGAGTGGCATGTTGTCATGTAAACAGTTGCAACAACCTCACTCTGCCGCAGCTAGTGAATGAGTACTAACAAGCGGAGGAGAGTGGTTCACATATGCTAAACATCATGTTGAGTGATCCAAAGCATCATCACAGAGTAAAAGTCCACCTCTTACCACTTTTTTTGTCCAGATGGTAAAGCTAAAGGTTGTTTCAGAGCATGGTAAATGGCGTAGTGCTTTTCTACCTTCATTGAAGCACTTTACAGTCATGGTCCCATTCACACACTGATGGTGGTCCGCTGCCGAACACTGGCACCAACCTTCCATCCGAGGCAATGTGGGGTTCAGTGTCTTCCCCAAGAACACTTAGACACATGAGCAGGCAAGGTGGGAATTGGACCTGCAATCCTCCGATCAGAGGAAACTAATATCTTTGATCAGTAAATGTGTATCATTAACCAAACAAATGATTTCATTAATAATAACATTATATACAATCATTCTCTCTGTATCAGGAATAAGGTAAACAAAGCATACAACAGACTATTTAAATTGAAGGCAACATTGCTGTTGAAGGTAAAATGTGACAGACACTGGCATGTACATCAAAGAGACATTTGAAGGACAGAGATCCTGCAACTGCATTGCTGTCGTGATAAACGGTGAAATAACATCTGTTCACCTATGGTCCAAGTTTCTGTTTCTCTGGTTATCAAATGGTGTTAAAGCCAGTACAATAATATAGAAAAACTCTGGCTATTTGACCGGAACTTCTTTTTTCATTATCGCTTTTTAATCGATACCCATCAAAAAGTGTTCACCCGGACCATGGTATAACGATGTGTTTTCCAACATATGTCAACAGACTTCAGAGGCTTTAGGCTCTGTTGCTGAATGAGTACATTTGAGTGAAATGTAATGAGACACTGCGATATATCATTGAAGAAATGGACACAAAGTAAAAGTTTCTATTTTCTGTTTCCAAAAGAAAAGGGGTGGATTCATTCACCAATACACCCGTGGACAAAATTGTTGGTACCCCTCAGTTAAAGAAGGAAAAACCCACAATTCTCACTGAAATCACTTGAAACTTACAAAAGTAACAATAAATAAAAATTTATTGAAAATTAAATAATCAAAATCAGCCATCACTTTTGAATTGCTGATTAACATAATTATTTAAAACAACAAACTAATGAAACAGGCCTGGACAAAAATGATGGTACCCATAACTTCATATTTTGTTGCACAACCTTTTGAGGCAATCACTGCAATGAAGCGATTTCTGTATTTGTCAATGAGCGTTCTGCAGCTGTCAACAGGTATTTTGGCCCACTCCTCATGAGCAAACTGCTCCAGTTGTCTCAGGTTTGATGGGTGTCTTCTCCAAATGGCATGTTTCAGCTCCTTCCACAGATGTTCAATGGGATTCAGATCTGGGCTCATGGAAGGCCACTTTAGAATAGTCCAACGCTTTTCTCTCAGCCATTCTTGGGTGTTTTTGGCTGTGTGTTTTGGATGGTTGTCCTGTTGGAAGACCCATGACCTGCGACTGAGACCAAGCTTTCTGACACAAGGCAGCACTTTTCTCTCCAGAATGCCTTGATAGTCTACAGATTTCATTGTACCTTGCACACATTCAAGACACCCTGTGCCAGATGCAGCAAAGCAGCCCCAAAACATGACTGAGCCTCCTCCATGTTTCACCGTAGGGACAGTGTTCTTTTCTTCGTATGCTTGGTTTTTGAGTCTATGAACATAGAGTTGATGTGCTTTACCAAAAAGCTCCAGTTTGGTCTCATCTGTCCAAAGGACATTCTCCCAGAAGCTTTGGGGCTTGTCAACATGCATTTTTGCAAATTCCAGTCTGGCTTTTTTAGGATTGTTTTTCAGCAGTGGTGTCCTCCTTGGTCGTCTCCCATGAAGTCCACTTTGGCTCAAACAACCACGAATGGTGCGATCTGACACTGATGTACCTTGGCCTTGGAGTTCACCTTTAATTTCTTTGGAGGTTGTTCTGGGCTCTTTGGATACAATTCCAACGATCCCTCTCTTCAATTTGTCATCAATTTTCCTCTTGCGGCCACGTCCAGAGAGGTTGGCTACTGTCCCGTGGGTCTTGAACTTCTGAATAATATGAGCCACTGTTGTCACAGGACGTTCAAGCTGTTTAGAGATGGTCTTATAGCCTTTACCTTTAAGATGTTTATCTATCATTTGTTGTCGGATGTCCTGGGACAATTCTCTCCTTGGCTTTCTGTTGTCCATGTTCAGTGTGGTACACACCTTTTCACCAAACAGCAGAGTGACTACTTGTCTCCCTTTAAATAGGCAGACTGACTGATTATGAGTTTGGTAACACCTGTGATGTCAATTAAAGGACACACCTGAGTTAATCATGTCAGTCTGGTCAAATAGTTTTCAATCTTTTATAGAGGTACCATCATTTTTGTCCAGGCCTGTTTCATGATTTTTTTTTTTTTTTTTTTTTTATAATTATGTTAATCAGCAATTCAAAAGTGATGGCTGATTTTGATTATTTAATTTTCAATAAATTTTTATTTATTGTTACTTTTGTAAGATTCAAGTAATTTCAGTGAGAATTGTGGGTTTTTCCTTCTTTAACTGAGGGATACCAACAATTTTGTCCACGTGTGTAAATGCTGTCTTCTGTACACTTTAAAAATATGATTTTTTCTAATCAAGTAGCACACACAAACTATTATGATTAATAAACAATTGTTTTGTTAAATCAGAAGAGCAAATGCTTCAGATTGGACAGTTGGCTTGAGGAAAACTAAGAATTACAGAATTAAGAATTAATTTCTGAATTTTTATCATTTGTATCCAAGTATATGAACCTCCAAGCCAAAGTACATGAAATAAGGCCACAACTATTTTTCTGCATCATGTGATCTCATTTTTAAAAAAATTATTATGAAATTCTGAACGGTTTAAGTTTTTGTGTAGGCGCATGTATATATAATTAGTGAGCATATGCTAATGTTGCTGCCTCGAATCCTGGAATGTCTCGGCAGCTGCTGAAGTGTCCTTGAGCAACATGTGTAATCCTTCCACACCTCCTGAACCTCTCTCTCTCCTCAGAGTCTGCCCTAACCTTTTTGGCTCTCTCCTTGTGTCAACAGCTATAAAACCCAGCTGGAGCAGTTGTGCTGGGAGTTCACATAAGGACGGTGGTGGCAGAGTCAGAGAAGTGAGTGTAGGAATTTAAGATTAGCTGTGGAATTGATTGACAGCTGTATAGGCTTTTGATGGACAGGTAGTTTTGTTCCTGATTCACTGTGAGGGCGTCTCCTGGGGTGCAGCGGCTTTGTAGAAACAACAAGAATCACAGTGAAGACACGCCCGCTTGGGAGGGCAAAGGGCTGACTTGGTTCAGAGGGAAATGACTTTTCACCTGAAGTCACCCACTGCCTCAACAGCGGGGTCATAAGTCATGAGTGGAAGTGGTGTTATTGAGCCCTAAACGCCAGCTGAGTGTCTGTTTGGGAAGCGTTTCTGAACTGAACTTTATGGTTACTTTGGCATAAAATTATGATATATCTTTTTTTATTTTTGTGCATAATTTCATGCTGAAAGTAGTTGTGCAAAAATGGTGTCTACATTTTTAAAATAACTCTAATTTCATATTAGCAACAAAAAATGCATTCAGGTGTCATATCCAAAGTTTAAAAAATATGGCCTAAAATGTAGCAGAGATGGTCAATAAAGTGGAATTCTGGAGATGGTACCTATTCTACTGCATATATATTATCCAGATTTAAAAACATTATAGCCTTCTGCATTTATCTCAGATAATGGTGTGGTGAAGAACTCTAAACAGCCATTGATGTCCATCTCGATCTATGTAAACTTTGTCAAAGACACTAAGTCATTTCAATTTGTAACTGAATTTGTGCTATATTTCGTAACAGATGAAAACTATGATATAGAAATAACACTCGAAAAGCTTTTTGATAACTTGTGTTTAAAAAAAACTCTTTTCTTCTTTTAAAACAGTCACACCGTAAAGATCCAGAAAGAATGCCCAAGCAATGGCAACATTTGTGGCACTTTAATTTGGCATGCTTTTACTGTCAGTGGTTGTAACCACCTGCATGAAATTAGAGGTGATGAGGAGCTGTTTAAACCGGTTGTAGCTGATGGTGTCTGTGTTTCTGATTTTTTTTTTTTTTTTTTTGGTTACCTTTGCTCCAAAGGAACTGGAAACCTGGTCTGGACTTCCATGTTGTGAGTGTAGCTTAAAATCCCTGCAGCATTTTCATTGGAGGGGTCAGATCAGACAGTGAATAATAACATGGTAACTTCCATAAGGTTTTTTGTGCTTGAGGGGGAGGGGGCATGCTAAAAGCTCATTTGTGATGCACTTTGAGTCAAGGTTGCTTTTTTTTTTTTTTTCCTCCAGGGTTGCACATGAATGAACACATAGACATTAGTCTCTTCACTCTCATGTATGTTTTTCAGCCTGTCAAACCCTAAAATGACTTCAAAAATAATTAAATTATGTCATACCATCATCTAACCTTGTTTCATACTATATCCCTATACCAAACCACTATTCCGGGATGCTTACTTGTGCTTGAATTCATCTTTGGTCCTAATGAGGATGTATGTCCCCACAAAATTATAGGTCAAACCAGAGAAGGGCCTGACAAGGTCATAAACACAAGTACATACACAGACACACCGCACACCTTTTTTTCTTTTTCTAGTAATCCATTTCTTGTCTCTTTCTGTGTGCCTCTAACATGCAAGCATGCACATACACAGATTTGTATTCACTGCTTTAGGAAGCCATTAGTCTGATCCAGCCTTGATTACTTATTTATGGACTCAACATAGTAAAGCGAGGGGAATGGACCCCTTGGGTGGGGGGTGGGGGCAAACTGCTGTTGATTTTACCCGAAGCCTAACCCCATCTTATGTTTGGGTTTCCAACAGCAGTTTTTTTTCAAACAAAATTTTGAACTTTCCTATGGATCCATGTTTGTCCGAAAATCTCTTTCTGACTGTTGGATCATGAACTTTAAACTGAACTGAGGTCAGTGAGGCCTGCGGGTCTTTACATCTTCTCTGAGGACCTCCGCGATGAGAATACTTTGATTTTTGGACTCATCAAGAACAATTGTTTGCTTTCAGTCCTCACATGGTTATGCACCAACAAGGACCACTTACTAGAAAGATTTTATTGAAAAGATCACCACACGGCACTTTTGGTTCATAGCCATTCCTCTTTGTGTTTTTGAACTCTACGATCAATCGTTCCTGAAAGGTTTTCTGTTTTCTCCATGAGAGGGTGAAAGATCTAACAGTGGTTCTCCAGAGTCCCAAAACTGCAGAAATGGCATTCAAATAACAATAATTTATAAATGGCAAGAGCTGTAACATAACACCTCATCAGCTATGGTAAATCGAAAGTTATTCCATAAAATTATAATGAAAAGAATCATTCTGAAGTAGGGCGTTGTTGTGTTTGGAAACTTGTTTTTATTGGTTCGTCTTTAGATTTGAGGGCAGCAGCAGTCACACCACACCGAGAGGAACAAATTAAAGACAAAAACACACAACAAAATTGGTGCTCTTCATCTCCACTTTTCAGTATAAAATAAATAACCTCATGATCAGTGTTTCCACTATTGTTGCAACCATTAAAATAAATATTGATGAAGCAATAACTGCAATGAAACGCATGTGTGAAATGCATATTGTTCTGTATATAATATATCTCATAGATAGATTTATACGTCTGTATATTTTTGTTCTATATATTCTCCTTATTATTTTGTTTTACAACAAACAAGATGCCAATCTGTACCAAAAGCATTGCTCACTAAGACACAAGAGGAGGAGTGGAGTGGTTACACTGGCAGCCTGTGAACAGACAGGGTTAGATTTCTGACAGGAACGCAGGTCCTGCAGGAGGAATGTTTGAAATGTTTAGGGGTTTGTGCACACAGAAAAACAACGTACCAAGACACGAGGTGGTTGTTCTCTTCTCCTTCTTCTATTGTTGCTTGTATTTACAATTGGAAGCACAAAGTTGGCCGTGTAAAACAGTCAGACATCCGTGGTTTTTTTCTGCTTTTTCTTTTTGGTAAGCTAGCTGAATATTACAGTAAAGTTAGAATTCAAAGGTGTGGGTTACCCTTTTGCGCCCCTCTGTGTCAGTTCCATTTGCAAATATACATTTAAAAGCAGTTGAAATTTGACTGTAAAACAAAGCAGTTGATTTTTTGTGTGTCATTGCAGGCAGAAAAAGACCTTGTCCACACTAATGCAGTTCAATTTGGTAAACATAGAAGCTCTTGTGCTATTTTTCAA
This sequence comes from Oryzias celebensis, assembly GCA_014656515.1. Lineage (NCBI taxonomy): Eukaryota > Metazoa > Chordata > Actinopteri > Beloniformes > Adrianichthyidae > Oryzias > Oryzias celebensis. Next base: position 25,389,181 of record BNCR01000013.1, read on the forward strand.
GCAGGATCTTTTAGAGCTGCATGCAGGACACAACTTAACAATAAATAACTAAATAAAATTCTGAAAATGTTACATTTTTGATTAATTCAAACTTTTTTCAGATAAATCTGCATTAGTAAGCTTAAAACAAAAATAAGAGTGAAAGTGATGAGCACAGGAACATTCAGGGCAACGCTTCTCTAACCATGCCAGCATTGCAAAGCAGGACAGTGTGCCTTTCGTCCTTTTGTTCGACGTGTTTGCATATCGATTCTGTCAAAGGGAAATTAGTAATTGTGCGCAGGGTTGCCCAAAAAGTTCCTGAAAATGTCACAACGTGACAATACATTTTTAAATCTTCATGAATAAATGTGAAAGATCTGTATCTCTCATATTGAAAGAAAACGTGGAATAAAAAACATTTGTACAAGCCATATTTACATATAAAAATAGAGCAAAGTAACATTTAACAAAATCGGTATGGCTGTGCTTACGGGACATTCTCACTCATGCGTGCAAACAAGCCATTCAAACGCTCTCTCAAAAGTTAAAACACTCACATACAGGGTCACAAAATAGTGTAAATGTTGATTTTATGTCTTGGAACCTCCCTTCATAAAAGCATTGTACTGCATTAAAAGAAGCGGCTTTGCTTCTTGATTTTATTTCAAATGTGCTCAATGTCTTCAACATCCTCTTCCCCAAACACCTTTTTTTTCTCTCCTACTATCCTTCTGTCTCATATGTGATCTCCATCAGCCAAAGAAACACCACAGCTCCCCTCATCCTGTCCTCCCTCCCACACTCCAGTCTTCTTTGGCCCATTAGAAGCTATCATGAGGCTAATTGCCTTTCTGATCAACTCTCAGTGGAGCTGCATCTGCAGGCTATTAGCATCTGAGCGTGAGAGGGAAGATACAGAAAGGATAAGAGGGAAGATACAGAAAGGATATGTTGAAATAATAGCTGGTGCACCCTCAACTTTGGCTGGTTGGATTGCCAATATAATATGTTTGATTTTGGTTCAGAAAAGGCCTGAAAAAACTGTTTTTCTCAGCACTTTTTCTCTACTAATTCTAAACTAAATGGTAAAGTGATATTCTTGTATCTAAACATATTTTTTTCTTGGTGTTTTCATCAGTTCTGTTCTCTGTAGAGCTCAGAAAACTGTAAAACTAGAAACCTGGCGAAGCAAAGCTTGCATTTCATTTGCTGCATTAAGTCTTCACAAATGTCAATTAAAATACCATAAAACATGTCAGTCATCATGAACTGTGCAGCTGAAGATGGAACGTGCATTGTTTGAATGAAGCACAATTTTCATGTACTGTTGTTGGGATTATCCTTTTTTGCGTGTTGCTTTATTTCTGGTTTTTCTTTGTTGTTATTGTCTACATTTTAGTGTGGGTCTTTAAAAGAGTGGCTGCAAAGCTTTGGTCATACTGTCTTTTGGACTTTAGTTTGTTATAACTTCCCAATAACTTCCTATGACTAAAAAATTGTAACAAAAGATCACTTAGCTGAATGTATGGATGTTTATAATGTTGTGGTTGTGGCAGGAGTAAACACTGAATGCAAAAGCATGTTTTGAAGATTTACACTTGAAGCGTCCAAAAAGAAACAACAATCTAAAGGGAGATATAACAAATACTTATAAACTCTTTACTTGTTCAACCTTTTCTCTCACAGCAATTAAAGTGTCCAGAGGTTAGCAACAATGTTTTAATGCTCAAGTATCTGTTTTTTGCTGTCATTGTTTACACAACAGCCATGTGGCCCTAAGATAGGACAAGTCTCTGTAACAAGGAGAAACCGGTTCATTTTGTTAGAGAAAAGTGAATTCTTTGGGTGGAGGAGGAGGAGGAGGATGGAGGTCACTCAAAGGGGCATGTTGGCGACAGACTGACTTTGAGAGGAAACCCGACCGGACCCTCCTAGCTCAACTGAAGCAGCACTGCTAAAAATAAAGACAAGGGAGGCTTCTTTTTGCTGACAAAACAACATCCACACAAATTCACACACGCACACAGATTGTTGTACAGTAGGAGGACAAACACGCACGCTGCCTCATCACAATGGATGCATCCTCATTCTCGTTAAACAATCATCCACGCAGCTGGAGGTGGCGGGAAAAACATTGTCCACCACATCACAGTGACTTTCCCTTACAAATGAGTGTTGCGTCTGGTTCATTCAGTCTCTGTTTGATACAAGTTTGGTTTGTCTTATGCCCTTTTCGCTTGAAGTCCCAGTCTGGCATTCAGCTCAGTGCAACACTCCTAAAAGTTGCTGATAGTTGTCATCATTCTGTCCACCGCTTTCAGCTTCTGTCTCAGTCTCAAGCTTGCTCTGATGTTGTGTTTTGAGAGGACAGACACGCGTTGGTAGCGACTGACGCCACGGGTGCCTTTCCTTCCTGATTTGGTCCATCGCCCTTCTCTGTGCGAACTCTTTGGGTGGGGAGGAAGAACGCTTAGTAACAATAAATAAATAGATTCTGTCAGGCATTGACTTGAGCAAAGAATGCAGAGGGGACTTTTGGTTAAGGTCGCTCCTCAATGCCATCTTCTCCAGGAAAGTCTTTTGTTTTTTGTAGAATCTTCTACGTGAACAGGCACAGTAAAGCTTTGGTCCCTCCTGAGATGGAGAATTCAAGGTACATTGGGTAGGCAACACTTCATGGTCAGATTGTCATACACAGGTATGTGGACCGCGAGGTTCTGTCGCAACTGTTTAGTGGTGTTGCTTTGGCCACAGCTGAGTAAAAAGGATTCTTTGAGTCTGTCATAACGGCTTCTCCAGAGCTTTGCTGCGGAGCGAGGGATGATGGGAGTTAGGATTAGAGGCGGAAATCTTGCGGCACACAGTGTTGGTGTTGCTGCACCTGCAGCCAGGCCTCGTGGCGCGGTCATGGGCGCACTGGCACATAGCAAGGCACAGCCTGGCAGAGGGGTAGCAACAAAGGCACGGCAGGCAGAGCGCCAGCAGTGCCATTGTGCTCCATCGGGCGCAGGCGTGGGCAGGGGTGCAGGAGCATGGTCGGTCTGCGCAGTTGTCCTCATCGTCCTGGGCAGAACAGTGATAGAATAGGCCTTTTACGCAGCACAGACATGTGCCATACTCAACAGCACGCTCGGCAGAGCACAGGCAGCGCTGCCCACAGGCCCAGCAGGAGGGGAGGCGCCGAGGGGCGCAGCACTCCTGGCATTTACAGCGACCACACTCCTCACAGATAAATTGGTGAAGTCCAAATTCTTCACGTGACAGGCTTTTACCCACGTCAGGCTTTAGCTCCCCTTTAGGCTGAGCATGGACCACTGGACCTGAGCCTGAGTGAGACGGCGTCAAGCCTGCGAGCAGCCGCTGGTCTGAGGTGGCACTGGTCCGAGACATGGAGGAGCTTACGGTGCTGGAGCGGCTCAGGTGGGGAAAGTAGGCATGCTGCTGCTGACTTTGGCTGCGGGACAGTACAGATGGGTAGGAGGGCTGGGGGTAATGGTGGTAAACTCCATGTGGGTAACGGTCCTCATGGGCATAAAAAAATCCAGACTGAGAGGCGGGTTCCAGGGCCACCGGTCGGTCCACATAGTCATTGTTGGCCCGGATGGCACGGATCTGGTCAAGCGACAAAACAGGGTCCATCTCCATTTCAGGGAAGGAGGTGGGTCTGCTCCAGTAGAGCAGTGGTGGGGCTGGAAGCCGAGACTGGAGTGAAGTGCTCCCAAGGCTCACGGCACATCAGATATCCCTGCAAACACAAATAAAAAGGAAGCAGCTTCAATCAGAGACAGCAGGACTTTATAGGTCCAGATAAGGAGGATTTAGTTGGCAATTCAACCCCAATTGATTTGAAAGACTTTTATTGCACAAGTTGATTTTACTAAGACTGTTTGTTGAATGAGCTAATGTAATCAAACCAACTCGAAGATATTAGGTCCAGTAAGTAATCATGAGTTACTCTAAAAACATGCTACAGAAATCCAATCCGTTTGACTCTCTGGATCTGACTGACCTTCAGTCCCAACCAGCTGGTCTTATTATTGCTATTATTAACTCCAAATTATAAATCCCACTTATTTAATGAAGAAAATGACTGACAGTGTAGTAGCCAACATATTGGGAGCCAACAAATTGTACCACAAATCTAAGAATCACTTGGCAAAACATGAATCTTGGCAGCAGTGACTCCACACTAGCAGCCACCATGTCATCACAACCGCTTAGACTCCGCAAGCTAACGCTGTTATTAGCCTGCCAGGGCCAGAGTGAACAACCCTATAATTTAGCATCTGTCCAGTGCAGCTGCCGCTGCCGCCATGGGAGAGTCCCACCTGCAATGCTGGTCTGGCAACCAGCTTGTCAAGAACAGTAAATACACTTGATTTTTCCAGAACGCAGGTCAGTGAAGGTCGGGTTCTTTTAAAATTCCCAACATTTATCACTTTCACTAGAAGTCTGAATAAACAGTGGCAAATTTTAGTTGAGGGATGCATCCATGCATCAATGTGTTTATTCAGTCTAATATAAAAAAATACAAATAAATAATAAAATTAAATACCCATTCCAATGAAAATGGTGTTCTTGTGGCATTTCTCTGATGATAGAGGACATATGTGAAGAAAACTAAGCTTAGAACTGCATTGCTGAGTATGTCTTTATTTAAATCTTTGTGAATCAGGAGCAGACAAAAAATCGTATTTGTGATGTAGTAACTATGCAGGGTAGGCCACAAGCTCCCTGCTCCGTTCTATTCTGATGCATCTACTTGCAGACAAATAGATCCATTCACTATCCTTGCTTACCATTTGTGTTGCACCACTAATGTTATTTTGGGGGTCTGAGGGGCTGTAAGATTGCGGGAAAATGTGTAAATGGAGAGCTTTCAGCAACGGAAGGGGGTGTTCCATTCCATTCTCCTTTTTTTATTTTATTTTGGCTAATAACGCTATCATCATGATTAAAGGACCACTGGGAATGCTTTTAAAAAGATGAAGAGATGATCAGAGTGGGACTTTAAATCTCCTTGCAGCTAATGATAGACAGTTCTTCCTTATTTCTCAACATTGCATCCGAACTGATTTCTTGATATTAAATAATGCAAGAATGAAATTGGGAACTTCAATAGTCAGTTATTGTCCTTCATCTTTTGCAGGTCCTTTACCCCTCTAACACCAGCGCTTTAACTCCATTCTTTACATTATGCTGACTTTTGTAACTTTTCTGTCTGGATTCAGCCCCAGCTCATCCTACAGCTATTAGCAGATGCAGATCACCTGTGCGCTCTGCTAATTAAGACTCTGCCACACCACTTTCTGTACCAGATTGTGATCAATTGTCTCTTGTCATCCAGTGTGCCTGTTTCATGCTTTGTCTCGACCTACACTCACGTCTTGGACTTTTGGATCTGCCTTTCACCCTGCGGTACCTCTGGAAGCCTCCTACTGTTCCAAGGACTTTTGTGAAGTTCAAAGAAACTCCTGTAATCTCTCCATCCTGAGTCATTGCATTTTGGGGTCCACCTTCACCTGTCAAACCTGACATCTTCAACTGTTTACAAAATTAACATAGTTCTAGTGGAATCTGAAGAGGAGAAAAGCAGCTTTGCGTTGATATTCAACTCTTTACAGTAGGGAAGTGTTTACGCAATCAACGTAAATCAACTGATTCTGTCGCACAGGAAAGCTGATATGAAAAGCTGCTTTTCAGAAGCAGCTTATTCATGTTGATCACATGATCAGTCACAAAGTAACGGCGTGTCGAAGAGTGTTATTCCAGTGTCTCGGGCGACATCTCTGGTTTTAAAGGCTTAAAGAGATATGAGTAGAAAGCAGTTTCACTTGTTCTACTAGTAGAAACGACTACAGAAAACAGCAATTCATTTTAGAATATTTCAATAAAAAGCTGTTCATCTGTGGAGACCCTACTGTACTTTTCTTTAATAACGGTCTTACTTCAAATGAAGAAACACTGGATTGAAAGGATTTGTGGAACAAAAAATAATCCGGATGTGAGAAGGACAGATGCAAAAACTTTCTTTAAACCCAAATTCCCGTTTTCGGGAATTTTTGAAAACATCTTTGGGATGAGCTGCTACACTGTCATGCTGAAGGCTTTCATTTTATATAAATTCAAACTTCAAATTCTTATTAGTACTTTTACTTATTTTGGTGTCTGCAGAGAAAAGCACAGGATTGACACCTCTGTTTATTTTCTGAAATATTTTACTCTTTTGTTTCTTTTCGGCTGTTTTCTTGGTTTTTGGCCCGTTTTGTCTGTTCCCCCTCTCAGTTCTTGTTGATCATCCACAGCTGCCTTCATTCCAGTTAATTGCCTTCAGTGTATTTAAGTGTCTGGTTTTCAGTTTGTCCTCATCAGATCATCTGTTCTGTCTCATGTGTTAGGCCTCCCTTGGTTCCACATGTTTAAGCTTTTTTATTCAAGCTTTCAGATCTTGCCACAAGGACACTCTCTTGTAGTTTGGGTCTTTCACTCAGATTTCCTGACAGTGTTCACAGCAGCATTGAATTTTAGTTTTGTTCACGTCTGAATATTCATCCCAGAAATGCACGTTTTAATCTTGTTTTTAGAAACCATGTCATATTTGTCACTTTGCTGTGGTAGCAATAAGGAAATGACTAATAATTTGTAATTACCTATAGATTTTAGTAGCTCTAAAGCTACTTCTGTTGTAGCGTCTTGTTTTTGTTTTGTTTCTACTTTAAAATATATTTTAATACTCTATAGTAACCGTTTGTTTCCTGTCACTACACTTCTGCCAGAGTGACATTAAAATGATTTTAGAAGCACTCTGGACAGCAAAAGATGTTATTTGTCACACCTCAACACTGGATCTTCTTCAGAGTTCACAAAAGGGTTTGTTTATGTTGTTGGTTTAAGGAACACTTTCCAATGTTTGTGACGTGATGCTGAAATGAACATCCAAGTCCTTTGACTTTGCCCGTTCCCATGGCAACATAAAAATGCAATGCAGGCATAAGATTTTATTTGCTAGTCCTATAGAGTTTTTGTCCACCGTCAGAAGAAACGCAATGGTTTTTCCTTCAATCTAAGCTTTCAAACCTGCAAAATCTTCAAGGAAACATTTTTTTTTAACAAAAAATACTCTACTAAGCACTTCCTAACCGCTTATGTAGTCCAACCATGGGTCCAGCCATAAAGCAGCAGATACAGAAGGGCCAGGTTAGCTCGACGAGGATGCATTTTCCAAATTAGTCTGAGGAAACGAGAGAGGACCTGGCATCTAATCACATCAGACAGAATGGTGGCTTCTGTTCATTCATTCTCTGCTTGCCTATCAGCCCATCTAATTGCTAAAAAGAAAAAGGTCTCCTGTTCATTTTCATGACCTCATATTTACTTAAAACCACTGCGATCTACATTGCAGAGCAAGAGGGACTGCCGCTTTTGGAGACTGTTGAATTAAGAACATCACCCTTTGAGAAGGATGGCATTCCTCCCAATGCAAACAAAAACCTTCACAAAATTGTAAACTTTGTTAACATCAGCTCTTTGGTGTAAATAATCCTTGCATAATGAACACATGATCTGAAACCAACTTCAACTCTGCAGTTTTGTTGAGTGTTATCAATCCTATAGCAACAGGAACTGGGATCGGCGTTTTGTATCAGTGGGTGTGTGTGTTAAAGGATGTAGCAGGGTGGGGCAAGCAGCATCTTCCCCTCTCATATTGCAAGTGGAGCTGTGTGTGTGTGTTTGTCTTATGTTTGCTATTTTATGCATCCAAGTGTGTTAGGGTTGTGGGTAGCTCACTTCCCAAATGTGGTTTCCATGGATACATCTTCCAGTAAAAGGCTGGGGGGATGATCTGGAGCCATTACCAGAGTTTTTCATTTCTTCTGATTTTATAACATCACAAAAGGCTAAATTCAAAAAGGACTGTAACATTTCACAAAGCAAATGTGTTCTATTTATTTGAATGCAAAGCTAGTCTTTTTTATGCTAGTTAGCCAAAATACAGGAACAGCAAAAGATGCAAAGTATTTTTGTAAAGGGCCTACAGAGAGGCTTTCAAGTCTTTTTTTTTTTTTGTTTGTTTTTTGTTGGACTCAGTCGCCCCATGTTGTCATAGTACAACAAGCTACCATGGACTGAAAGTTCCTATGTACCCTGGACTCACTAGTGAGAATGCATGCCCTGCCCTGCTATAGCACAGAAAACAGGTCCGATTTTGACTGAAGGGCAGAATGGAAACTTAAATTAAACAGAAATATGTCGCACAAATAAACAAACAATTCAAAATAATTGCATGAAGGCTTGAAATTCTGACGAGTCAATGATCAAAAAAGCACAAACAGTTTCACACTGCATGGAAAAGTTTTTTAGATTTTCAGTTTTTAAAGAAAATTAACTCTTAACTTTTGCTCAGTGCAGTTATGCATTAACAAAAATGAATAATATTGTAATACAGCTAGTTTCAAATCCAAAATAACTAGAGCCAAACGCAGTCCACAAAATTGTATCTTACTATGATGATGACAAAAATCTATCTAAACCAAAACACAAGTAAGTTGATGTCAACTATCTAATATATTATCATTTAATGTACTACAAAAAATAAACTAATCCACAACCTGAAACTGCAATATTTCACAGCGCATCCAAATATAGAAAAATATGTGACAAACCCTGTGAATTAGGCCGAAATCATTACTACCCTGCCGCCGTGCTCAGCAGTTGATATTTGTGCAGGAAAAGTAACTTGGTGATTTTGTTTTTTTACAGGAATATTGTACCACAACACAGGCAAACATCTGTAGTTGATTCAATTTACAGTGGGGATTAAAAGTTTGGGCACCCCAGGTAAAATGTTCTATTATTGTGAATAGATAACACAAGAAAAGATTGAAACATTTTCTAAAGGCATTGGTTTACAGATGAGACATTCTTTTAATATGTAAAAAAAAAAAAAAAGAGGCTTTATTTCCATTTCCTATTTCAAAATAATGCTGTGTGCAAGTAAAAGTTTGGGCACCCTGCAGAGTTAGTACTTTGTACTGCCCCCCTTGGCAAGTATTACAGCTTGTAAAGTGTTTTTGTAGCAGCCAAGAGTCAATTCTTGTTTGAGGTTTCTTTATCTGTTCTTCTTTCCAAAAGTCTTCCAGATTTCTGGGATGACTGTTCCACACTGCTCTTTTCAGGTCTGTCCATAGATCTTCATTGATGTTGAGGTCAGGTGATTGAAGTTCACTGCAAAAACCTTCCGTTTCTGTCTCTTAATGTAAGACAGCGTGGATTTGGAGGTGTGTTTAGGATCATTATGGAGAAGTCATCCTCTCTTCAACTTCAACTTTTTCACAGATAACATCAAGTTAGTGTCTAAAATTTGCTGAAATTTGGTGGAATCCATTCTTCTTCTACTGGTGAAATGTTTCCTGTGCCGCTGGCTGCAATACAAGCCCATATCATGATTGATCCGCCCCCATGCTTAACAGTTGGACAGAGGTTCTTTTCACGAAACTCTGGATTCTTTCTTCTCCAAACGTACCTTTGCTCATTGCAGACAAAAAGTTCCATCTGAACCGGGTCGGTCCACAGAACTTGTTTCTAAAATGCATCAGGCTTGTTTCTATGTTCATTTGTGATCTTCAAAGGCTGAATTTTGTGGTGAGGACGTAGAAGAGGTTTTCTTCTGACTCTTCCATGAAGACCATATTTGTAGAAGTATCTCCTGACAGTAGAACAGCTCAACTCCAGAGTCTGCAGGTCTTTCTGGAGGGAAGCTGCAGTCAAACGTGGGTTTGGATTTGCTTTTCTCACAATCCTGAGAGCTGCTCTGTCTGAGATTTTTCTTGATCTTCCAGATTTTGCTTTAACTTCCATTGTTCCTGTTGACTGACATTTCTTAATGACATTCTGAACAGAGGATATTAGCATCTGAAAAGGCTTTGCTCTCTTCTTATAGCTTCTCCTGCTTCTTCTTCTGTGAGCATCAACTATTTTCAGTTTCATTGTTCTGGATAACTGCTTGGAAGAATATGACTCATATTATTTACAATCTTTGAGATTAAAATCACCTGGTCTTTGCAAACCATGATAGTGAACAATCATGACACTATCAGGTCTCAGTTTTTCCAATGAGGGCGATGCATTCTATGAATTCTGCAGGGTGTCCAAACTTTTACACACACCATTATTTTGTTTTCTGTTATTTTGAAAGGGTAAATGATGGAAATAAAGCCTCATTTTTTTATTTATTAAAAGAATATCTCATGTGTAAACTGATGCCTTTAGGAGATTTTTTTTTCAGTCTTTTTCTTGGGTTCTTTATGAACAAGAATATAACATTTTACCTGGGGTGTCCAAAACTTAAACCTCATCATCCAATCAGTAATTTGCAGTTCAGGGCTACCCTACTTCCATCTATAAAAACTACTTTCTTCCTCAAACTCTTTCTTACTCAATTTCTAATAAATTAATGCTTGAAACAGCAAATGTATCACTTTAATGAATGTTGTTTCTATTTGACGTTTTCAGTAACTATCCCACACAGCACAAACGTTTCTCCTCAAAACTGGTGAATGTTTAGAGGTTGAGGGTTAAATCCTGACTGATGTTACCAGCTGTGCAGGGGGGTCTTTTTTATTTTTATGTTTTTTTGCGAGAACATGGTCCATCTGGCTTAAAGTCCAGGAAGCAAGAGAGACGCATCTCATTTTTGTTTTGACTCTTCCTGAAAAATGTGAAATAGCTCAGGCATAAATTGCAAGCTATCAAAAACAAACATGTTGCATGTCAAATTGAAATGTAAATCTGTGAAACAAAACAAGCAACAAAAGTGAAAGAGAGGAGTTGTTTAAAGAGGCCGTCAGCGGTAATCTGAGGATGGCGCTCAGTGCTAAGGGAGTATCAGTGATGACTGAGCCTGCGCTCTAGAACAGACACACAAATGCACACTCCTCCACTTTCACTCTTTTCAACAAAAACACATGCATTGTACACTTTGTCTTTGCTTCCCATCATCTTTAAACCTGCAGTGTTTCAGCCGCTTCGGGACATTCTGTTGAGATTCTTGCTTTCTTTTCGGCCATTTTCCCTTTAATGATTAAAACATGTTTTTTATAAACTACAGAGACATTGTAAAATCTTTTCCAAATGTTGGATCTCATTGATGGCTGATCTAAAATGATTACAAATGTCAGCACGTATGACCCAGTTTACTGACACCCTATACTTCATTGTCATAAGTTTAAAGTTTTTAATAATAGTTCAATTTCTCAAAGCATTTCAACTTATGAAAATTGTATCATTGCAATTGTTTGGCATGGCAATGCAGTTTTTCATTGCTTTTAATTAATGGCTTTTCATTTAATTTAAAAATGAAGCTTTTGTCTCAGCCTCTTTCAGCAGCGGAACTGTTTGTGATTTTTCTTGAAAATTCTTGAACTCATCTTTCTCTCGACTGACAGCAGAGCCTGTCTATCGGTCAGTGTTGTCACGGTTACCTTTGGAAATCTGCGGCTGGCAGGTCAACTGGCTGCTGTGTTTTTTCCACAAAGAGAACAAAGATTCTCTATCAGCTGTTTTGAAACTATTTTTAAAGCACAGACTTTAATCTAAATGAGTCATTTGGTCGCATCTCCTCTTTATCAAAGTGAGGACACTACAATGTGATTTAACTCACGTTTGCCTTTAATTATAAGATTAGTTCAAACTAAAGTGTTATTTTGGCATTGATGGATTTGTAATTTTTTTCATGACTTGGCATTGTTATGCACTTTTTTTAGTTCATCTGTGTTCTTTTTTTTTATTCATATCTTCACATGATAGGCACATTATAAAGACATTTTTAATTTAGCTATTTATATTCCAGTGAGCATTTTTACACATAGCTTTGCTTTTGAAAAGTTTTTATTGGACATCCTTTTTCGTCCACCACTTTAGATTTAGCTTTTTTTCCAATATAGTTTTCCAATACTTTCTTTATCTTATTCGGAGACAAGAACAAAACAGGATCAGAACACTATTTACTAACAGTCCAACTCTACAGTAAAAAAACTTAAATCAAACCAAACTTGTGTGAAATGAAAGTGTTCCATTGCAGAGGTTAAAAACAAATCTATTTACTGTAAACTACACATCATTCATGCACATGAAGCTTTCCTCTCTTTGATTTTGTTGGGGTTTTTTGGACACAAATCTTAGAAATTGGGTCTTGGTTGACAAACACTCCCCCCCTAATGTCTTCCTTCCTGAGTCTAGTCTCAACCTGCTAATGATCAATGGACTGTAATGGACAGAGCATCGCTCTCTGCATCTCCCTCAGATGACATCATGGTTTCAGGCTATTTTAAACTGACCCCAGGAATGAGGAGGGGTTGCCCGTTTCCTGTCTTCTCCTCTCAGCCCGACCTCCCCCTCTGTTACCTACACATACTCCCTTCTCATCCATGTCTTGCTGTTCTGTGAATTTTCTGGTGTGTGTTTGTGTGTCTTCATTCAGATTTTATGTTTAGGCTTTTCAAAATAAAAGTAAAGCTTTATACAGAGCTCTAAGGAAAAGCACAAGAATAGAAAAGAACCATCCTTAATTTGTACAGGTTGTTTTAAATGGGAAGCAAGTTCTTGTAATTGGTAAAAATAAAAAACTTTTCATGAAAAGTCTGATGCCATACTGAGAGTATTTGGATGTTTCTTTGAAACAAACGTTGCTTCATCTGAACAAAACGAGCAGGATGAGGTGAAATTTCCCTCTTAAATGATGCTTTGCATCACTTAACATGATGTTCAGCAGATATACCTTCTGGAATAGTTACATTTTATGTTTCCTGATTTAAATGATGAAATACAAAACCTGATCATGCGAATGTGATCTAACCATTCTTTTATAGCAGTCAAATAGCATCAAAATGTGCAGAGATGGGGTTCATCCCAAGCCTGTAGAGTGAACATAAAGCAACAACGTTTCTGGAGAAAACTGAATGAAATAAATTCAATTGAGTAATTCAATGACACATTTCCCTCTGTGGCATGTTGTTTACTTATCTTCTGTCTTTTAAATAAAGTAGAACTTTATAGCCTGATGCATCTCAAGCTTTTTATGCTGAAATATTAGTGGTTGAGTGATGCAGACTGTGATACGGCAGAGCTTAAAATACACGACTTTCCATATAAAATTCACTTTCTACCAACAGGCCCCAGTAATAACTCATCACATTTCCATGTATTATCAAAAGTAGGATCTGCTTTAATTGACCTGAACGAAAAGTTGTTTTGTTTTTTTTCACAAAGAAATGATCCAACTTGCAACACAAACATTTAATTCTTTGGCAAAATTTGACGTCAATCAAGCAAAATACTTGAATAAACTACTTTAAAATGCAGGAAAATAAAATGTTAAAGTTGTCAAGTTTCTAAACTTCCATTAAGGCCATAAAGCAGCACCCATGTGAAACGACGACATTCCATCTTTGAGATTTTGAAATGCAATAAAACGCACACTTCTTTAACCTGCCAGTGGAGTCATTTACAGGTGTTCTAGCTGCTGCAGAAAGTCATCGTAAGGTAAAGTTTAGCTTTAAAACACAACTATGTGGACAATTTATAAATTAGCAACAATTGTTGCATTCATTTCTGCTGAAGTTTGTGCTCATAAGAGTTGTGCATTTATTTTCGAACATCACATTTGGCTCCAGACACCCACACTTTTGCCTCAAACTTTTATTCACAGATGGAGCTGCCTCACTTCTCCACTCACTCTCTCATACGTGGAGAAAAGGAAAACATATCTTGATCTTATACAAATGTTTGACTAATCTAAAATAAGATTTGTTCTGCCCATCTCCAGCTAATGTGTCACTTCTAAACCAGACAGTTGTATACTGTTCTGGACATACCGCTGCAGCAGGGTCGGTTAATGAGAATAAAGACAAACAAATTTAAATAGTTTGCTTCAAACATTGTTTTTTTTTTTTTTGTATTTTAAATTGTAGTTCAAAGTTATCAAAAGTTTTTCAATGTTTTTCTTCTAACAGCAGAAGCATGGTTTCACAGCTTGTTTGTGTGCATTTCAGTGAAGGACAGCAGTCTTGAGTGGAGTTTGAGAGCATTTACACCATCAGATTTATGAGGTCAAAACATTTGACCACAGAGGAACAGACTTTTCTGGCTGTTGGGCTGTGTGTGTATGAGGCCAGCCTGGCGCTAATGCCCGGGGGGGTTCCTGCTGATGCCCTCAGGGAGCAGAACCGGATTAGATGACAGTAAACTGGATGAGACACCGGATGTGCTGAATGTGACCCCAACGGAAAGACTGAAATAGACACTGCCGAGCAGCGCATCCAGGCAGGGAAGCAACGGAAAGGAAGAGGCGGAGAAACAAAGCTAAAAACGATAGAAAAAGGGGTGCATGTAACATTTGCCAACTTTAGCTGCTTCAAATTTGACTGAGAGGCTTTTGGATAAATAAATGTAACAAAAATAGTCTTTTTTTAGATGGAAAAGACTTAAAAATGAATAAAGTATCAACTAATGCATCAGATTCTACATGTAGAGAATCAGCCAAGATGCTATCAGTCTCTCCCAAAAGCTTTTGACTTATTATGACTCGTCAAACTGCACTCATCTGTTTTATTTGACCAACTTTCACATCTTGATGTCCAGATGGAGAAGAACAGCTCACCCAGAATTGTTCAGAATTAAGTCCAACTCACTTTTTCAGCAAATGCTTATTTTAAAGTTTGGTTTTTAGGTGGAGGAGCGTTGCAGTTCGACCCCTGTCAGATTCTGCTCATGACATCCAGACCACGCAGGGTTCACCAAACTCTTTACAGTAACAAAAACTGGCGTTTAGCTGCTCTTCAGGAGACGGTTTTATAAACTTGAGTGTTTCTATCTAAAAAACAGTCAAAAATGTTATTGCTGCACAAAAAAATAATCATTCAGAGTTATAAAAATCACCTTTTGAAAACATGCTGTTGAAAAGATTAAAACCAATAAAACTAGTTTTGTAAGATGTTTAAATTTGTACCAAGATGGTCACAAAGATGGAAAGACTTAAAATGACATAACTTTAGACTTAAAATGACCAAAGGTGCTTTAAACAAAATATTTGGGCAGAATTTGATAACTTTAAATGTTAGTATAATAATTTACGCTTTGACTGTGTATAAAATTAAATATGCTTATACAGAATACCAGTATATAAATACTTTTTTTCAAAGCTTTTTCTGTATTTCATCAGTAGTTTAAAGGCTTTCTTACTGGCCAAAACCTACTTAGAATAATTCATTTATTGTTCTAATTTTTATTATACCCTTTTTTTAAAGTCAATAAGTATATGTTAGTCTGTCTTCTTCATGTTATGATAGTTTAGGTCTTTTCAGTGTTGCACAATAATATTTGTATCCAATCATATTCCAGCTTGCTTGTGTTGCTAGGTTGTATCAAATCTGCCACAGGCCTTCAGAATTCAGAAAGAAGGCTGCCTGGTGCTGCACGCAGCATTTCTTCTGACATGTATGCATGCTGTGATTGGATAAGAACTGCTGATAGTGGAGGAACACTCCAAATGCATGGCGTAGCTTCATCTCTGTGTCTGCTTCAAAACTTACGGAAGAAAACAAAAGATGATGAAGATGGTGGTGAAGATGGTTCTGTGAGTGAGTGAGTACATTTGATTTTTTTTACATTTTTAACGCAGTAGTGACCCCACTCCCTGTATTTCCATTAGCAGTGAGGTTGCAGTACTGCCCCCTTATTCAGCTGTGATGTTACAGGCAGTGGGTTATTCTGAAGTATAAAAAGAGTGTCCTGCTCCACAGGGGTTTGTGTTTTGGTCCCGTTCAGCTATGAATCTGAATCCTTAACTTTGCTTGTATGGTATTGATTTTGGAAGTATTAGTGAAAATGAAGACTGTTTCATTAAAGCCTGGACACTTAAAGCTTAAATGCTGACAGAGCAAAAACATTTTCTCTTTTTTTTTTGGGAGAAGAAGTTTTTGGCAAAATAATTAGTAATGGAAACCACTGCAAAGTGCTGTAAGTGACAAACAGGAGGTGTCTTTCCTCCTGATGAAAGCAAAACATGGACAAGGAAATATAACTGTAATGAGAACGCTGCCAAAACTGAGCAGAAAAAAGTCAAACATTCGAGTTTTCTGATGTTCTGCTGTGAGATTTGCTACTTTTAAGGAAAAGGAATGAAATCCCATTCAGAGAGTGGTTTTCCTGTTCTGCTCTGCAGTATTAGTGCTGGCATTTGTGGTTTTTGAAGAGCATTAGCCGCTGCATTAGTGGTTCTGCTGTGACATTAGAAACGGCGTTCAACCCCCATTCATCCTCTTCCTCCCTCCATCCACACATTCAGCATTTCCTGATTTGTTCATGTATCAGCCATATTCCTCTGCCCCCCCATCCGTTCTTCTATCCGGTCGGTCCCTCTGCTCGCACTCCTCCCTCCCTCCTGTCACTCGCCCCTCCACCCGCCCCTCCAGTCCCACCCCAGTGGAGATGGATATTGATGTTCCACATCCGACCTTGAGGACAATCAATCCCAGTCCCGCATGTCCCCACCAGAGCTGCTCAAACACAGCTTTTTTTACTCCTGTTGCATTTCTTCTTAAACTGCTGGGATCAGAGAGTTTAAAGCCAACTAACTCCCAGCAAAAGTCTCTGTGTGGACAGGACGCATGAAGTATTTTTGATTTTCATGTGCGGAAAAAGTCCACCATGTGTTTGAAGACAGGAAGATTGGAGATTAAATTACAATTTTGTATTGTAAACGTAAACGGCAAAGCAAAAATGGAGTGCACAGAAACCAGAGAAACTCTAAATGTAAAAACAGAAACTTATTTACTCTTTTTTATGTCTCATTGATTTTTCCTGTCAAGGCTTTAACCGCTACAATGGACTTCTCTTGATTTCTGAGCAGAAATCGGCTCTAAAATCTATAATTTTCAATGGAATTAAAATTTTCTAAACTACTATTGAGTCCACTTCTTTGCTCCTTCAAAAAAAAGTCAAAAGCACAGTTGACTGAGAAGATTTGAGAAAGAGCTCCACTTTAATTACACAATAAAGTGAGCTATCTAACATTTACACAAACATTCCACTGAAATTCAGGTAAAAAAAAGTTACTAATTGACTTGAACAAAGAAACTTTAAAGTCCCACAAAGGTCTAACTAATTTGAGCACTCATTTGCGGTTGTGCAATACTTTTAAAGCAGGACACGAATAGACAATTCCTTATTTGATCAGAAATGCCAGTGGAATTTTGTCATTCCAAGGTCAGACCCATCATCAATAGATCAGCAGATCAAATGTCTACCGGGTTCATTTATGCTCACCTCTGATTGGTGGGAGATCCATTCTGCAGCTCTGAGCTGGAGCGTCCCGGATGCTGCTTCTGTTAAATCCCTCTGATGAAAACTATTGTTGGGGTTGTTGCTATAATACGTCCTTCAGCCAGAGGGGAGGTGAAGAGCCCAAGAGGATGCTCTTTCTCAGCGTGAGGTGTCCCCCTCCTCTTCCCGGAGCTCCTCCAGGAGTCCTGTGATCCTGGTGCTTCCTCTTCAGGTCTCCTCCTCCACCTCCCCAGATAGAGAAAAGCTGTCCTTTAATGCAGGCTGCAGAAGAGGAGTTCCACTCCCATACTTCAACTTCTGGCGCAGTTCTGGCTTTGATGGACCCAAGGACTCTTTTTCTTCTCTGAAAGCTGAAGATAAACTAATCAGAGGGAGGTGGAAGCTCTGCTTTCAGCAGCTGTGTTTCTAAAGGAAGGAAGAAAAACGTCAAGCTCTCTCTTGAGTGGATGGAACTTTGTTTGGAAAATCTTCCTCTTTTTCTGCTTGGAGACTCTTTCCTCTTCCTCTGTGTTGTAGTTTCCCCTCGTCTCCCCCAAAGATGAATGACTGAGAGCTGCATGCTCAGACTCCCCCTCCCTCCCACAAGCACGCCGCTGTCAGCTTTCTCCTCCTTTCCTCTGCTGACTCCTCCCCCTCCATCCCCAGACTCACTTCATTCAGCCAGGCAAACTGAAGGGGGCAAAACTCCAAGTCCAAACGGCAAATGCCCCCTTCCCATTCCTTTACAAACACACGACTTTCTGCGAGGTTTTTTCTTCATTCTCATCACAGCTGAATGTTGCTTCAATCAGACCAGAATTCCCTCAGAATCAGAACCTGGTCTGTGTGCATTTGTCATAAAAGATGCCTCTGAATTTCTTGTCAAGTTGATTTGATTGAGTGCATGAGTAGCTGCTGTCCCTTCACTCATGTCTCTCTCTGTGTTTTTTACAGACATTCCTTTTTGTTTTGTTTTAGTCTGATTGTGATCCTTAACAGACATGCTTTGGGAATAAAAATGGCCACTATTCTTGGTTCTTGTTGTAATTAAGTAATCTTCATAGTCGTAATCCTTTTGAACCATCAAAACCAAAAAATCACCACAAAAACTGTAGGTTAACTAATGAAATTGTAATCCTGCGCCAGTCGCATTAGCATTGCTTTCATTGGGTCTATTCTGCAGAAATTAAAGCAACAGTTCAAGCTGAAGATGAGAACATTTTTAATAATCTCAACTAGTCATCACAGAATGTAGCTCTCAATCATTTCTGTTTAAAAGACCTAATCCCTCCCTTTTTCTGAAAAGGTCTACATTATTAACACTAAATCAACGATGTTTCTGGGGGATTTTATTCTCTGAACAATGAAAACACTAAAATTATTGTGTGAACTTTTTCTTTCTTCAATGCATCAATATGTGGTGCTTGCCTTCTATTTCCAAATATCTCTAGAGCCATCGTCTGTATCTGAGACCTGGACCAAGTGAGTGTGACATCATCCATGGAAAATGGTTTACTTCCAGCTCCAACCAGCGGAAATCAAGTTCATTACCATTTTGTATGTGATATGGACACGCCATGTTGGAACCAGACACTGGGAATAAGCAGCGAGTGGTCCAAGTCGGTCTTAGACTGTGTTTCTATGGCAACCACTCTCACCAATCAGAAGTGAGCTTGTTGAAGGCCACACCCCCTAGCGTTTATTGCAGTATCAGATATAATGGGAGGTTCCTTCCTTTTTTAATTTAATTAAAGATCCCCCAAGACTTAATTTCTGCTGTTGAAAATCCTATGTGTGACTTAAACTGAATTCAATAGAATTTGTTACAACCTGTCTCAGCCATTTAACCCTGAAATTATTATGTTCCAGTCAAAATTCACACACTTTCAATTGTGAAAATGTGAGTTTTGACCCGAACATAACTTAAAGGTTCAAATTTACTTCCTAACTTTAAAAATCCACATACGTTCACTCACACTGCAAACACAAACAGAAAAGGCTTCCTTGACAGTAAATATCTGTGTTTTTCTGATCACATGATATCGCATTTCTTTGAAACCTGAAAAGGAAAAAAAGACAATTCTTCTGATGAATACACTAGGTTTGTTATAAAAGCCTTTACGCTGATGGATTTGTTCATCACATCAGTCCATCATGTTAAGGCGCCCCATCTGCTGTGCTGCAGTCAACCTTGAACTGTCTTGTTGGGTTGTACTGAAGCATATTTTCTTTGCCAGTGAAAGCTGTGCATAAGACAAAACATTAGGAATCTCCAGTCATCCAGGGATCATTTTACTTCAGCAAACCAAATATTTAATGACTTTTAAAAACTGCACGTTCTTTTCTTACTGCCTGAAATTCTTGTGTGTCGCTTGTTCCAAAAAGACAGTGACATTGGCAGGTGAATAGAATGCTGAAATTGCTGCAGAAGTGTAATATGAACTTCATCATTTGTGTGCATGGGGATGCTCTTTCATGTGCATGTAGGTGTGTATGTGTACCTGCTTTTGTGTCTTTCTTTCTTTTTGGTCTGTGCCCTTACTCAGCAAGATTCAGGCTACAGCGAGATCCAGCGAGACAATGTGCAGGCATAGAAGCGCACACATTAATGTAACTGGACACTGGTCCCTAATGGGGTTGAGGGGGAGCTCTGTTTCCTGTTGAGGAAAGTATCTGAGATGAAACAAACTGCTGATAGAGAGACAATGAGATGGAGGGAAAGACGGAGACAATGAGATTATCTAAAAGAAACCAAATCCACCCTAAGTGAACAACCTGCCTATAACAAAATGTTATCAAAAAATGTCTTTTTTAAGTTAATTGAATGACTTTGTTTATCATGAATCAGGACTAATTTTGACCCACCATTATTAAACCAGGGGAGACGAACTAAGAGCAAGTGAATCTTTTACAACTGGTGCCAGGGACAAAAAAGACGGACGTGGATTCAAAGTCCAACCTAAAACATGTCCATTTGTTCTCCTCTGCTGAATCTGACAGGGATTTCAGATCAATTAGTCTAGCAATGCAGAACACATTAAGTTCTAATCAAATCCACCATAAAGGGGTTTGACCCGTGTGGGGGTGATGCAGGTTTTTGGGCTGTCTGGGTCAGTGGAGGGTCATAAAGAGAAGCAGCTGCATCTTAAGGGGAGCTCAGGTGTGTGCATTCGCTGAAGACAGCATGGCCCCTTGGATCATGTAAGATGCCCCCCTAACCACTGTATAGTTACTGGTTATGTGGGCGGGGCCAATGTTTTTGTTTTTGATCGACACAGATTGGTCTCATTTTCAATGTTTGACCATTTTCCTACACTACTGATGACAGAAATGATGCATGTCTGTGGGTATTGACTGGTCAGTATGTCTACTGCCTCAGCTGTGGTTGTTGTCCACCAAGTATTACAGGTTTATTGAAACACATTTTTTTTAGACTCAGCCCAGCTTTGCGTTGTTGTTTTAATGGGCTTTGCAGCACAAAGATTATTATTTACCATTCATGTGAAATGAAAATAACTAAGCAGAGATGGGAGATAGAGATGTTCTGGGTCACGCAGATCGATGACAGATGACCTGGTTAACAGTATACATTTAATAGTCTTGCATTTTTGCTGGCAATCTACAGATCAAATGTTTAACTGTGTGAAAGGCAGAGTTGTAGAAAAAATGTGCTGCATTAACAGTTTTCGTGTTTTTGTTTTGTTTTTCACAGCTAAAAACTGAGGAAAGTTTGAGGACTAAATGTTTGTCCTCAACCATGGAGCAGTTTCTTGAAAAGATGTTTTGATCTTTGGAGTTGTAGTTTTCCATTCAGTAATTTATGACAAGTCTTCAAATGTTTAACAGTCGGATCAAAGTGGATGTTGTGTAACATTATTTTTAATAACATCACAGTGGTCTCTCGTTTATTGCAGGAGTCTATTATCTAAAAATAACCAGCAATTTTACCCGTTAACAGTTTTAATTTCATTGTACCTGTGACACTGGCAAATAAAGATCTATCAATCTATCAATTCCGTTTTGTTTTTTACAATTATTACAAATATTTTAAGGCAGTAAAACTTCTCACTGCGCAATTTATTTACTTTTCTCTGACATGAATATTTTCACACTCTTCTGTCTTGTTTAAACTCAAAGTTCAAACCTTTGTAAAACAAAAAGTCCATTATTATACAATGAGAACAAAGATTTATGTAAATGTGGTAAACTAAATGCACAGGAGACACGGCACAGAGAAGATTGATTGACAGCCAATCAGGGTGCAGAGCATAATATGTCTAAATGAAGAAAAACTGCATGTAAAATTGCACAAAACAAATAAGCAAAAGCTGAACCGTGAAACAACGAGGGACTACTTTATTTTAAGTCTTGAAATGATGTAAAAAACAACTTTTTTAAAAAAGAAATCTAATTGAACACAAACAATAAATGCATATTTCTTGGGAAAAACCAACAGTTGTCAGCTGAAGCATTCAGTGCTGCACCAAAATGTTTTTCAAAAGTTTTAGGGCTTTTACATTTCTGAGGGATGCAACCACCAAAGAATTTGACGGTTGTCTGCACAAACCTACGGTAAACCTGTTATCCGAAAGAGAAATAAGCAGCAGATCTACAGAAACGGCTGGTTTACATTAATGGTGTAATCATTGTACTACTGTTGCGTGTTGCATATCAGCACAGAGCCACTTTTCTCTGCATCAAAATCTGCTGGATTTACGTTAATTGCGTAAACAGTTGAATACTTATATTAATTGAAAGAACATCAACACACGAGCTAAGGCTCTGGTGTTAAAGGGTTAAGAGATTAAGAAGTAATCTAAAAGAATAAATCAACTGCATGTTGCTCCTTTTAATCCCAAACTTGGACCTAAACACTTCAAACAAACAAACAAACACAAATTATTTCTAATATCTGGCTGAGGAGAAAGCAAAGCTACAAACGCATTAGCTGATCAGGCCCTGCTTGATCAGCTCTGGACCATCCCCTGAAATAGCCGGATTGGCTGCAGGCCAAGCACCCATTTCCTGTGCGTCTGAGAGGAGCTCCAGCCACCGGGGCTCAAATGCATTTCCTGACTGTATAAAACTTTTATTAATGACCAGGAGTGCATCAGCGGCTACGCCCGCTCATCCGTGTTCATTCACCGGCTCATCAACAAAGGGAGGGAGAACAGAGGAAAGGTTGATGGAAGTGAAAACGAGTTCCAAAGAGAAACGATGTGATCCAAGTCTATGAGGAGGAGAAGGCGCGTGCACGCCAGACAGGGCTGGAGAGGCAAAGTGACACTGATGGATGAATCAGGAGATGAGGAGATATAATTAAGTGAGACAAGCCAGAGCCGAGACATTAAAAGTTGGAGGGGGGGTGGAGGCTTGCAGTCTGTTTCTCTGCAGTGTTACACTGGTTTTACTTCAGAACTCACTCAATGCAGATTCACAACATGACACCAAACACTAGTCAGAACCCAAGTGGAGCTTTCAGAAGCCACAGCTTCCAGATTTGACAAAGTCCTGTCCCATTGGACAGCGTTCAACATGGCTGCTGCAGTGTAGCCACCATGATCCAGTGCTGCCAACACTGTCCTTCCAGCTGCCCCCACCACCCGGTCATGTTCTGACATGAATAATTGTTGACATGCCGTATTTTCTGTACCAAAGGACCCACCCAAAGGCATTTTTTAAATGACAGTGCACCTTTTATTTGGATTCATTCTGGTTGTGGTTATTGATCAAATCAAATCAAACTTTATTTGTATAGCACTTTTCCAATGAAGCATAACACAAAGTGCTTTACATTAAAATAAAACTGATGAAAAAACAAGCACAACCATAAAAATGTAGGACCCCCCTACCCCTGCTCACAGGACTCTTAAAATGTCTGTCTTTTCTTTTTTAATAGCTGCAAACAAGGTTAAGTGTTGTTGTAAATAAGCCAACACAGCAACCATGCAGCGGTTTTCAAATATTACTAACAAGGTTGGTTCTAACAAGGAGTTACAGATTAAGAGTTACAGTTACAGATAAAAAAAATCTTGTTTTCTAAAAACTGAATATTTGATTAAAAACCCTTCAAACTAAAATCTTGGAGAATCTTTTATCTGGGATGTTTTAGGATGTGATGAAAATATTGTATACTCCAGTCCAAGCCAAAGATTTTGTTACCACCAGGATTGTTCCTGTCTATCTGACAGACTTGGTTGTGTCTGGTGAAACTGGAGTCTCTAAACACAAAGACAGACCAGCAAACTTTTCCCAAAACAATTCAATGTTTAGCCTTGTGTGTGCTGATAGTTACAAACTACATGTTATTGAATCAACAGCTTCCTCAGTGACGAGTCTGCAGAAGAACTTTGTGACAAGTTCATTTATTTCCTTTAGAGATTTATTGCATAACATAACAAAAATAATTAATTAAAACTTAATAAATTAAAACTTTCTAGAACGAATGTGATGCATCGATTGATTATGTCTCTTGTATATTAAAGACCCACTCTAACTTAAAATTTGTTTTTTGGTGTTTTTAACATGTTCTTTTTTTCTCATGACTGAAGACATCGAAACGTAATTTAAGATTTAAACTGCGTTTCTGAGTATTTGAAAAAGCTCAAGTTTGTGATGCAGCAACTTCCAAGGTCTCCATTCTCCACCACAATTCTGATGCATCCACTTTTAGACAAATGGATCCATGAACGTCTTCATTTTCCTCGCATGAGCTGGAATCTGGGTCAAAACTGTACGGCTGGATAGTTCAGAGATTGCTGGGTTTTTTCTGTGCTAAAGTTGGCTTGTGGTTGTGTGAGGTGCTGTAAGCTAGCGGGGGAGAGTGTAAACAAGGGAATCCTGGGATTTTAACATAGTGCGCCAACAGTCCTGCCCAAAACCCAGAGTCAAATTTCTGATGAACTCCTGCTGTTTCCCAGAAAATGTCTTTAGAAAACTACACAGGCTTTTTGATTTTGGCTAAAAACTGCACACTCATAACTAAAAGACCACTAGGAACGACTTTACAATAGAAAAAATATAGTTGGAGTGAGAGTTTACAGTGACAGGGGGTACGGTGGTGTAGTGGTTAGCACTCTCATCTTACAGGGAGAAGGCTCTTGTTCAAATCTCGGTTCTTTCTGTCTTGTTTTTTTTCGTGCATGTGGATTTTCTCCTGGATCTCCGGTTCCCTCCCAGAATCCAAGAGCATGCTTTATAGGTTAATTAGTGTCTCAGAATTGCCTCTTGGTGTACAAGTGATTATGTGGCCCTGCAACAAACTTACAACTTGTTAAGCTTTTACAGTGTGTATAGGCTCCAGCATCTCTGTGAGACCCGAAAGTGATTCAGTGGGTTCCGAAGATGGATGGATTTAAAGTGACATTCACAATTCAAATAAAAAATAACAACACTTCAGAGTTTTGTCTTGAACATGTGGTGTAATTGAGCACAGTGCTGACCACAATCATTCATTTTGACATTTGTCTGTAAAGGTTAAGTTAATTTTCCCAGCAATTTGAAATAAGAAAAATGTTAAGGTTTATATAAAAGAAAATTAAAATCAGAATTTGACATTGATGACTCTATCAAATAGACCCCATGCTTGTGCACTTTTCCATTGAAAAGTAAGGTAAAGACATACCTCAATAAAGTGAGTATGAATTTAAAATACCAACCCATTCTCACTGCTTTTGCAAATACATACTCGCTTTTAAAAGTGAGTGAGTAATATTTAGATGTGACTTTTTATGACAAATGTGGCTTCAGTGAGAACAAATGTACTGAATTTAAAGCAACAAAACATTAGGAGCTTTTGGAGAAATCCCAACATCCTTTAAACATTTCAAAGTCCCTGCTAAACGCATGAGGTGTAAAAGTTTTGAATGTAAAGAATCCCTGAACTGATCATGAAAATCTGGTCATTTTACTCTTGTCATCCTTTACCTAAGAACCTGATCACACCTTAGCTCATGTTGCAGCAGCATTGGCTCTGAAACCTGTGAGAGCAGACGTGCACGGTCTTTGATCCATTATATAATGTGAAGCGAGAGCTTAAAACCTGCATAAGGGAGGATAACTACATCAACTGGAAGAAAGATGAGAGCTGTCATCAGTTTACGGGCAGGGTGGAGGAAAGAAGCAGCATGATGCAGAGAAAGTGGTGATTAGTATGAAAATACTGAAACAGATTGGATAGACATACACTGAGAGCTGGAATGCAGCTTTTATGTTTGGTAGAAAAACAGACCAAATTGTTTGCTGCAAGATCTCCAAACAAAGAATGAAGAGGTAAAAGTGTTTCCTTGCACAGTAAGTTTTGTTTGGAGTTATGTGGTCCACATACTCATGCCTCCATGGTGGTGCAGCGTGGATGTGGGGGTCGATGATCATGCATGCTGTGACTGTGTGGCACAACACACATGCAAATGCCTGCAGCTCCTGCTGCCTGTCAGGGCTTCAGGAGGCCGTTGACCCCAAGAACGGGCCTGGGTTAATCAGAGGGGGTCGATAGTGGTGCAGAAGGGTCAGGAGAGGCAGAAGACAAAGCTGGGCTTTTAAAATTACTTGACTGTCAACTTTATGTTGTTTTAATCCTCAGCTAATACAGCTAATCTGAAACACACAACTGTCAGAAAACATGCAAATTACAAAACAAAGAAATGAAATTGTGTCATTTAGTGGAGAACTCACCAAAATGTGCACACAGCTAGTACCTGGTGAAAGTGGATGTTGGGAGAAGTGAACCCCCCCAGAAAAACTGATGACATAAATGAGCGCAATATAAGTAAACGCCATTTACCATTTACATCACAGTGGGAGAAACCGCTAAAGTGAATGGGACCAAAAATCTCTGATGGGGCTCAAAACAGTACTTCAGAATCCACCGACAAAACGAAAACATTCATGTCGGGAATTTCCAAAAGAAGCTTGGCAACCTTTCTGTTGGCAAAGAGTGAAATAGTGAAACTCATGGATGGAAGTAATGAAGATTTTAAAACGTGTCACTCAATAAACAACCTTAACGCTACGATAAAGAATGATTTCATCAATAGAAATAGCCAAAGGGCTCTAAGTCAATGGTCAATGTTTTTGTTTCCTGTTTTGTTTTGCTTTCTCTTTGGGAACTTTTGATCCTGAATCCTGGTGTACAGTGTATGTGTTCTATGTTCCTAATCTTTTGGTTTGAAAAAAAACAACAAAAAACAAATTGGCAATTTTCCCATTTTTGCACAAAATAGGAAAAGAAAATGTTTTTGTTTGAGTGATCTTTACTTAATTTTCCACACACTACCAGCTTAAGTGGTGAAAACCAACGTTTCTTTGATCTCTGACGTTGGGAAGAGCCTGACCTCTTAAATAAAATAAAATAAAATAAAATCCCCTTTAGTAGCAGCTACAGATGTCAACGCCTCCTTACGGATTTTGATCAATCAACTTCTAACGCCTTGAGCATCATTGGAAGGTTACTTGGGAAAACGTTTTATGGTTTTAAAGTTTGTTGATTTTGAACGGCGTTATCGTGGTGAGCTCATAAAAGTGGCGTACTCTTGCTGCTCAAATCTCACAAAGAAATTTTCTGGATTCTTGCCTTCCTGAAATTCTGATATTTGGGGTTCACCTGGAATCAGTAATAGAGGACGCTGTTGGCTTGACAGACATGGCACACCATCT
Source organism: Oryzias celebensis (assembly GCA_014656515.1). NCBI lineage: Eukaryota > Metazoa > Chordata > Actinopteri > Beloniformes > Adrianichthyidae > Oryzias > Oryzias celebensis. Next base: position 25,416,136 of record BNCR01000013.1, read on the forward strand.
CTGTCCCACTCACCCTGAACACCATGTGTCAGAACTGCTGAGGTTGGAGAAGAAACCTAGCGAGCAGCTGAACATGATGCACTTGAGACTGTAGGAGGTAAATCACTCTGGACAGGATTGCCACAGGGATCATGTTTCAATTTTGGCAAGCTTTTTTTTTATCTCATTAATATGTTCAAAAAGGAGTTCCTCTGTCCGCCTTGGTGCAGCGCAACAACTCTTAAATTTCGCAAGAATGTCAGAGTCAAAAGGTTCTCTACTCTCATCACTGGATCTACTTAGCTTTGGTCGCACCACTGGATCTACTTTTTTACCAGCCATGACTGCTCCCTCAAGTGGCAACGATGAATCATCTTCATCCTCCTGTTGTGCAAAGGATGATGTCGCTGTTCCCTGGCCTCTTCCACATCTCCCTTCTCTCATGGAGCCAGAATATTTGCACCAAACTTGTCAAACATGTTTGCCAGATCCCACTTCTGACACCATTGTTAGAAGTGGACCAAGTAGGTGAAAAAAAAATATGCAAACTAAAGAAAACGGCCAACTTCCAAACGCTGTTTTTGAGGAAATTCATTTTTTCTGGAACAAGGGAAGGCCTCCTTGGCCCATTTTTAAAACTTCCTTATATAGACAGGAACATTTCCTACAAACGCTCCTGCAGCCAATCGGAACAGAACATCAGAAAGAGAGCTCTGGTAAATGATAATAAGAAATCAGATTTTTTTTAACCAAGAGAGGAAAAACAAAGATGTGACGAAAAAAAATGAAACATTCCAAAAAGAAAATAATTCTCTTAAATTTAAACATGGAGACTCAAACAGGAATTAAAAAACCACAACAAAATACAAAACATTTAACATCCTCCTCACAACATGTTTTATTGGAATATTGTGAAATGATTGTACATGAATGCTTGGCTCAAACTGAATGAAACAATATGACATACAGTATGAACATATCGGGAATGTGTGTGTGGTTAACAAAAAACCTATGTTGCCAAGGAAATCCAAAAATTTAATTTTGCGAATTCTTCTGAAAGTGACATAAAGCTGTTTGTCACCCCCACACAACCAAAACATAAAATGGTTGCTATGGAGAAAATATTAACAGAAAAGCAGCCATTTTGAAAAAAAAAAAAAGGTGTTTCTTTTCTTGTTAATTCGTCGTGTGCAGCTCTGACCAGGGTTCCTAGGAAGAGAAGGAGAGTGAGGGGCGCGTAGCAACCGATGGACTAGTGGAGGCAGGTCAAAAGGGTGCAGCGAGGGTGGGGGCCCGTAGCGCCTGCATTCCATAGAACACTCGCAGCTCTAATTTTTATTTTGTTTTTGCACATTTTGATTCAGCAAAAAAATATAAATAAAGTAATTCAAATAACTGGCATTCCATACTGTTATTGTGACATTATTTGAATACAAAACTACCAGAATGAGCTGATGGAAGTAAAAAAAAAAATAGAATAGTAACTTTTTGACTAGCCACTTCCAGAGTTTTCCACTGGGGAAAAAAACTTACATTTTTACATTTTTTCACTTACGTTCACTGTTGTGGGCTTCTAGTTTACAATATAGTATCAAATCTTGTAAAATAATTTATTGAACTTGTTTGCCTCTCTGAACACAACACCCCCTGTCAGCCTATCATATTTGTTTTTAATCTGAATCACTTAAAAGTCTTTTTTTGGAGCATTTTACCTTCTTTCTGATGAATTGTCCCTTTGTTTTTTTCTAATATCAATATCTTACTTCCATTCAAGCCAATAAAGCATATTGATCTGATTAGAGAGCCAATGAGAGCAGAGGCTGACGGGAGTGCGTAATGGGGGGAGCATTGATTATGGCTGATAACTCTGGTTCTCTGATGTGGATAATGCAGTCTCCCTCTTCCTGCCTTTATCCTGTAAAACCTCAGGCCTCGGAGAATATTGGGTTCACTCAGAGTGAGACGCAGTGATAGCGAGCGTGTTGGTATTGATGTGCGACTGGTCCTGACAGCAGAGTGTTGGGTTACAACAATCTGTGTAATTTTACAAAAAATGATTTTGTGTGTAAATGATGGGTTAATGGCTGAAGCCCATCTGAAGTGGAAACTGACTTTTTACGTTAAATAAAGTGTTCCAGGCTTCCGCCACATGATGCCCAGGACACGTTTTAAGCAGTCATGACCCCATCACATCGAAAGACAGCTTGAGTGGTGGTGGCATTGATCATTGAGTTTCATTACATTTACTATTTAATATCAAAGAATTAAAGAGTCGGAATACACGTTTTTGTGGGAAACTAGTTAAAAAGAGGATGAAGATTAAAGAACGTCTGCAGGAGCCTGATTCAGCAGCCATTGCTGTGAGGATTTGGGATGTGGGAGAGTGGGACTGCAGCATCTGCTGCTGGAAACAGGAAGATTAATGTTTAAAAAATTGATCATTATGATTTACTCAGCAAGGGAATTGATTTGATTAGAATTCAAATTTCTGTCCTTTTTTGGGGTTTGGCTTTGTTTATTGATTGACGAGTGGGTGGACCTAACAACGTGAGTTTCTTTATTGTTTAAAAATTAAACAACTCATTTCTTGAGGAAAAGTTGGAAATGTCTGATTAACTTTGTGTTTATTATTTCCCCTCCATGCATACATCTTAATTTACAAAATAAAGTTGTATGAGAATTATTGATTGAGTCAAAGTGTCAGTAATGAGAGAAAAGTCACTGCATTTTGCACCATTAGAATGGTCCATATCAAACCATTTATTCAGAAACACTTCAATTCGTGGTTTTACTGTAGATTACAAAAAATGAATAAATAAAATAAATAAGGGATATGTTGTGGCATTTTTCTAATGATGGACAACACATGAAATGTCTTTGAAACTTTTTCATTTTCATTTTTTTCAAGAAAAAAAACTTACATTTTCTTTTCTAAATATTTGTCCTTCAAATAATTCTTAAAGCTCAAAATTGTATTATTCCAAACAAATCAAGACAATCTGATTATGTACTCTTGAAATCCTTTTTGGTCGTATTAATGTCTTACTTACCTCTTAATGCCTTGTTTGCTGCTCTCTGTGATGCTTTGAGCTTTCTGACGGACTTTAAAGAACAGCAGAGTCTGAATGGTTGAGAAGCAGCCAAGCCCTGCAGAGCTGATGACCTCATTCCTGCCTCCATCAGCTCTAGGCTGACCGGCAGAGAACGGCCTGCAGATGACCTGCCTCCCTCTGCTGGAGTCACACCAGAACTCACCAACATGTGCAACACCATGTATTTTTTAAGATACATTTCTAAAACAGTCATTAATTTGATTGAAATCCTCTTTAATGGGCTGTACCAACATCTGCCTTTTCCTGACCTGCAGAAACCATGTGATGATGTTTTAGCCTTTTCTAATCCTAATAAACCTCTAATACCAGCATTGAAGTTCTTTCTAGTTGAAAATTTGAGGTGAACAAGCACTGATGTTGTTTTTGTTAGGTTTGCAACTTTTATCTGACATTTCTAGCTTTAAAAGGAAGAACCCTTTCAGGCTATTTTTACAGCAACCTGATCACTTTATTTTATTCATTTTCTAATCAATGTCTTAATATCTGAAATATCCACAATATACCATTATTACACATCTGGGCTTTGTAACTTTCATTGTTATTCCTTTATTTTTAATGTTTGAAATAAGCCAATAAAAACGAGAAACCACTGTTTTTCCTGTCCTGAGGTTTGTTCCAACTTTAGCAGTGGCTGAGTTGTGAGCATTGATGTTATATTTTGGGTTTCCCTTTACTTGTCCATTAAAGCCTGAACCTTTCAGTCTGTGCAGATGAAAAGTAGCTAGTTTCAAAGTGTGCTTTTCATGCCATGTATGTCAAGAAAATCTAAAAACCTGTTTTGGGTTTTATAGAACATAGTTACTGCAGAGCAGCAGGAGTTCATCAGAAATTCACCTCTTGAGTCATGGGAGGGACTGTTGACACAGAGCAACTCCGCCCCCCTTCCCCTCTACGTTGTTGGGAGCTCAGATCAGGGACTTTATGGCTCAGCAAGTGTATTTTCTGTCACCAGTCTTTTTCAAACTGAATTTTTTTGTCTGATCCTGGATTGAATCAAAAATATTCAAATTTCCTACATCGAAATGGGTCTAAACTTCCCAAGATGTAACTTTAGCTAATAAAAATGTCTGAAAGACCTCAATATATCCGCCAAATGTTGTTCTTCATCTTCTCGTGTTCTTGTTTTTTGTGGGTTGGTGGAGCCCACGTCTGGAGACCCGTCCTTTCAGGGCAGTCAGTACGCTGAACCAGAGCTGACATTAATGTAATCATCCACTGCGACTTTGAGGACGACTGCACAGACTTGATGAATACTGAGGTCAAAAAATGTACAAGAAATAAAAGCAAGTGCACTTTTGGAAAGATATATTACTAAATTTAATCACATTTCAATCTGCAACATTTCTCGCTGCAAAATAATTAAGACGTTTTATCCTGGAAAAGATCAAACATGTTTTGACGAAGTTCAAGAAAACTGCATACAAACGTAGACAAAATAAATCTAATATTGACTCCTAACAGTTTATTAAAATGAGTTTTCTGCTGGAGAAAAAGGTTGAAGGGTTTTTCCTGTGATTACAGTTATAAAAAGTCAATATTAACATTACTGTTAGACGTCCAAGAGGAATAACGCCTAATATTAGGCTGCTAACAAACATGATGAAGGCACTAAAGATTTCAAACTTATCTCCTCAAACAAACATGCTTTTGTGTCCAATGGACTATTCTTCAGCCTGTTAGCAAAGCCAACATGACCAAAACGTTCTCACTCTGACCAAAATGTTGTGTTTTTTAATCATTTTGGGCCACAGAGCCGAACTTAAACCATAAATAAAATCCTGTTTAAACCAGTACACAAGCTTGTTATTAGCTCAGCTTGTGCTTTAATATCTGTAACTGTGGAGCCCTTTGGGCTATAACCCAGTGGACACAAAGGCCTAAACATAAGTTCAGTAAAAACATCAACAGAGAAATCTGGACAAAAAAAACAACCTAAAACACAAGACTGTGATTTTGAAAAATATCCTTCCACCTGCGTAATTCCCCCCAAAAGCGTTTAACAATTCCACAGATTCCGGCCTTTGTCTCCTAGCCCTCCCTTCACACCCACGGTGTCGCTACAAACCTGCATTAGATCCCACTGTCATATACAAACACATCAAAGCTCCACGCACCCGTGCACCTCTGAGCTCGGCGTAAAACGCTCCTGATTACACTTTGAGACAAAAACAAAAGCAAACTAGAGAAACATGAATGTTGCTGTGCAGCTGAAGAGCAGCTCTGCAGTCACAAAGCCGAAAACGTTCTCCGAACACACCCCCAAATATACATCCATATATACATGCAAAGGAGAGCGGTGGTGAAGCATGCACTTCCTCATCCCCAGGGCAAGAATGGGCGTGGTGGCTTTCAGGTCAATCTCAGGCTAAAAGTGATTCTCATCTCAACTCATTTGAATGGTGACAACTGGAGGATGAATTTTTCTGTTTGGTGATGTGTGGGTGGGTGTGTCTGTGTGTGTCTTGGAGGCGGGGTATATAACCAAATGTATTTCGATTACTGCTGGAAGTAGAAATAAATATCATGTTGAGGGTCAAACTAAAAGCTCCTCTGTGTTCAGAGACTCCGACCTTAAAGACTCCACCAGTCATTTTTGAACAATTCTCAAAGTGCTCTCAGTGGTCTTTTAATTACGATCATGTCATTTTTCTAGGACATAGTTTCTGCTGAGCGGCAGGAATTCATCAGAAATTCATCTCCGAGTTGTGGGCGGGACTGTTGACGCTGAGCAACCACGTAGCTGACTAGACTTGTGGCCCGCCAGTGTAGTTCCGACATCACAAATACAATCCTTTTAAGTTAATTTCTTTTTCTGCTCCTGATTCACAACTTTCTGTTAAATTTATTTCTCTCATGCGCCAACACGATCTACCATAAATAAAGGGATATTTGAACAAAGTCATACGCAGGAATGCAGTTTAAATTTTACATTTCTTTTATATACGTAAAGTTTTGTACATTTTGAAAGTATTCCATGTAAATAGTTTTAAAAGTAAATTAGACGGAACTTCTTCCTATCAGTGAGATTTGAGCCAGTGGAGGTCCACTGGTGTTTAATCTGCTTTGTAAATCCTTTTCTTGTTGTAATGTTGAACTTAAGGACCTCTGGGCCCTTTTTTATGTCAATATGATTTAAAAAGTCTTTTAAATGTGACAGGGGTGTTGAGGTCGAGGTGTTGTCTACATTCCCTCACACACATTAGATCAGTCCTCAAAATAATAAAAAAATAAAATCAATCGATTCAGTTTTGATATGGAAAGAGCCCCACATCTGTTTCCAATTCTCTTCTTTGAGAACAGCCTTGATTTTCTTTTTTATGAAACTGTAAGACTCATCTGATGTAAAGAAGAGTCTTTGAAATGATTTATCATCATAGGTTTGGCTTATTTTTTTAATAATTGAAGAAATCTGAGCAGACATGTTTTGCTAAAATGGATCCACAACTTGTTCTGATGAACTGGAAATTCCTCGCTTTGACCTAAAGGAGAAACATCATTCACGCCGAGACAAAACGTCTTTGGATGTTTATTAGCTTCCATGCAACAGAGACCAGAGGTACCGCAATGCGATCCTCTGTGATGCTTTGAGTTAGTGATGTAAGCAAACCCTGAAAGGTTTGTGTCGCCTTCAGAATGAGCAGGATATCAAAGTCACATGATTCCACAAAACATTACCAACTTCTCAGATCAGAATGTATCTGAGATTAGTTAATGATCATGGTTATGATTGTAACTGAACAGAAGTGAACTTTACAGATTTCTCCGTTGCGAGTTTAGATTTTTACCCCAGAACTGTTAAGTGGACATGCAGATTCCTCAGATCTGGGATCTGGACGCAGAGTCAATAAAACATAAAAAAATATCCACCACACAACAAACTTCATTTGTTCAACCAAAGATCCCAATCAAAGGGGTGGGAGGATGAGGGAGATTATAACCACCACCAACCCAGAGAGCCCTGAGGGGAGGGGGAAGAGCATGCAGGGGAGGCATCGGCTTCTTCCCGTCGTTCCATCATTCCTGTCGGAGAGAAGCAGTGTGGCTTTAAGGGGTTGTAATGATTTCCTGTTATGAAATAAAGCACAGGTAGACGTGTTACACCTTTTTTGTGAGGAACGACTGGGCAGGTGTGGATGCTGGACAGAGAAACGACATCAGCTGTGCGTCAACTCTGACCTTTGAGACTCACAAAAAGTTGAGAGACGCCGCTTTCAGGTGAAACGTGGGGACTCGTCCGTCTAAACGCTCATGATGGGAGTTTAAAAAGGTGACTGAACACCAGAAATGTGTTGGCAACATGAATGGACCTGATGCTTTTCTGGTTCTGATGGACTGTGGAGCCTCAGCGAACAGTAAACATGAAGCTGAAGCTGTTTGAGTGACTGAGATACTGAGACTCACTGTGATGCAATTGGATCATTTTATGGACTTTCTTCAATAATTATTCATTTCACCAGACAATAATGTCCAAAACTTTTTGTGAGTCATGTGTATAATTATCATAAATATATGTAAATGTGACATGAGATAATTTAAATGTCTGCATTTCAAAATAAAATGTATAAATCTGGTAAAATGCATATCTGTGTTAAAACAAAAAGCTTCAGCGTTTTTGTGCCTCAAAACTCTTCAACCAACTTTTTTCTGTAATGTTTGTGTCAAAAACCTGCAGTTTATCATATTTACATTCTAAACTAAAAACTTATTTGTGCAATTACTATTTTTACACTCACTCTGCTTACAAAACACGTATTTCCATGTCATACAGTATAATGGTTTCATTATGAATCAGCTCATACTCTACAGAGATTCCTGTTTTATTCTGAAATACCAAATTCATCATAAGAGTTGACGTTATTTTGAATATTCTAGCTTGTAACCATATATGTGCTGTTGACATAAATAAACCTTTGAGTGAAATGCTATAAATTACAAAGTCCAGTTCTTACATACAGTCAGTGGTGTAATCTCAGGTTCAGGGTGTAAATGCTTGAAAGCAGTAAAAGTGCTTTTCACAGCTTTGCCTCTAAATGGCACAATTGACCCTAAATCAAATCTATTTTTTTGGTGGTTGCTTTTTTCATTTCTTTTTTCTTTGTATTTTTGCAATGTTAATGTTTTGTTGAGCTGCTGTAGTCTTCTCAGGCATTATTAGATATCAGTGAACCAACATGACCTTAAGGCGTCATTCCAGACTTAAGTTCAGCAGCAATTTGTGGTTTTTCCATCAATCAACCCAAGCTGCATCACTCAGGAATGTCAACGTAATCCGAAAACTGAGACAACATGAAACAAAGCTACTGTGTCAGCCAGCTTCCAAGAATTCTGTCCATCACTGAGGTCCAATCCTCTTCAGAGAACCTCTACTGAACATTCACATCAAACATGAAGCTCAAAGGTCTTTACCTGTTTGATCATCTCTCCGGTTCTCTCGATCACAATGGTCTTTGCTTCTTTGACCGGCGAGGTGACCTGGTAATCATCGCTGAGCAGACCGAGGATCGGGTACTGATTCCTGTACCTGCAAACATCAAATCTGGGATTGCAGCGTCGATGGTACCACTTCACAGCAGACTAATTCGCTTTATGTTGTTGACTGAGTTTGAGAATCATGTCTCCATTTCTTCTCCCCTCAGTATGTTCTCGTCTTTTACAGGATTTCAGTTTGTTCTGAATTAGAGTAAGAAAACTGGATTTTATTTTGTGTTGAAACTGTATCTCAGAAAGAATCTGTGTTGAAAATCTCTGCAGAGCAGCAGCAGCAGATTTCTTGGTGGAATCTGGGAGGGTTGGGGGTCGTACCTCTTTGTGATGATGGTCTTGGTGACGTTCTTGGAGCTGTCGTTCTTCTCCTGTCTGAGTTTTTTGATCTCCTGAGGGTCAGAAAAATTCAAAAGTCAGCAAAAACATGAACACAGGCAGCAATAGAAAAATGGTGTATTGAAGTTAAGATAACTCTTTATTCATTCTCAGTGGTGAAACGTTGAAACATTTAAGCACTTTGAACTTTTGTGAAGCAGATGTTGGGTCTTCCTGTTCCTGAAAACTGTGGACAAACTCCATCTGTTCAGCTCAAATCCTTACTAAACATTCTGTATCCACATCTTTGAAGCATGGGCCAAAATATATAACTATGGTCAAAATGTACTCAAGGAAAATGAAGTTTTGGCTGATCTGTGTGTTTTAAGTCTTTAATACATGATCATAACTGACACTTTTAAGAATATCATTTTAATGATTTTTGTTGTTGTTTCTTCTCTTTTTACTCCCAAATTTTAAAATGAAACACAGTTTCCTTAGAAGAAGTCCACTGTTGTTTGTTTTTGTAAAACTGAGTACAATCTGTTTGAATGGAAAAGTTGCACAACGAAGTTGGCATTTTGTGAGAATAAAAGAGAGACATATTCACTAGATTTCAGTGTGGCTTTGAAAATGACTTTTTCTTTTTGTTTTAAAGTATAAATCTGAATCCAGAGGATTTTGGACCTTTTTGTGGGCATTCTGTGTGTTTTACATCTTTTTGTTTGTTTACGTTGAAAAATGTTTTTTTTATTATGTAAAGCACTTTATTTTACAAATGTATGAAAAGTGGTTTAAAAATAGTTTTTTATTAGATATTCAGAACCATCCAGCAAATGTGTGGATGTGGCCTTAATTGTGATGCTCACTTGACCTGGTTTTACAAGAGCCTGACTTTGGCTAAACGGCTATGTTAGCGTAAAGACTTCTGCACAGGTGTGTGAAAACCCTGAGGTGACACATTCCCAGCTGACCTGAACCGCCGGCCCTGCTGCAGAGAAGAATAAAGTCTGAATGCAGCCGGGCCTGAAGTGTGAGATGAAGGAACGAACGTCGTCACTGCTGAGGCATTTCAGTGACTGCAGCTGAATTTCACACCCCGATCTCTGCACACACCAGAGCCTGAAAGTAGGGCTGGTTTTAAGTTTGCTGACCTCTTCCTGGTGAGTGATGGTGGTCTGCCGCTGCTCCAACAAGCTGAGCAGCTCTGAGATCTTCAGCTGGAGGTTCCTCTCTGAGGAGGACGAGCTACTGCTGGTGGTGCTGACCTCCATCTGGATCTTTGTTATCTGGGACTGAAAGCAGAGAAACAAAGAAATGACTTTGAGACCAGTTTTTCAAGCTTTTGATGGAAAAGTCAAAAGTTGACTTGTAATCGATTTGACAGATTAAAGCTGCATATAGAATCTCCAAATAACTGTATTTGAATGAAATCTTTCTTTATTACAGTTTTAATGTATTTGTTTCAGTGTCAACAGGCTACCATGTCTGAAGATGAAAAATAAATGTATGAATGTGGAATAACACACCTGTGCAGCTGTAAAACATGTAAACATTTTTAAAGTTTGTTGTGAAATCTGATAAATGATGAGGAAAATCTGAGAAAAGACTAAATTCAGAGTTTGTTTTAAAGACCAACTCCAGTGAAATTGGTGCTTTTAACATATCTGGTGGGTTTAACAAAATGCTGTTTGAAAAAGATCGTATTTTTGACGTGGAAAATTGCTGGGTGGGCCATTAAGCTCCATGCTCCGCCCCATTTGATGCAGACAAATAGATCCATGAACTGAGAGTTTCTTTTCCTCTGAAGGTAGAAGCTGACAGAAAAGTGTCCAAACTGTCTGACAAAGTTTCTGCAGATTCATTACATGACTCTCAGTGCCTCGAGAGTCCATGTAAGAATTTCAAACACTGCAATAAAAAAAACAATTAAGTTGTAAAGCCTTCTTGTTCTGCTCTGGTTGTGGAAAAAAAACAGTAGTCACCAGCAGTAACCACAATTTCTGATCAAATCTACAAACGTTTAACTATATTCTTGCAGCCTCACCTATTAGGCGTTGCATTACTGTTGCTGAAGAAAGCTGATCCATTTCCCCTTTTGTCACAACAATGTTCAATTTCTTGTATTTTTAGAATTATTTCAGCTAAACTGAAAACATGTATTCGTCACTGATGGAAAAACATTGTCTTTGCGAGAGGCAGGGGCGGGGGGTGGCAGCTGCTCCCCCAGCAATCTTGATTCAAAAATGGAATCCATATTAGCATCATTATCGACAAAGATTTAGAAATCATCAATACAACCTCCATTAAGCATTGCAAAAGTAACAAAAGCAATCATTTTTAATAGACAAACAGTTTAAAATCTGATGGAGATGAAGGTGGCGATTCTTTCCTAATTGGCCACTAGATGTCAGTATTGTCTGCTAAAATGTTCTTTTATAATCCTACTGCACAGTGAGTCTGAGCTCAGACACCAGTTTGGGAAAAAGAACCAGAAGGAACTCAAAGGTTGGATTTCCAACCTTTCCACAGGCGAGCCACACTCCCATCACTTCATCTTTGTGAAGATCTGGACATGGTGACTAAATCATTACTTGGAATGGTCTACAAAACTGACAAAACCTTTGTTTTTTGTCATAAATTAAATTGAAAAAACCCAAACCTCTTTGGGTTTTGTGGGCCTGTGAGCTGAGCCTCCTGCTTGTGATCTTCACGTCTTACCCTGAGCCTCTGGATCTCCTGGTCTTTCTCCTGCCTCATGGCGTCAAGCTGCTCCTTATACTGACGTGACAGCTCCTCCGTTTTGATGTGCAGGGTGCTGCTGCCTTGGCCAGCTATCTACAGGTCAGAACACAAAGTTACCGTGAAGCATTTTCATCTAAAGTGGAGACCGCTGGAAGAAAAGTTCAACACATGGTTGGACCTTCTGCCGAAGCATCTCGCTCTCCTTCTCCATGGCTCTAAGCCTTCCTTCCAGCTCTTTGATCTTGAACTCGCGGCTGGAGTCGGAGCTCCGGCAGCTCATGATCTGACTCTCCAGAGAGCGCTGGGTGGTGTGGGCTTCCTTCAGAGACACCTGTTCCGAGAAAACGTCTACAAAAATTCACACCAAAACACCGGGTATGTTTTCCTTCATTGAAGATGTTCAGCTGTGCCTGAAATGCATCTGCAGTGTAAGCTGCAGTACAAGAAGCATTTATCTTTTGTTTCAATAAAGCAACGTCACATTTCCCTAAAGACAGAAATCCAGATCCATTGTTAATGTCTGGAGTGGATAAATATGTAAAGAAACTTTCCTCTCACCAGCTTAAAGTCAGTTTTCAAGATTTTCATATCAAACTTTCACACTGTGGAAAGGACTGAATCAGTTTTATGCATTTTCATAGAAACTCTTAAATGTCTAGAAAGACATTTAATACATAAAACATAAAAGCGGAAAACACTAATAAGTCATAAGGAACATCCTCAGTGATTCACTACGGTTCAAACCTGATTGGTTTGAAAAAAAACTTTAAACGATGTGACAAGATTTAATTTAGAAAATAAACTTCAAATGAAAAGAATATCAGAAAACCAAAATGCAGGCACTTTATAAAATTAATGTTTGTTTTGCAACTAAGTGGAAATTTCTGCAGAAACGGACTCTGCTCAAAGCTGCGGGGCATCGTTTTCACTCCTCTAAAACAATGATGACACGTCAGAAAACTCAACCCATACCTGAAGCTGCCTGTTGTTCTCACGGACGGTCTCCAGGAGGCAGTCATACTGGCGTGCCTGATCAGCTTTAAAGTTCAGATCTCTCTCCAGAGACTCCTTCTCGCTCTCCAGACGCTGCATATGCACAAACATGGGACATTTCTCATTTTCACTCACTGATCTCCAAACAGCAACAGTATCAGTCTGCAGATTTATGCAGTTTCTTCGTCTTTTTTAGCCTGTATGTGTGAGTATAGCTCTGAAACCATGAAAGTGGCGTGCATACCTGCAGAAAAGCTATTTTAGACGGAGTGACTGACAGCAGAAAAGATTAAATGTGCAGAAAGAGCACAGGCAGCAGGGAGGTGCTGGGTTTGCCGATTCTCTGGTGCATTCTTACATTTTTAATTAATTAGTAAAACATGTTTAAAAAGTCACTGTGATTTATTTTATCTGAACTATGTCAGGCTTTTCAGGAACACGGCGTGCACCTTCAACTGAAAACAACTTCTGTAGGAATCCTCTGTATACAAAACCAAACCAGGAGGAACTTTTTTCCCTTTTTTCCCTTCAGGGGTCACCACAGCCAATCATCTTCCTCCATCTACCTCTGTCTTCTGCATCCTCTAACACCAGCTTCCTTCATGTCTTCATTCTCTGCATCCATAAACCTCCTCTTTAGTTTTCCTCTGGACCTCTTTCCTGCAGCTCTAGACTCAGCATCCTTCTACCAATATCTTCACCGTCTCTCCTCTGGACATGACTGAACCATCTCAGTCTGACCTCTGACTTTATCTCCAGAACCTCTAACGTGCTGTCGCTCTGATGGACTCACTCTTCCACTCAAGTCCCTCTTACGCCACCGGCGGTGGTCGTTGTTAATCTGGGCCTCGACCAATCCTGTATGGCTTTTGTAGGTCTGATTGGCATATTTGATTTGGCAAAGACCTTACGCCGGATGCCCTTCCTGACACAATCCTCTGCCTTTGTTTAGGCTTGGGGCTGGCATGGCTACATCTTTTATTTAAGGGAAAGAAAAAAGTAAAAAAAATGCTCAACACATGTTCTGCTCTTTGTGGGATTTCTTCTAAAAAGAATTGAGTTCAATCTCACTGAATGTCACATACTTGGGATTTTGAACAAGTTCTTCTCTAAAAGTTTGGATCTTCTTTACTTCATGAGAGCACAAACTGAACTGAACATAGGCTCTTCCTGTTTCCCCCTCACTGTTCTTCTTAAAAAGATAGTTTGCATAAAAATTTGCAATTTGGATGCAAACGTTCTGAGTTGAGGGAACAAAAAAGGTTTGTCTGAAAATATTTGCTTTCTTTGGCGTTGAGGTTAAAACTCATTCCAGTCTGTAAACCTCTGAACAGAGAAGCAGACCTGACCTTGAAGCATCTTCAGAAGTTTTCTTTCTGTTTTTGTCCAGAACTTTTCATATATAAATATAACCTCTCTTTGTATAAATATAACTTCTCTAAAAACTTCTAAACTCCATGTCTTTGTCAGAGTAAAGAGTTTTAACGCCCAAACTTATCATCTCTAACAAGAATTTGGAAAAATTCTTTTCTGCTTCTCATTTTGTTTCTGTTCACAAAACTCTTTTTTTTAAGTCTAGAACTGTTTTCTGGAAATTTTCTAAAAGGTTTTTTTGCTTAGAAAACACAAATTGATGAATCCTGCTGAGGAGGCTGACTGATGAGGCTTCATGTGGATTCAGGATTTGTGTCTGTTCAAAGTTTAGATTTCATTCTTTTGAACAAGTTTGGAAATGTTTGTGCTGCTGCTTCACTGGCAAGAAACTTTGAGCTTCAAATTTAGTAAAAAAGTAGTTATTTATTGTTTATTATGACAGTAAATGCAACCTGGTTTCTATTTCACAGCAATTTCATGGAAGTTCACTTATTTTTAGACTTGTTCTTATTTCTAGACTTAGATTTTCTTTGAGACGTGCGTTTATTTTCTTCTGCTTGTGCAGAAAGCTGCAGAACGGCTCAGATCATCGCCGTTTTGGGAAATCCTCGCCGATCGCTGCTGAGCTCAATCGAGTGAAGTTCAGGGTTCAGTTTACAACTCTGACTCAGAGTCGTGGCTCGTCCTGGTCAGATGGATGAAGCTCTTACCCGCAGGTCCTCCGACATCTGCATGAGCTCCTCCCTCAAGCTGCTGAAGGTGGACAGCAGCAGGCGCATGCTCTTATCAGCGGTGAGACGGGTCTGCCACACAAACACACACACACGCACGCACACACACACACAGGGGGATCAACAATACTGACAGGCAGCTAATCGGGCAAATGCCTGAAACAAAAACATCAAGCTGTGAACTCAAACTCCCCCCTATTTTGATCAATCTATCAATAATTGGGATTTAATTAACAGGCATTTTGTGAAGCTAGTTGTATTTCTGATGAATGATTAACTGTATTTAACAATAAAAAATATTTTTTCTCAGTGGAAACAATATTATTTCTTAGCTGTTTTGCATGTTTTTCACTTCAAACATTCAAACATATTGGGATGACAGGGAATTGAGCCTTTTTAGCATTTTCCATTAAGTTCACAATTGTTCATGGTTCTTTAAAGCGCGCTTTTGTAAAGTTTTTAGTGTTTTAAGTAATTTTTAGCTGTTTCACATGTTTTTACCACATTTCAGTTTGTAGAATCCACTTCATGTCATGAATCTCATTGAAGCTTCCTCCAGATCTTTTAACCTCAAGTTGGGAAATAGCAAATGTTTGCCATTTTATTTAGCTTCATGTTTTTGTTGATTTTCAGCTAAAACCAGTGTAACTGCTGCTCAGGAATGCAAAAACTAAACCTTCATAGAGACCCTTGTTTCAAGAAAAGAAAACACATTTTCTGACGAAAAACGATCTTTAAAAAACATATTAGTTTTAGTGACTTGAAGTTCTGTCTTTTGTTTTGTAGGAACATTTCTTTGCTTATTGAAAGAAACTTTTTCAAATTTTGTACATTGTTTACTTTTTTATTTTTTTTAATAATTTCAGATTTTCAGACTTGAAAAGACTCTGAAAAGAAAATCAGTAGAGCTGTAAATGCACATTCTGCTCTGAATGGAACATCTATATGTTCATGCACGGACATCTGTTTGCAGCTGGGGGGTCTGCTGCACATGAACAACCCTTCTGTCCATTTAGATTTTTGGTAGATGCTGAAAAGATTATTTTCATCATCTTTCTCCTCAGTCAAACCTTCTTAAGGTCTTTAACAGCATCAGATAAAGTCAGCAGATGTGGGACTCTGCTCCTTTTGGTAAAGATTTTCTGAAGGTTTTGGAAAGGCCGGAATCACCAGGGGAAATGTCTGTTTTCCACATTTTCTCATCTCACCTGGAGCAGGTAACGCATTTGCTGCTTGGTGAGTTCAGTTGCTCCTTTGGGAATCAAAGCTTCCACGTCCTCTTTCTCCAGCTACAAAACAAAACTTGATAATAAAAAACAACTTTCATATAAACCAGCTGAGACTTGTTTTGACCCGACTCGTGTCTGGCAGGCTCAGCTCTGTTGTATTTCTCAGGTATTTTAGCTGCAGGTTTGTTTCTCACCTTGTAGTCGTTACAGGGATCCAGCTGGTGCTTCCTGTAAAACAAACACAGGAAAGACAAACAGAGAATGAGGCAGCATAACAGAGGAGTGCTTGTGTGTGGGTGAAAGTACGATCTGAAGTGTAACACTACTTTTTCTCACATTCATTTGTGAGAAAACAGGAGCCTGAATTCATGTTTGCGTCTTAAAGTCTTTAACTTGGATTGGATCAGAAAAACTGGAGCTCCTTTGCTTCAGGATTTAGCGGAAAACTTCCACTGAATGAATAACTGGGATGTAGAAGTGTCATTTTGGCTTCATTTACATTCATTATTGCCAGATTAAAGAGGTTATTCTTTTACTCTGTGATGTTTAAGATCTTGTCCTGTTTTAAATGTTTCCATGATTTCTGAGAATATTCTGAACATGGAGGTAGATGACGCTTTCATCGCAGCCAGAACATACACAAATCTCCTTTATTTGTTGCTTTTCAGTCACAAAATGAATTTAAACATCTTTACTTTTCAAGTTAAAACAAACACATTTATTCAAGTTGTTCTGCAAGTGAAGGAAATAAAAAGTTGCTGTCATATTGTTGATTAGCTTTGAAAGATTTTTAAAAAATCCAGTTTTATTCAGCGAAGTCTGTCAGATGATGGATGCTTGTTGTCATGGAGATGTGTTTACAGGCTGCAACAGGCTGATATCTGGAATTGTATGTTCTTTGGAAAAGTTGTTCAAATGAGAATGTTGGAATAACCGTCTCTAATCCATGTTACATAATTTGGGATAAAACCTGAATATTGTGAAGACGGCAGACAGACGGGGAGATCCGAGGAAGGTGGACTTTTAAATGTGTTCTGTGAGAAGTTTGTTCATAAATGAGCATAAATGTTCATTTTGGTTGCTATATTATAATAGAATATATTAACTGAAATGTTGTCAGATTAAAAAAAAAGAGTGTGGAGAGAAATAAAGAAACTGGTTCTCACCTTTCTGTTTTCTAGTTTTTTATCTAAAACCTGTTAAGAATACAAGAGAACGCCTCAAACATGTTACTTTAAGTTAGAGTAAAGCTGCTGTATTCATACTTGGAAAAAACATTTTTGATGATGAAACATGACTCTACCATCCGCTGACTCCGCCCACTCACGACTCCACAGTGAAGATGAGTTAATTGATGGAAAAGCGATAAATTAAAGCTTCACCTTCTTTCACAGGAAGTTCTGAGTAATCTGGTTTTTAATGATTTCTACAGGTCACATGACCTGACAGTTTACTGTAATCACTAAACGCATCCAAACATCCGGACCGTCAAACCGCAGGAATTACGAGGCGCACGACATCCACCGAAACTGACCTGCCTGAACAAGCCACACATAAAACGAGCGGCAAAACACGGCGTCTGTTGCCATGACAACATCCACCGCTTTTTGTACCTGTGTTGGCAAACGCCTGAGACAAAAACCATTAACCCTGATGACGATTTCACAAACGGGTTGCTACTGGAAGAACATTTTTAGAGAGTTTGACCCGGTTTGGATTTTCAGGATCAACATTTCTGCTTTCTCTAAACTGACATTGCTCAGAATTTTGTGTTTAGCAAGTAAGGAATCTTTTTTGTTATCGATTTAGGGGGAAAAATCCTCAATATTTCTGTTCCTGATTGATTTTTAGAGAAAGTCCAAACATCCGGAAGATAAGCAATAACTGAGAACCCTGAAAGCTGCGTCTGGTTTTTAAACTTTCACTTTTCCTGTTGAAAACATTGGATGCTGTTCTTCCTCCTCCCTCATGCATCACTGCTGCTCGGACCAATCATCAAACAGCAGCTTTGTTGTCTTTCTCTGACATTTCAAACGCTGCCGGCGTGAGCTTTGCAGCTGATGCCCTCATCGTGGTCAGATCCTCAAAATGAAACTAATCAGCAGAATTGTTCGTTTCTTGCAGAGTTGTTTTTGAAGTTTGTACATTTAAATCTCTTCTCAGGTTTCCAAAAACTTACTGGCCGCGGATCCTGGAGACGTGGTCGGAGATGCAGGAGTGGATGTCGCAGTTCTTCCTGTAGACCTCGGCCAGCAGCTCTCCGAAGTACCGTGTGTCCAGCTTTGTGGGCTCCGGCATTTCCCGCAGCTCAGAGCTCAGATCCAACCTGGAGATCCTCTTCGTCAACGATGGAGGCGTCTGCACCACGTTCACAATCTCCACCTCTTCAATCTCCACCCCCTCGCCATCATCCAGCATCTCCTGCTCCACCACCTCTTGTATGACTTCGTCCTGGAAGCAAATCAAAGAAAAGATTTCCCTTGACCTTTTCTTTTGGGCGCAACTGCAGCATTTTTCTGTTTTTCTTCATCTGGTTAAAAAACGTGTGATCTAGCAGAAAGTACACAATGTAAAGTTTAATTTAATGTAGACACAATAAAGACACACAGGAGAGGAATTCTGAAAACTGCCACTCAAAGTGTATGAAAAACAAGAACTGAAACGCCTTCAGTAGTTTCTTTAATGTTTTTTGCTCCATAGCTGCAGGGAGCTGCTCCTCCTTTTTCACCAGTTAATTACTGAAAAGAGTTCCTGAAACAGGAGGACAAACACTCCCTGTGTGCAGCTTGTCCCAGAGCTGCAGGTCATCGCCTCAAGCTGAAAACTAAAGAGACATTTCTGATCAGCAGCCATCAGTTTCCCAGATGTATCAGAAAGCAACAGCAGGCACTTTCTATGAATGAAGCTGAGATTTCTGATTGAAAGTTAATCAGTGAAGCAAATCTTTCAGACCTTGGGAAGGAGGCTGAGGCTGAACTGTTTCATGCTTGGCAACATTTTTTTCTGTTTGTATTTTCTTGGACTTCAGATGAACATTTCGTCCTGCAGATCTACAAACATCATAGTTTTGATGTTCCTGATTCATTTTTTATTCTGTAACTTTTCTGTCTGTAAATCATCTGAAGGCTTAGAGCTCTCCAGAACGACGTGTTTTGTCTTTTGTGTTTCAGTAAAAGGCCTGCCTCCATAAAACATTCGTCATCACTGTAAACCTTATGATTATAAATAGAAGAGTCAGAGCTGCTCTTCAGCACCACAATGAGCATCAGTAGTTTTGCTTTCTGTCAGCTTGGAGTCCTAAAAATCTGGCTGCATTTTTAGTGGTGTTTTTATAAAACACTAACTGTTATATAAACAAACAACAACTGCATTTGATTCAGTAAAAATCCATACATCTTTTTTTACTTATAGTTTGTATTGTTGACGTTTAAAAGTGCATGACTGGTAAAATACATTTTTGGCTCATTTCTGTTGTATTCTGATGAGTCTTTGCAAACACAAAGGAAACGTGTTACGTTCAGGTCAGCTGTGTCCTGCAGTTCAGTGAAAAGGCTTTAGAGAAAACGGTCCTTTCAGACTTTAACGCTGAAAACCAGAACAACTGTCCCTGACTGGAATTAAAAACCACAGAAACACCCCGAGACGCAGAGCATGAGCGGGCATGCTTGTACTTTCTACTCATACAGGAACAGTTACAGCTGAGTTTGTGTAGAGAGTTACAAAACCCGTCGCCCTGCACACTCCGCGCTTCACTTCCACTCTGCCAAACATCACTGCTGTTGTCTTTGCAGCTGCTGAACTGGTCTGAAGCTGCCTGAGCGTCTTTCTCTGTGTACTCTTCCCACTGAACACAAAAGACTCTCCGTCTGCAGAGCTTTGCTGGGAAAATCTGCTGCTTCTTTCAGATCGGAAGATCTGATAAAAATGAATCTTGGAAGCATCTCTGCAATTATGCAGATGCTTTCTGGAACTTTCTAAAAGCCTCTGTTGACCTTCTAAACTGCACCAGTCCAACAGAAACGTATGCAAGCACTGACCTGCAGAAGACAAACAGATTCATGACATGTTTGGAAGCTACATGTGAGCGGACACACCTTGGCTCACCCGTTTGGTCAGATACGTCAGGTGGGTTTGAAATCCTGGGTTTCCCACACAGATTAGGACAGACGCGCTGATGCAATGCTTTCTCAAGTTTCCAACCTGTGGCTGCAGTGCAACGTGGTTGGACCAGATTCCACGCAGCTCTGAAGAAAATGAAACACCAGAACTTCCCAGTGATCCTTACGCTGTCCCGGCACGCTAAAAGCCCTTCACTGTGATCCCCTTCTGCTCTAACAGTTCAGTTTAGTGAGATTAGAATGAATGTTTTTGGGTTTCTGCGTATTTACTAAGATGTTACTGGAACGCAGAGACAACACACAAACTCCAAAGAAAAGGGAGATAACAAGAAGAAAAAAGGACACTAAGATGAAAGCTGCTGCATGTGATCCATCAACAAACTGATCACATGATACAGGGGACCATACTGCTCAAATGAGCCTAATAAAAAACTGGTTTTTGTTGAATTCAAATGGAAAACTGACTCCAGTTTCACACAAAAACATCTATTTCAGGCTTAACTTAATATAAGTGCTCTATCATCTGACAAAATGGCACAAGAACATGTTAAAAACATCAAAAACATTCTGTTCATCAGAGTGGATGTTTAAAAGGACCTGAATTCTCTTGTTTGGTCCAAACGTTTCACACCTGCAGAACCCAGACGGCCATCAGAGGAAACCTGATGTGAATGGATGAGCGTTAATCTGGAGTGGTTTGATAGATTCTAGACGGTGGGGTTGGCTCTGAGATCAGTGTGAACAGAACATTTTTCACATTTTCTAAAACTTGTTCCAGCAACATAGAAGCTGTTTCTCAATCTGAGCCCAAATGTTGAAGACTGCCTTAGAAATGCCTTTTGCTGTTTGTCACTAACAGCTCTCATGTGACATTTGGGTGCTCGTTACAGTTTTTATACTTCTGCTGGCAAATAATTAATCAAGCAGCGACATCAATGACACACCCATGAAGACGCATTCATCAAACCCTGCGAGCTTTCGTCGTTCGGATAAGAAGTTTGGCATCAAATCAAGAAAGTCAAGTGACACTTAGAGAGGCTTTGTGATATGTGACACTGAATGGCTGATAGTGTGAGTTTGGTTTACACTCCTGCACAGCCCAGCGGTCAAAGGTCACAAACCAGCATTGCTTTTGTCCGTTACAGTGAAGCAGCAGATGAGCAACCAGTGGGTGGAGCAGCATGCAGGTGGGTGTGTCTGCAGGGCTGTGGCGGCTTCACAAGCATACCAGTCATTCCCACCGCGACTGAAAGGGAGAGTAAACCAGTCCAGACACAGCAAACGCTCTCGAGTTAAGGGCCACGAGTCACTTTACAAGACCTCCGTGTTCGTCCTGACGATCCTGAAGACATCTCACACCGAGAGCACAGCTGACTGTCCTTTCCAGGCGTCTCAAAACATCCCTGACCTCCTGGAAGCCTCAGAGTTTCTTTAGTTTCTGATGAAGGGCTGGACCTGAAGATTAATCCTCGAAAAAACCAATTACGTTTCTGAAACGTCGTCAACGCCTTGATTTGCTTCAACAGTTGAGCTCCACACCTTCAAAGGAGGAAAAGCTTTATCTCTAATCCTTCCTCTAATCAGTATGATTTACTTTACAGTTTCTCATTTTAAATGATTATGTTCACTGCAGCCACACAAGTATTCCTGAACAAAACTCACATTTTGTTCATATTTTTCAGTCAGGATTGTCCACGCTTTCTCAACTTCATAAAGAACTGGTTTCCATGTGTGCAAAAAGGAAAATAGATGTTCTGAAAGTATCAAAATTCTCCATTTTATATTTCATGCTTTTAGTAACGTTTACCTCAAACTAAATCCATCTGAAACATGTGATGCATCAGGAAATCTTCAAAAAAATAAAAAAACAATCATTTTTATTCAAGTTAGAAACTGAAGCATCTGCAGAAACTCTAAACCGTGTGCTTTGTTTCCTAAATAAACGCTGGAATCTGAACATTTTCCTGAAAAAGGGGTTGGTCCGGTCCTGGTTGGAATAGAAGTGCCTCAGGTGAAGGAGTCAACCCTAAACCTAAAGCTAAACAGGCTAAACTGATACCTCTGTACTATCTGTGAGGCCTGTCCAAGTTAAAGAAGGTAAATGACTTTTTATGAAAACCTACATTTTACTCACTTTAAGTAATCATGTGACTCTCATTCGGCTTCAGGATTATTAAAAAATGTTGCTTTACATTACTCTCTCCTTCCCTTTCACTGAACATAATGTTAAGTCCAGTGTTGTGACTGATATTTTTAACAGTTCAGGAGCCCTAAGGAGCCCTCAGCACAACTCTGCTGCCTAAAATAACACCATGGAGACACAGCTTCATCATTGATTCATTTCTCCACAGTATTCCCAATAATAGTTCAAGGAGGTGTAGTTACTTTTTTTTCAGTTATAGAAGATTCTGCCTTGTGAGGACAGTAAAATGTAGGTTAGTAGTCTTTTGTGGAGGATATTAAAAGGCAATACATAATTGTATCAATTTTGGTTGAAGCAGCAGTAGTGTGCATCATGTGGTCAATGATTTGTTGGATCCCTCAGTATTGAGAGATTTGACATCGTTTTCACTAAATCAGTTTTTAATGTTATCTCTTACAATTAGATAATTACATTTTCTACTACAGTGTGTTTTTTCTTTATAAACTTTTGCAAATGAGTAATTACTGTGTTTAATATAAATCAAATAAACTGTTCTTTGAAATTAAATTTTCAAATAAAAAAATGTGTATTTTTCAAACAAAACCAAATACTTTCTCTGAGCGCGTCAATGACGCGATGAGATGGGGTCATGTTTGTGAGTAAGAAGCAGCTCTTTCCTGTTTCCAGCATTCGGATTCATCCCCCTCCCTGCAGGTGACGCATCACAAAGCGCCAACACTAAAAAAGCAGAAACCTAACGCCTTCATGCAGTCGGCGGATCTGTGTGAAGGTCTGTGTGCAGCCGGGCTTTCAGGACGCCGAGTGACGGAGTAACCCAAGAGGTTGCTTTTGGAGCGAGGGGAGTCGCCTTACAACACAGCCTCTTGTGCCCGCCTGAAAGAATGTTTCGCCTGCAACTAAGATAATGACAGAAGTCTGAGGAAATTCCTCACGTTGCAAAAAAAAATAAAAATTAGAATGTTCTTCTTTTTCCAAACCTTTAACCAATGTTTCTTCTTAAAGTATTCAAGTTAAATTCTTACAGCAAAAAGGGTGATCCATAATGTGAGAAATGTGACTGGCTGAAGCTCAGTCTGTTCTGCTGATGGTCAGGGAGCATCAATGTGTGCCTCTCAGAAAGAAAAGATGCTGCTTTCTTTACCAGCAACATTTGACAGCAAGAACTAGAAACTTCCCAAAATAATACATTTGTTAAAATCAAATAATTTAAGAATAATACTATTTTATAATTGTAAGAAATTACAAATCCACTGTGTTTTATAAAAACATCCCCATCCATCCATCTTCTAAACCTGCTAAATCACTTTTAGAGTCATGGGGTTGCTGGAGCCTATCCCAGCTACTGTTGGGTGTAGGCCGGGTTCACCCTGGACAGGTCATTAGTTTGTTTCATAACTTTCTTTAAAACAGACATTTTTATCTTAATCCCTTTTTCTATTTCTGTGATTCTGCCTTTCAAACAATGTTGCCATGGCGATAACAACAAATTTAGATGAGGTGCAACGTTTACCTTCCTGCTGTGAAAAGTAGACTTTAAAACAAAGCCTCGGAAAGATCGCATTCATCAAGAACCTAGAAATAACTATCTATCAGACTTTAGAGTCCCAAGTTTAGGAAAGGGAAACTGTCGTTTTTTTATAAATCAGCCTTCGAAACAGCTATTAGTGGTGACCTCTGACCTTCACTGCAACCTCTCTGTGGCTTTCTCACCAGTACCTCAAATATGAAGACCCAACCATTGTAATTGGGACAATAATTCTCTTTTTGATCTAATTCTGAAACCAAAAAGCATGTTCTAAACTGGTTTGACGGGTTCATTGGTTTAAAGGGGATTCATGTGTGCCTTTGGTAACTGTAACTGTAGCATTGATCGCTATGGAACGTTGAAAACATCCATTTTTTAATTTGTATTTCTCAGCTGAAGACACTGAAAAATGTGGATGGTTGCTATGGACCAGCGTCTTTTTGAAGGCTGTCAGTTTTAATCGAGTTCTACTTTTTGAAACTCTGAAGGTTCCCCAGTTCCTGTGATGAATAGCAGCGGTTTGAAGTGCAGGAGGCCAAACTGAAGGAAGCTGCTTAGAACATCAGGTGTTCTGCTCTGTCAGCAGCTCTGATGACGATGTGCAACCACAATGTTTTCAGAGTTATAAATCTATCTGCCTGATTGAGAATTTGCCAACCATCTACAGAGAGGTGATCTGCAGCAGATACGGATGATGCCGCAGATGAAGCAAAGACGTGTCTGTGATGTCTGAACCTGAACCAGCTGCTGAGTGGAGCAATTTGAGTTTACAGTACAAAGATCTGCAGCGTCATGCTGCTGCAGACCAAAAAGTGATCCATTTACTCAGAGCGCCGAGGCAAAGCCGCAGCAGCAGTGCAGCATCAAACATCCAAATCACCACTTTCTAAAGTAAGACGTTTGTCAGCGAAGGAAAAAGTCGACTGTCAGGCTTTATATTTGGGTCTCTGTGTATGCAAAGAAGCTAAACGTTTTTCCCCTTTGGCTCAGAATCTCTACAGATTTATGTCCTGTCAGTTCAAATCAGAAACATTACAGCATGTTAAGCTTTCTGGTCTCACCACAAAATGACGCCCTTTTGCGGCGTCCTGTAATTACTCCTGAATTCTTGACATACCCTACAGAAGTGACAAAGGCCTCAGTAGAAGCCACTGAGCAAAAACAAGAGCAGAGTGTAATTACCAAGAACATGAACACTGGTCTAACATGCTTTCATCAAATCAGATGATCGAGGATTCTTCTGATGCTCTGCAAATTCATCAACTTTGTAAAGGAACATCATTTAACCAAACCCTCTGCCAACAACTAACCAGCTTATTCTAACTTTTACTGCATCGTTTGTGTTTTTAACTCTCTGTTACTGTACTTGTTAGAAAAAAAAGAGTTTGATTTTAATCCGTAGATATCATCACCATTTAAGTACAGAAATCAAAATGATTCATGATTTGTTTCAGATTTTCTCCAGAGGTTCAGCTGAAACCAAATGAAGCAGGAGTCTGCAGCCTTCAACACTGACAGAACCACTTGGGTCTATTTTTCACTGAAAACAAACCAAAAAGAGCCACAAAGCTGTAGGTTGTGTGATGTCAGCAGTAGTAAAAATAAAGAAATACAGAACTATAAACTATTTCTTTTATGGCTGTTGGTGCATCTCCACAAATGAGTAAATCTAACAAGCTAAAATGACATCAGTAGTCAGAAACCTGTGTGTCACGTAAACAAATCACTAATGGCAAAAGCATCTTAAAGATCACAATGATAATTAAAGACACAAAAAACAAACATTTTAAAAACCAAACCAAACGAGTTTCTAAAAAGGCCTCAAAGTCCTGCATAGATGCATTTTCTTGTTTTCTAGTGTCGGCTGCCGGGTCACACACTGGTGCCACTAAAGTATGCAGCAAAAGGAATTTCTTGTCCCACGTCTAAACCGCACCAATGCAGGAAAATTCACTGCAGCTCCAGGAGCAAAGTGTTGCAAATACGCATGTTTTCTGACACTTCAGTGTCTCCACCAGCAAAACCATTGCAGTCCAGTGAGAAAACCTCTCCACCATCCCTGTTACGAAGGTCATTCACCATGAAACTGCAGCGGTCTGAAGTAGTGAGATTGTCTCTGGGCAGATTTAAACAAATAAAGGTGAAGTGAAAAGCTCAACAACACATGTATTCTTGTGAAGTGATTTATGAACTCATCATATCCACTGCTGTTGTGTAGCATACGGCTCCTCTGTCATATGCAGGTGTGTCTCCAGCCTGTACAGACCTGTGCAGGTGTGCATACATTTGCAGACGAAGCTGCAAAAAGAAGCTGATCCTGCAGACATTTGTACTGCCTGAGTTTATCCTGTCAGCATTCATTTAGGTCCATAACCAAACAAAAACTGAACTTTCAAAATCACCCATTTTCTTTCTGCCTTTGGTCTGTTTGAGGACTTCTTCCTAACGTCTACAAAGATGGTAGAAACTAATATGGTGAATAATCCAGAGGAGTCTGTTGGTCTAAACCACGCCTGTCCTTACAGATCACTCATCCTCATTGTTAGCTTTGGACCTGAGAAGTCATTGAGAGGATTATCTTCTCCGTTTTGACTTGTTGGTGCGGTTTGAGTTTTCAGGTGTAATGTTAGGGATTTGTTACCCAAACAGTTCAGAGTGAAGCAGAGATTTTCTCACCTAAAACTATTGTAAAGGACAAAAAGGCAAAGAACGGTCTATAATTAAAGATGTTTCTAGGGATTGTTTCCATTTATAACACAAACATGAACTGAGTGGAGTAGTAAATAATTAGTCTGAGTTTTCTTCACCTGACATCAGTGAACACCGTTATCAGCATTTCATTGCATAACAGTTAATCACTTAAAAGATGCCTTTTGCCTGGACACCCAGCTCTGACCTGATCACCATCACCCACCACCCCAAAGAAGTATGTTTGAATAAACATGTTTGTGCACAAGAGCAGCACTTAAGGGTCTTCAGCTTAACTCCCAACTGTCCTTATGAACAGACATGGGCAAAAAATGACCAAACTTAGGGGCACACAGGTGACCTACACAAAATATGAAGGTGGTAGACCGCTCAGTGAACATTACTTTCTACGGGCATGCTGCGAGCAACAGATCCTAGTGAATATACAACAAGAAAAGGGTAAATAAGAGGGAAGTAGGTGAGACGCAGGCGTGTCGTACGGATTTTTCCATTTTAACCCCCTCCCCTGCCCCCAAAAATCCTGCCGACTGTAAAAGGAGCCTGTTCGTGATGTTCACGTGATACGTGCTGCAGCCTGACTGTTAGAAATGAGGAAATCATACAGTCAGAGTGCAGATTGTGTGGATGTCTTCAAGCATGTGCATATCACGTGCACACCCTGTATGTGCAGTATTTGTGCACGATTAGTAAGGAGCCAGTACTCACACCTTACTGATGACTAGCGTGTGGCGTAAGGACACTGTACCACAGCATCACCCGTACGTCATAAGTGTGTGTAACTTCTATAATCCTACAAATGCTTCACAAGACACTTACAACACGCTTGACAGAAGTACGATCCATTTTCATGACGTCCTGTGAGGTGGCCGTACGAGCCTCAAGGTAACTGAAAGATACACCTGTTCTTACACCTTAAGATGCAGCGGTTTCTCTACAAACCTCTACGGACCCGGACACCCAAAACCTGCAGCACCGGTATGGGTCAACCCCCCCGTATGGTTGCTTGTGACTAAGTCTCCTCTAGAAAAATGTGATGTCTTTTACACAATGAATCTGGTTGCTTCTCTCTACGACCTCCTGCAGCCCAGGAAAACCCCAAAACTGTACGGGTTCCTGTGACTAATGTCACCAAACAGAACAAATCACTTCAGGATTCTGCACTCCAGTCAAAGAAAGGTAGACTCAGAAAAATGTCATTTTCAAGCTCACTAATTTAATTTAGAAAATGTAGAAGCACAAAGAGAAGCTTAGTTAGTGTTTGCATGTAAGACTAAATGGAAAAAATGGAAAAATGCTGACAGCTGTTTTTTTCCTGAAGAATATAATGAAATACATAAAATAAAGTGTTAGTAGACTAGATTAGCTGACAGAAGTCATTAAAGCTTGTACTTTTTAATACATTTTCCTTCTGTTATTTAAAGATTTTATATGTGAATATGAATATGCACATTTTCCAGGTTAAACTGTTCAACTACTTGCATGTTTTTCTTTAGTTGGAACCTTGTTTATGGCTTTGGCTTCACTGGGTTCAGTCCCTCTGCTGTAAATGGGAACTGAGTTAGACTGTTGCAGAGCCTGCAAACCCGCCCTGTTGTGACAACAGCCACAAGCATGACGCTGAAGTTCAGATCAAACGAAAGGACCCCACCTACAGCAGAGGCCTCTGGGTAGTCACCAGACACGCCTCAGTTTAACGTTCGTGCCTCGTCATGAGTACAACAGTTTAAGGTCCTATGATGAGGAATGTTGTTGTAACAGTGTGACTGTAGAGGCGGGGCTGTGGCACGAACACGAAGCACAAAGTACTTAGAAGTTGTCCCAGCCGGCACCTCTGCAGGATCAGCAGAAAGACTCAGTCTGCTGCTGCGCTGAGAGAAGAACTGAAATGTTCATTAACCTCCTGAGAACCAAGGGAAAAAAGTGTCTAACACTTTCTGTTTTTGTGCCATTTCCTAAAAACATCACCTTCCAATTTAACATTTTT
This sequence comes from Oryzias celebensis, assembly GCA_014656515.1. Lineage (NCBI taxonomy): Eukaryota > Metazoa > Chordata > Actinopteri > Beloniformes > Adrianichthyidae > Oryzias > Oryzias celebensis. The sequence goes on from BNCR01000013.1 coordinate 25,444,599, forward strand.
TCTATATTCTTTATTTTAACTTCACAGCATGTCCATTGTAAAGGACAAAAGGACGATATCTCAGTGAAAATAGAACTGAATTTCGAATACCAGAAAAAGGGAGCAGATTAAATCTTTAGAGTCATTTTCACCCAAAACACATTCAATAGAAAAACAAATCATTCTTCTGTTACTTGTTGCCTCCAAGGACAAAATGTATGGAATAAGAAATTACAATGTAATGTAATGTACAATGTCTACATTGTAATATTACTGTAATTTAACTACTTTAGCCAGTAATGGAGTAACAGTAAATTACAGTTCAAATTTCAGTAACTAAATTACAATTACCAGACTACAGAAACCTTCACTACTTTATTTTTCACATTTTTTCCTGGTTAAATAAAAAAACAAAAAAAAAACAAACAGGTTTTAATAAATACAAGAATCCAGTTAGTGATGCATGAGCGCTAATGCAGTGTTAGAGATTGTTCAAAGTAAGATGGGGAGCGTAAATATGGCCGTGGGTGAATTCATACGGGAATTCTGCAACTGGAGATATTCCCATTATTTACATTTGGTAGAAAACAAAGGCAAAAATATTTCAGTTAAGTGCAAGTTGTGTGGAGGAGATGAGCTGCTTTCCACTGCCCTAGTGTCCATGAGCAACGCGTCTCTACATTATGTAGGCTACTATACAATAAATATTTTCTCACGTTCATGTGTTTAAAAGAATGAGGTGGTGGTAAAATACCTGAACGCCCTTGTGAGCCTCAGTTTTTATTTTGTAGACTTTACAAGGGGATCATTGTGTTAGCTTTATTCATATGAGAATTCATGTGAGTAAAAAAGTAAAGTAATGAGTAGTAAATTACTTTTTAAATTGTGAATGATTCAAGTAATTTAATCACAATTACATCTAGTAACTTAAGTAAAGTAATCATTTACTCTTTAAATGTAATTTACCCATCACTGGTAACTTGCATTTATTTAAAAGTATTTACTCATAGTACAAATGTACAATGTTCTAACATGGTCATAAAATGTAAAACATTAGCCTGAAACTGAATAAAACCTACTCGTCAGTCCTGGCTCACAGAGCACCACGACTTTGCTGCTCCTTCTCTGACTGATCAGATTCTCCTGAATCATCATCTTCATCATTATCTATCACAGGCTGAATCTCATCCTCATCATTTTATAACATCTAAAAGCTCCAGATCTGAACCTCCCTCTGCTATCTGCTATAGGATCCTCTCGGCTTCACTTCTTTCTCCCAGACTAATGTGCAGCCATGAAATCCATTCAAACGGTCCTGGTGTTCACTACAGCTGACACTCATGAAATGTCTGCTGTTCCAAGACAGAAAACAAACGTAAAAGCAATGTTCTTTACATGTTTATGAAGAATATATATCATTATCATGGTAAAAAAAGCAATAAATAGGGAATATTTGACTTAACTTTTATCTTTCCATTAAATGAAGTTGCTGGGATGGCAGCCATCTTAGTCGAGGAAAAGAGTAAAGTTCTCAGCATGCAAACCATCACACGAAACATGACCAGAAAGCCCAGGATGTCTACAGAGAACGGTAGAATTTGGGAGGATATCTCCAAAATATCCATTAAAAAGGACACAAATGACTGAGCCGGGTCTCTTTAACCAATTATTTTAATATTCTGCAGACTGTGTTCAATAAACCAGCTCAAATATATACCTAAAAATCATCAGGATTATTTTGAATAAATGCTGACACTTTGGTTGAGTCAACATGAGCAATAAGATCTTCATCTTTTACTTTTGAGCTTATTCTGTCTAAACCCAACATTAGATCCAAACCAAAACACACATTCTTCTAAATTCTTGCTAACTTTTGAATCAAACACAGTGACGCATTCATAAAGTTTTCATAGAAATGTGTGAAAATACTTTGCAACTGTCTGGAGAAGCAGATCCTCTTTGACCTGATTCTTTTAACTTTAGCTTTTGAAGAATGCTGCAGCAGCATGTCCAAACAAGCCACACGCTTCTTTGCCTCCAAAATGTATTTGGATGAAGATCTTAACATGAAGCACCTGCTGGCGAAGTCTCAACTTGTAGCAGCATTTTGGCATCAGACACTTGATGTTAAAAGTCTCTTTTGATCTTCTTTTGTTTGGATTTGTTCCAGAATGGAAAAGGAATAAGACAAAAGACTGAAGGAAATTGATTTTTTATGTTTCTGCAAGGAGAATGTAGCTTAAAAACATTAAAAACAAAGTATGACTGCATTGTTTACAGTAGTTTGGGCTAAACTCCCTGCATCTTCAGTCATATTTGTCTTAGAACCAACTCCTTGCTTGCATTTTGCATATACTTTTCTCTACAAAAACTTCTCTTGGTTGTGAAATTGTTCCACTTTGGAAAAAAACTTCTTTTTTAATAAGATAAAGTTATTTACTGGTGTTCTTCACATCTGTCTTCTGTGCTTGTTTTTTAATCTGAGCCTTTTGTATACTGTGACACTCCAACCCCGAGGCGGCCGCTTTGAACGCCTTATCTCGGTCAACAGTGGGAGGGTTGTCTTAGGCGTGGCCTATACCTGAGAAGGACGTCAGGGCCTGAATCTATGCAACCTATGATTTATGATCCCTCCACACATCATAAATTCATAGTTATTACCCTGTGACATCCCATTTGTCTGGGGGGTGAACGCAGGTGCAGGACAGAGGCTCATACTAGTGTTTTGTTGAGCTTTAAAAAACGAGAATGTAAAGAGGAACGTTGAGTTTCAACAACATTTCTGGTTTTTATTTCAACAGTCAGATCTGGACTTCTGTCACATTATCACTTCTCGTTCTACATCCAAAAGAAAAATAAAGCAAAGGCTACAAATGTTTTGACATTCATTTAAATTTTATACTTCTTCTCTTTCTAGAATGTCGCCGTCCTAGTGGTAGCTTGTTGCACTTAGTTGCTTTTCTAGTTCAGTCTCTTTACATTATTTTTCTTTGAGTTTATTCTTGAGTTTTTCTACTGAAGTTATCCTGGAAAAACGGTTAATAGTTTGGGTACTGGCACTTTGTTAAACACATTATATTGTTATATTCTGGAAATCATTTGACAGGAAATGAGTCAAATTGATCAGAAAATGTCAAATAATGTGTAATATTTCAACCACACTGCTTTGCTTTTGTCTTAATAATCCTTCTAAATGTACAGAAGTCCACATTTCTTGTCTATGTTCAGGCAGGGGAATGTCTATTAGGAGTTTAAAAATTGAAATCATTGTTGATGTTTTGTGTTTTTTAACCCATCAGAAGAGTAAATTTTTTGTATTTTTGCAGTTTTAGTTCTCACCTCTTCCTCAAAGCTTGGCGCAGGACTCTTGATGGGACTGGATGACTGGCTGAACACTTGAGAAGATGAGGACTTCCTGCTGCTGGTCTGGAGAAGAACAAACAGAAAAGAGAGTCAGAATCTAGGGCTTTTATTTTGAAGAAAATGTTGTGAAACTTCCACAAAAACCTGCACACGTTTACTCTTGTGACCCACAGGTTAAGTCAAAGCGTCCAACTCTAAGCAGAGCCTCATAAAACCAGTGGATTGTGACTGTGCATGTTTGCTCACGATGACATGATGAGCCATTATTAAAATGACTTCATGATTACAAGAATGAAGAAAATGTGAGCATACTGTTGCAAAACGAAGAAACTTTGACTGAACAGCAGCTTTAAAGTACCCTGAGGAACATTTTAATAAGAGCAAAGTCAACTGAAGCAAGAACGTCAACTAAGACTGCATGTAACCTTTACCAAAATGGAGAGATAAGCAAACAAAAAACCTGTTGTGATGCTCTCACAGGGATTTTTGGTGTTTTCTTTTTCTGAGCCCTTTGAAAAGGGAAGGCTTCCTTGACAGAAGGGGTTGGCACATGCCAATCAAAAAACAACTCCCTCATTTGAGGACCACCTTTAAGCAAACAAACATTTCTTAATTTTGTGGTTTGTTTTATTTTTCCTAAATGCCTTCTAAATAATCATACGTAAGAAAAGTTTTGAATTTTCTTTTGGATCAAACCTGTTCCAAGTGTCTGGATGTTGTGACTGACACACGAACCAGAGCAGAATGCTTTATGGAACCAAGAGGTAAGGTAGACATTGTTCTAATGTTTTACAACCTAAAACTGTATTAACAATTTCTATTATAAACATAAAAATGAAATTATTAAAAAGCCACTTAAAAAACATGAAATAAAAGCAAAAATAAAAGTCTCACCTGTAAGTTAATAAACCAAGTGTAGATCATTCTTATGTTTATTCTAAAGCGTTATTAACACAGATTCAATAAAAAAACAACTTTATTACATAGATCAGGAATCTTCACAATTTAACACTAAGAGAGCCATTTGGGTCCGTTTTTTACTGATCAAAACCCAACAAGAGCCGCAAAGTCCTCCTTTACTGTTTAAAAAAAATGACTCTTTATTTTTCCTTTTTTTGGACAGGAAGTCATTCATTAACAAAATGTAGCATTTAAATGTTTACAATAACAGAATTATAACAGGATTATATGTTTCTTTATATAACTTTTTAAATGAATTTTACTGGACACCAGTACAAACAAGTTCTTTTCAAAATAAAATACACCCTGTGTCAAATAAGATCCTCCTGCTGCAGCAGATTTACACAATTGAAAATGAAAGAAAGTCAAATCAAACATTTTTATCATGATGACGTTGATGTATCTAAATCATGATAATCAAGATAATGTGTGCTTTAAGCACATTCTAATAATAAACCAACACAAAATGTATTAACCAAACCTACAAAACCCCAAAATCATTACGTTTTTTTAAAGCCAAAGAGCCACAATGGAGAGATAAAAGAGCCACATGTGGCTCCGGAGCCTCAGTTGCAGTCTGAGGAGAAGAAAAAAATCAGTTTAACATCAGCTCAAGCCTCCATCCATCCCATCTCCTCAGAAGCTGAGCATGCAAAGCCTGGTGAGAAGATGAAGCTCAGGAAAAACCAGTGACCTGCAGTCCAGGTTCCCGCTCTGTGACCCACTGAGACCCTGGCAAACTAGAGAGATGTTTGCAGCCTGGTGTGAGCAGAAAGTGGATTTATGAGCTCTCTCTGGGGTCACGCAGGTCAGACATGACCAGGAGCTTCAGGTGTGAGATGATGGTGAGTTACAGAACCCAAAAGTTTTTCTACCACTAAACCTCAAAAGATTTTTTCCTGAACGAAAAACAATGAAGTAATTTTTTTAATCTACTTTCTAGATTTTGAAGAACAGACGTTTCATCCAGAACGTTGCTGTGGAGTTTGGTCGAAGGGTTTCTTGGATGCAGACGTGTTTTAGACTCACCTCTACTGTATTTTTCTGGACCATCTGGTCGGAGTCCTGGCTGGCGGTTCGGACGTGCTGAAGGGTCGACTGCACGTACATCGGCTGCACCACGGAGCGCATGACGGGCTGCTGCACCATCGACTGCACCATCGGCTGCATGACCGGCTGCATGACCGGCTGCATGACGGACTGCATGACCGGCTGCTGCTGCATGACCATGAAGGACTGCTGCGGCACGGACTGCTGCACCGGCACCAGGTACCGCACGGAGTCGTAGGAGCCGTTGAGCGCGTACGGCATCGCCTGCACCGTCTGCGTCTTGGGAGGAACTCGACCCAATGTCATGGTGGTTGTGACCGGTTCCGAGGAGCGCAGGTCCATCGTCCTGAAGGTCCGCGTCGTCTTCTCGCTCGTCTGGATCGACATGTCGGCGCAGGGGGGGCAGACCTGTGAGGGATGCCGGAAGGAGTTGGACCAGGTTCTGTCCCGAGTTCTCGTGAGGGGATTGATCCGAACCGCACTGTTTCCGTTTCTCTGCTGGAAAAACTTCTGCGCACCGTAAAGAGAAAGGCAACCCAGAGAGGGAGGGGCCCCGCTCCTCTGTATGCAAATCATGGAATGTGCCTCACAACCTGGGAGGGAACTCAAAGTTCAGCCGTCAGAACCAGAACCAGCTGAACTGCAGTCGGATGACCCTCCCCTGAGAGCTGACATGCGCAGTCTGGAAGCAGAAACTCTTTTTGCATTTGTTTTAAACTTTCTTTAATAAGAAAACTGTGTTTAGTAACACCGATCAGTGACGAGGCTGCGTTTTTCATTCCAGACGCTAGGTGGAGACAAAAACTAACAAAAACCCCAAACTTTCGTTTAGCGAGTCAACAGGTCAGTTAAAACAACGAGGATGCGTTTTAATGGCCCATTAACCACCGGATCTTCACGCACTACACGCGTTGAACACTCACTCCAAAGAACACTGAGTTTTTAACATGTTGTTGTTGCATCTTCTGGTGATGGATCATGTAAGAATTGAAGCTTAAAACTGTGCTTTGACATCTGCCCAAAGCTCCGAGTTATACTACTGAAAGCTCCCGCACATGTTCTTCCAATCAGTCATTCCCAGCATCCTTTCCTGTGCCACAGTTTGCTGGGGAGGCAAAAGAACCGAAAGAAATGAAACAGACCGAGCTGAGCAGGAGAGTCAAATGCTGGTGTGAGTGTGGTGCAGACAGCAACCAGGCTCCTTTACTCAAATATTGGGAAAATAGCAATGCCATCATATGTATCTAAAGTGCTCTGGTATTGTTTAACAACATCTTTTCTTTCATTAGTATCTTTTACACTTTAGTCTTTTAAAGTCTTTTAAATCTTCGCCGGCGCCACATGCACCCTTCAGCCAGAGTGTGCGCCTGGCTACCATTGCTTGAAATTAAAAGAAAATAAAAAAATAAATTAGCGAATAATTTTGAGCGCTATTTAGAATATTTTACAATAATGAACAAATAAATTAAAAATAAACTTTTTAAGTCGTGTTTTGTTAGATTGTCATGGACGTAAAGTTTATTCTACTTTAGTTAAGCTTGAAGTACTCTCGCGAGATTCTCCGAGATCAGCAAAGGACACCGTCCATCGAGAAGGGTTTTCTGTGTGTAGAAAACAATAATGGCTGCTACCCGTGGAGTGTCGTCTTTGTTAAGTCAATCAGAGAAGATTGAAGGATTCGCGTTTTCTTAGCCGTCGGTCTGAGGCTGCCTGTTAACGAAGGTGAGAGGAAATCAACGTAAGTTTTGACAGAAACGCCGCTGTTTGCGCTGCGGTACCGACAAGCTGCTAGCATCTTTCCTTCCCAGGTTCCGCTAGGCAGCAACACGAGAAAAGATGTCATCAAGCAGAGCGTTTGGTATTAGTTTGTTTCACACACTCGACGTAATTTAAAGTTTCTAGTTCTCACCAGAATGCTGTTTTTGTTAAAAAAAAAAAATATGGTTGCTTTAGTGTCCTAAATGTAGCTGACTGTGTGGTGTTAGCTTACTCGGTTCTTTCAGCTAATAATAATTAAAAACATTAAAATATACTTTATCCTACTTGAAAAATCTATACATTATTTAGATTTAAACTTGCAGTTTTTGTCGCGTCACAGGACATGATGCTAGTAGATTTATTTTCCTACAAAATGCAATAAGTGATATTGGGTTGTGTTTGTTTGTTATTGGCGTGAGATTAAGTTATTTATTTGTTTCATAGAATAGTTTGTTTGTTCTTCTTATAAACAACATTCAATATATTTTTTCATAAATCACTCTTTGACGGAACATATTCTTTTATTCTGAAACAATCCCGTCAGTGACGCAAGAGTGACGTAGCGTCAAGCGAACGACTGCAGTGATTTCAAAAAACACGCAGACTTTTATTTTGTCGTGTAGAAAACCTGGAATCACTTTTTAAACCCTTCTGAAAGATGAAGTTTAAAGCAAAAAAAAAAAAAAAAACTTGTTCTTTTTTCCCCTCCTTTTATTTTTTTAGAATTTTAGAATTTCATTTTAGAATTTATTCAAACTGTCTTTGAACATCAAATATGAGATACCTTTTTAATGTTTTGCAGTTAGTTAGCTATAACAAAAATGTTCTTTATTAATAAGCTCTTTAATAAGCATTGAATGACAATATTTTAGTTTTATATTATAGCATTCATATTGGACCATAAGACATTGTTTTATTGTTTAAATGATTAGTCAAAGTTTAATACAAAAGAAAATTATGTGGGTTTTTTTCTAAATGTCTTTTCAGTTAAAAATTATGACTATAGATTGAAAGAAATCGCTTAATGAGGGTGGGAAAGCCAAGATTTAAGGTATTTTTTCAATTTCCATACAAATCCAGCTTTATTTATGTAAAGCAGTTTTACTTCACCAGAAAAAACAAACTAATTAACAAATTAACTAAAGGTTAAGCTTTTATTTTGAAAAAGAAAATCTAACTGATTAATTGGCATTATTGACCAGTTTGATATTTTTGCTTTTTTTTTTTTTTTAAACCCATCACTAGTTTCTTGTTTTGTTGAAGGAAGTTTCTCCTCAAAACATTTTAACAAAGATTCTGGGTTCAATAAGTTCAAAAATCAAACGTATCTTCATTTAAAGATTCATCTTCAGCTTCTCAGATTTAGGGATCCATTTTCCTTCCAGGCAAATCTTGATTTGTTTTTCAGGGAAATAACAGTGTGTCTTTTTTGTTTTGTTTACATCCAAGAAAATCTAAATTAGTGCATTTGAAGTGTTTTTAAGTAGTTTTTAATAAGCCAAAAAATGTTGGTTAATTCAAAATGTAGTCAAATCATGACCTAATGATCAATTTCACGTTTCTGACAGTGACACTCAGTTCTACTGAGAGACAGAATGTTGACCCAAAGTAAACTGTGGTTGAAAGAAGTATTTAAATAAATGTAATATGGGATGCAGCTTTTTAGTTCTTGAACTTAATGTTTATTTGGTCTGAAGGGTCGATTCTTCATATGTCTCCTTAGGTTTCTTTTTGATGTTTATTCACTTTAGATAAATTCCTCTGTTAATTGTAAATGAAATAATCACTTCCCGCTTTGCTCCAAACAGCATGAGTTTCAGAGCAGCAGAAAGGATCTTTGATGAGACTCTCAGTAAAACTCTTCATGAACTTGATCCAACTGTTTTCTTGCACTGACCAGGCAGCAGAAACGTCCACTTTTAACATTTGTCTTTCCTCCTAACTCTGAGTAATGAAGCAGAACCTCCTGTTTCCACTGTCTCCTCAGTTGCTTCTGTGGCCTTGCTGCTCTCCCACAATGCATTGCCAAAGGCAGTCGTGTATGTCAAACAGGCCCGTATAACCACCACTCCATCTAATCCAAATTAGAACATCAAACTTGGAAGGTACAAGTCTGTCTGAATGTGAGGCAGATTTCCGTGTCAGTAATTGATGAAAGTCTTCATCGGGTGTTTCTTTTTCTTTGCAGCTTCTGCTCGCACTGATCTTCTGTGTCTCTGCTGTCATGTCTGGCTCTGGAGATCTTCCAGGTAAGAAGAACTTTGTTCATCAACAGGACATTTTCATTTGACCTTTTAGAGAGAAAACTATTATTTAAAATGAGATGTGAAAAGTCGGGAAGCTTTTTTATGTCACTTCCTGTTCCAGCGTTTCTACATCCTTAAATAAACACGCTTGCCACTTCAAAATAAAATACAGGGTTTATGTTTTTTTATGTAGCTGTCCAATTTAATTTCAGAAATAAAATGTTAATTATTTGTGCCGTTATGTACTCAGGTGATTTGTTTTGTAAGTATTCTTTAGTTGTATGAGTGTACCTCCAGGTAGTGGCTAACAGTCGTTTGTTTTCTTCTTCTTAGAAGTTTAATGGTTATATTGGATTCAGCCCTAACATACAAAATGTCATATTCATTCCTAAAACCCATAAATAAATGGAAACGAAACAGTTTTTATCCAAGCAAATGTGTAACAGAGCAGAGCTGCTCGCTCTGAGTGGGTTCCACACAGACTTACAAAGCCCCACTTTGTTCTCTAACAATACTTGAGTTCTGTCAGTAAGAGGATCACATAACCTCAAACTTCGGCCCCCTGGTGACCTGCCAGGATTTCTGCCTGAAACTGGATCTTCCTGCAGTGAAATCATCACAGCAGAAAGTAAACATCTGTGAACCTGCAGCTTGCAGCTTTGCTTAGTGTGTCATTGAACCTGCTCTCCTGTAAAGTGTTGCTAAAGATTCAGCTGCTCAAGTTTATTTATTTTAACTAAACATTCATGAGCTGAGTTTTTTTCTTTTAGTGAAGCAGGTTTTATCTGGTCAACAGAAACAAATCTCTGCTCTCATCTTATTGTTTAAAGAAAAGTTCTAGTTTACTTCAGAAGCACAATAAAACAGACTGGTTGGTTTGTTCCTTCTGGACTTTTTCTTGATCCGTTTGTGGAATTCTGCTTTTAAGTATCAACTTACTTCTAAAAAACATTTAATTCTCTTCATCCAGTGTAAATCCAGTGTAAATTAAAAAAATAAGTTAGGACATTTTCATCTTAAAGCAGTTTGATTCAGAAAAGCAAAATGAAAAGAGCAATATTAAGCTCACTCTAGTCTTTCATTACCTACGATTTATTATAAGTATATTTATTAACAGCAAAACCAGACTACAGTTGTTCAACAGTTCATTTTTTCTTTCTTGTTTTAGACCAGCTGAGGTCCAGTTGTGCAAAGAAAAGAATGTAATGCAGTCGTATCTGTCATGAAAATAATTTACACTGAAATATCACAAGTTTACTCTGAAGTAACATCAATTTATAACATCATATAATAACATGATATCAATGAAACAAAGATCTGATCACGATTGGTTGGTTTTAACGTGCAGCGTCTTTGTACTTAAGAATTGACATGGAAGAGATTCGATTGACAAGATCAACAGCCAGTTTAATTTCTATGATCCAGCTCAATCCGTTTGTGTGAGGCGTGTGTTTGATTGAATCAAATCAAATCGACCTTTATCATTATAAAGTCATTTAAAAATTAAATGAATCAACATTGGAAAAAAAACAATTGATTATCATGCAAGAAACACCAGGAATCTGAAAAGCTTCACCTGCACTGTTCAGTACCAGGTATTTATCTGTGAGTCACACGAGTTGGAGTTTTGTTTTAAGATGTCCTCGATCCATTTTAGGTCGGTGAATCTGATCCTATCGAGTCGTTCAAAATGAACCAACATAAAATCAGATTGCCAACCACAAATTATATGAATCGAATCTTTGTGATAAGGAGTTGTTGCATCCCTAAAATTTACTCTGACGTAACACAAATTTACTGAAGTAACACAAATTTACTTGGAAATAATAAGAATTTGGACATAAATGAAAGAAAGTTCTTAAAAAGTCTGCAATATTCTGCAAAAGTGAGAATTTCTTCATTAAATTATTTCTGTGTTTAATATTATTTATACAAGAGAGAAAACTGAGCAGACTAGCAGTTTTGAAAACACAGTTTTAGTATTTTTTAATATGTGGATTAAAATGAGCCTGAATCAATAACTAAACCTTGAGTTCTGTCCTGGTTAAGGTCTAAAAGTTTCTGTATCATCTGATCGTCTCTAATCATGTAATTGTTATCCATATAAACGTCTTTTACTATTTTTCAAAACCTTTTTCAATTTCCCTGCTGATGTTTCTTCTGGTTGTTTGTCTTTTGCAGCCATTGAGGGCTCTGGGATGGGCGGGATGAAACTTCCTGTGGGGATGACTCGCCGGGCCCTCAGCTATGATGACAACCTGGAGGCCCCCATGTCCACTCCCCCCCATGACATCAGCATCAACAACCTGTGGAGACGCCCCGTCATTCCAGAGAGGAAGTTCTCACAGCTGGCAGAGGTGAGAGCTGTGCTGGTTGGTCTCATTTCAAACAAGGTGGATGAACGAGACTAAACACGAGCATCCTCCCTCCTCCAGGAGGTCGACAGCGGTCCGGTCAAAGAGTCGGCACTGCCGGACAGCGCCTCCTTTAAGGTCCCAGGAGCAGTGAAGACCAAGGCCTCCTCCATCATCATGAATTCTCTCATCACCAGTACGACTCTGCTCTTCAACTTCACACTTTCTTAAAAAAACACCAGAATAGAACAAGTGCAGAAAAACAACCTGGTTTGAAATCCTTTCTCCTCCAAATCAGCATCTTCATTTTCCCTGTTTCTTCACATGGAGTTCATTTTGATCAGGATTTTAACGGATATGTCACGGAAACACCTTAAAGACGCTCTCTTTGTGTTTGACTCAGAACACACCCACGAAAGCATGTCCAAGTTTGAGCAGAGGGCTGGGCTCACCGACACCAGCTACACCCCCATAAAGGCCTTACAGCCGAGGAAACCAGGCACCACCACCGCATGCCCGAAGCCCTGCAGGTGAGCCCGGCGCCGTTGTCTAACCCGTCACACAAATACTTTCTTTCCAAATTCCTGCAGCTTTTAAATCTTTGTCGAAAAGTTTCATTTTTTTATTCAACTTGAGCAAGAATCTCTTTTTTTGTCAATATTCATTTGTTTGTTAGGAAAGTTTGAGAAAATGCTTTATAAAATGTTGGAGATTGTTCTTTCATATTGGAGCCTGAAACAATTTACGAGAAAAAAACATCTTTACTACAGCATTGAAGTACATTAGTCTGGAATCTTTATTTATGTGTTCTTATTTTATTTATGTTTTTAATGTGCATTACTTATTTATCTTATGTTATTTAACTTATTATGTTCTTATTTATCATATGTTGTTTTAGTTTCACTTTAAATGTATTTAGATTATATTCTTTTGTTTACATTTTATTTTTCTTCATTAATATGTTTAAGATTTAAAGAAAAAACAGAGTAGAACGGAATAACACTTTATTGATCCCAGAATGAGAAGCCTTTGTGTTATTCTAAATGTTCTACGTTTTCCTGTATTTTCTTGATATTTTGTTGTCTTTATTCTTTGGTTTGAGGATCTGTATCTGCTAAAAATGTTGTAAAAGTGACGAATCTCTAGTAAACTGAACCCCTTTCTGTTTCAGAAGCTGCAGATCCAGAACTTGGAGGTCAAAGAGGAGAGGAGCTCGTCCGCTCAGTCGACTCCCTCAAACACGCCTCACAGCTCACCCAAAGCTCAGCGCAGGTACGCTCGGCGAGCAGATCAGCTGTTTTCTCCCAGGGTGAAACATTGAGAAACATTGCAGTGACGCCGGCCAGCATGCTGTGTGTTTGTGCAGAGGCTGGTTCAGCAGCACCGGCTCAGAGGTCAGCCTCAGCTCCTCCAACAGCAGCGTGGACATGGGGGGGCTGGACCCGTCTGCAGGAGGAGGAGGAGTCGGTGGCGCGGTGGAACGGTGGAGCGTGTTCGGACCTCGACCGCTGGTTCAGCATTCAGCGTCTGACCTGGGATCAGACGGCACGCCTGCAGGTTTTTATTTCTTCAGTTATCTATTCAGTTCTTCCTTGAACAATGACGGCCTTCATAGTTCATGGAGCAGCTGCTGCATGCACGCCGCGGCGGCGAGAGGATGGAGGGACCTTCATACTGTAAACAGGCCAACAACCCCGAGCCCTATTGGCTCTAACAAACGTGACGCAGGTTCTGCTCAGAGGGTTCAGGTCCAGATGACTAACGGATCCTGACGAGCAAAGTTGAGATTTATACACATGGGAGCGTTGGGGCTGAGCTGGAGACTTTTCCAGTCCTTTTTCCAGGATGACTTTAGGTAGGTGATCAGTTAGATGTTGATGGAATCAAAGATCTTTATTCTGGGAACAAAAATGTTCTTCTTAAAAACAAACAAAACATATAAGAGGATTTTGTCTTCTAATGGAACTACTGGTAATTTGTCTTTGTGAGATTTCTTTAAATGATGTCCTGGCCTTTCAAAACAAGATTTAAAAATAGTCAAATAAAACTTTCCAGTTTTCTTAAATCAAGCAAATCTGTTTCTTGAAACAAGACCACACTCTGTTTACAAAAAGACTTCAGAATATTTTGCTAAGTTACAACAACTTGTTTCATCAGAAATTTTACTTAGAATCAGATGTTTTCAAGATTAAATGACTCAACAAAATATTCAAGATTTATGGTCTTATTTCAAACAAGTCGTAGCATTTTACTGAAAAATTACTCGAAATTAGTTTTGTTTGATGTCAAGTATAATAGGATATTAGAACCAGGAAGTAGACATTGGTAAAGATTTAGCAAAGTGAGTTTGTTTCTGGATTGTTCTGCTTCTGCAGCTTCTTTAGAAGAGCTCAAGTATGTGTGAAGCTGCTGGTTTATGGACGGTTAGCCTGACTCATGATCTGCTCTGCTGTAACTTAAGTTCACTTTGAATTTCTGTTGAAAGGAAGACTTTCATAACAGTTTGAACATCAAGAATTTTTTTTTATATTTATCCTTTTTTGTATATATATATTTATACACGACTCTTTAAAAAAAAACTGATTTTTTTTAAAACGAGGATTAAAGTCGGAATATCCAAACTGTACTGTAACAGAAATGTTGCTTCACGTGAATCAAAGTTCCCGTTTCAGAATCATTTTTCATGTTTTACCTTCAACATTTAAATCATTGTTTTCTACACCTTCAAAAGGATGAAGCAACAAAAACTGACGAAGCGTCACGTGTTCATGCTGCATGTCTTTCTCAGCAGGCTTTGCGCTGCAGGCGTACCGTGGAGCCCAGAAGCCGACGCCCATGGAGGTGATGAAGTCACAGGTCGCTCGCCTGACTGACGACCCTCAGAAGGTGTCCCCTCCCAAGATGGAGATCCCCACAGTGGAGGGCCGGCGGCAGGGGGCGCGGCCGCACAAGCTCAAGCACCGCGACATGAACATCCTGACGCCATCAGGCTTCTGATGGGGGGCCAGACACCCGTAACCTCCTGACACTGTAACCCCGCCCACCTCTGCTTGCTGCTGTCAGTGTTCTGGTTCTGTAGCTGTGTGAATATGGACCCTCTGTTGTTCCAAAACATCTGTTTTTGTTCTTTTCACTCATAATGTCACAAAGCCCAGCCTGCAAAGACAGACGACCCCCCCAGCTCTTATCTGGACCCGAACTGTAAGTTGTTGGACTCCAGAGTCCAGCAGTGATCCTCCTTCACTGGCAGCTAGAACCAACAGCACGTCTCACTGTGGGGTCCAACTGTTCTCCTACAAGAACCTGCTCCTGCAGATCTTGTGTTTGTCTGTTTGTGTCTTCCAAAAGGTCATAGTCTGGTCAGGCTGCCTGTCAGTCTGTGGACGTTGTCATATCGACGTCCTCGTGTTTGCAGAGCTCATCTGCCACAGGAGGCAGGAAGAACATTTCATTAGAGCTATTCTGGACTGGCTCTTCATCTTTCAGGTTCATGGGAGCCTTCCATCCACATTCCCGTCACGTCCAGCTCTGAACATCTGGATGTTCAGCTGCTGGTTCTGACTGATCCCGTGTAGAAGCACTTTATCACTTCCTTCAGAACGTAGAAAGCGTTCCTCAAGCCGCTCTGTAGGCTAAAGAAGAAACGCCTCCTTCAGGCCAGTGTAAACCAAAAGAGAAGAAGAAAAATATTCCATATTTATCGTGAAGGCGTCTCAGGAAAAGCTCCTGATTACTGAAGTTCTGTCTGTTTCTTGGATTTTTCTTTGTATTTTTGTTCGAACGAAACCGTTCTCATTCCATGTGGGGGTCAGGAGAAGAAAGCAAAGCTTCATGAAACAACGTGCGTACCTTTTCTTCCAGCCCTCAGCAGAAACTCATCGTATTCTGAAAGGATGCAGCAGAATCCTGATTACAGAACTTCAACTTCAGAAGTCCAACCTTCCTGCATCATCAAACGTTCAGAAAAACACGGTTACGGTTTGCACTTTTCTGTTGGATTTGTCGCATCTTTTTCTGCAGCTGTTCAGTTTCTTATCAGTCCCTCCTGAAACTCAGTCGATGTTGGATGTTTGTGTTGTTTTTCTCACAGCAGTGTGACACGCTTCCCTTGACCTCTGACCCGCCTGTGTTCGCTGTTGTACCGATTGAAACTCCCACTCTTGGTTAGGACTATTTGCTTTGTAGTTTGTAATGTTTTTCTTTTGTTTGTTTTTGCCAAAACGACGTGAGAATAAAAGTCAACAGAAACCTCAGCGTCTGGATCCATGCATCTTCCTGCAGCTTTGAGCTTCAGTCACTTTTGGAAAAGTCTGCAAAAAGTCATTTCACTGCAGCAAACTTCACATGATAAAAAACAAACGCCTCAGCTCCATTGGTCACATTTGTTTATTCCACTTATTAAAGGGATTTGGGATCATATTGGGAGGTAGATGTAAAGAAAAAGCTCAAAGCGACGTGTGGCCCACAGGCTCCAGTCGCCCCCTTTTAACTGGCCTCAGTGGCTGAGCAGCTGATACACCCCCCTCACTATTCTGTTGGTTTAATCTCCATGGCAACCATTTTCTGTTTGGGTCATCACGGGCTGACAAACACATCTGAGGTTTTTAGAAGACTCTGCAGAAGTACATTTTTTGATTTCCTTGACAACTGAGGGTTTTTTTCTTTCGTTAGCCACGCCCACATTTTTAATACAGTCATATTATTATATTACGTCATCCTTCGTTCAGCTTAAGCAACGATTCATTTATTTTATTCCAGTAAATGATGTGTGAACAGGGGAGCGCCACTTTTGCGAGCTCGCCATTGTAACACTCCTCAGGACCTGTGCGCCTGCCAGCTTTTTAGTTTCTACCTGTCACCTGGATCAGGTGTGTTCAGTCAGAGCCAGCTCATCAGTCATATGTGACAACACGGACGTGCACGAAGGTAAATGTTGTCTTCTTATCACTGCAAAGTGCAGCAGAGTTTTGGGATCCTAGATTTTAGAAGAACTGGAGTTTCCTGATTCCTTCTTGGTAAACTGGTGGTTCTGTGCACCACCCGGGAGCCCGCTTGGTGAGTTTCACCTTCACCTGTTTCAGTCCTGATGATAACTGCAGCGTTCTGCAGAAAACGCCACAGACTGACAAACATGGTCGCAAAAGAAATTCTACCAGCTTTCAGGTTTTGGATGTAAACATGTTAAAACGTGGCAACTTAACAACCTCATATTTTTCAAGATGGTTAAATGCGTATCTATGTTTTGAAACATTTGTGTTATTCTCTGAACTCATGAAGTAATTCACTGGGCAGCAGGTTGAGCCACATCTGAGAATGAAACAACGATTCATCCTAATGCATCAATAATCAAAGAACAGCTTCACTGCTGAAGATGTTTTATTGGAAACTCGGATCATGCAGCAGCTGACTTTCATTCTTCTCAGATGAATGCAGATGAGGACATTTTTACTTCCTGAAATACCTGTTCCAGTCTGTGTGGGGATGGGATAAAGAAATACTTTCTTTTTAGGTAATAGTTTCAGCTTTTGTATTAGTGACTCATCTGTTTCAGTTTCTTTTGCTTGACCTCCAGGATCTTCTGGTTCTCCTTCTGGACCTATAGAAAGTTAGGCAGGCCAAACACTGAATCAACAAGTCCATTTAAAAACAAAAGGTTTGAAGCTCTTCTGGAAACATTTGAACATTTGAGTTTGTCAACTCAAAACGTCTTTTGGAGAATCTTGAAGCATTTATGTTGAAGAACAAAGATGAACTTCAACAAGCCTCTGTAGAGCATTTCTGGAAGCCAGAATCAATTTAATTAGAATAGACATTTCATTTGTTAAGGTCCTTTCAAGAACAAACCCCTCCCCATCCCTAAAAGTCTCTCCGTCTTCAGATGCTTCCAGCCTCTCTTCCTCCTTTGTCGGCTCTGCGTTTGATTTCTCCGTACATGTGGAAGAACAGCTCCATCTCTCTCTGCAGGGTGCTGTTCCGGTGGTCTGCATCCGCTTTGGCTCGCTCCATGTTGCGGATTTTGATCTCAGCGACACTTTGACTCCGCCTCTGCTGCTCCAGACTGAGCCTCAGGACGGCGACCTGCCGCTCCAGGATGTCGTTGGAGCGCTCCAACCTGCAGAGGGCATGAAAAAACCTCCACGGTCTCTTTAATTACCCCAATGTTAATACTGCAAAGTAAAGATCGTTGAGTCACGTGTGTTTACATCAACTCTCACAGCTACGACCCCTTAAGTCTCAGGTTTCAGCCTCCATCAAATGAAGGTTCTTCTCTATACTGGACATTTCTACAGTTGCAAACTCATCCTTGGACCATTCAGTGTAAAGATGTCCTTCTGTTTGCTAAACGTCCCACTCCGATCATCTTTTGATCTCTTTTTAAAACTTTCTCAGTGGTCTTTTATTCATGGTTTTGCTGTTTTTAGCCAAAAGAAAACAAACTGTCGTTTTCTAGGAGGCAGTTTCTGCAGAGCGACAGGAGCTGTTTAAAAATTCACATCTGAATTGTGAGCTCGCGTCCCACCCAGGGTGTGTCTTATGTCACAAGTAATTCATTTTTAAGCTTCATGTTTCTTTAAGTTTATCCTCCATCATCAGAAAAATGCTAAAACATGATTTTAATCAGAGTGGGTAAATCCGACTGTCAGCAGGCACGTTTGACCCTGGATTTCTTCCTGACATTGACCGCTCCTGGAGAAGATGACTGTACAAGTGTGGGACACAAAAAGTGACGAAAACTACTCTTTGGAAAAACAGATTCACTTCTAGTGGTGCCTTAAGTCCAAACTGTCCTTAGGGGTGAATATGGGCCGTCTTTGGGTGAAACCTCAAACCTGTATGAGGCACACAGGTGACCTGCACAAACTTTTAAGATCATAGACTGCTCAGTGAACCCGGAAAGAGAAAATCTTCATGTGCACATTTTTCTATGGGCATGCTGCGGGGGACAGGTCATAATGAAAACGTATACAACAAGTAGGAGGAAGTAGGTGAGACGCAAGTGTGTGGTATGGATTTATCAAAACCCAAATCCTGTGGACAGCACAAGGAGCCCGTTAAGCAGCTTGACGTCCTTTGAGGCGTCTGTACGAGCCTTTAGGGAACTGCAACACACACCTGCGCTCCCCCTAAGATGCAGACCCTCCACGGACCCGCACACCCAAAAACCTGCAACACCCGTACGGGTCACTCACCCCCATACTGGTGCATTAGATGACGGCTTTAAAGTCAATGGTTTTGTAGCTTAAAAAGACTTGAACTTACAAAAACAGCCTGATTGTTGGTCACTGCCTTACCAAAGTTTGAAACATTCACTGTGAGACTTTATACTATATCGTGAAAATTGACTTCAAAATAAAGGCATGAAAACTGCTACTCATAATATTCAGAGCCACATATTTAAAAAACAAACAGTTTCTACGTTCTTCTCTCAACAATGGGCAGCCTTTTGGATACTTGAAGCATTTCTATCACTTCAGTTCCATTTTTTCAGTAATGTACTTTAGGCCCTTCTTGCTGTGAGGCAAGAGTGACAACCACTACACCAAGGTGCAGCCAAACTGAAGAAATCTACAAAGCATTTCTGTTTCAAAGAGATGGTGGTCCACGGAGTGATCGCTCACCTCTCTATTCTTGTCTGGTACTCCGTCTTCTGCTGGACCATCTGCTGCTGCAGCTTGGACATTATGGAGTGGGTATCCTTGGTGTCAAAATGATGCTCTGCTTCCTGGAGGTTTGGAGGAGCTGAGGGGAGAAACACCTCTGAGCTTCCTGTGCTGAGAGGACTGTTACTGAGAGCAGAACAGGAGGCTGGAGAATTTGGGTGAAGCGAGTCATCGTTATTGTTGTGAAGATCTTTGTCTCCAGTTTTTTCTGGTTTCTGACACGAAGAGAGTTTTTTGGGTTTCTTTGGTGACAAATCAGGAGTGTCTGGCTCCACATCTTCACTGCTCTCATCAAATGGTAAAATCTCCCCAGAAGACCATGGAGTTGATTGTTTTGTTTCCTGTTTTTCGACTTCTGCTTCAGAAGTTCCAACATGGCCTTCAGAGAAGTTTGCTTCACATGTTAGGCTCATCGGTGGATCTAGAGAAGCTCTTTCCAGATTGTCATAGGCAGAAGCGGTGCTGTCCTCCTGTGCCTCACTGCTGCCTCCACTGGCTGTCTCAGGCACTCCACCCACGTCCCCCTCGGTGCCACCAGCGCTCCAGACGGGTGACTCTTGCAGACCTGACCAAGCCTTTTCCCAGCCTTTGAGCCCCGTGGAGGTGGAGCTGTCTGCTTCTGGGTCACGTAGCTGCAGGCTGGCTTTGGTGGCTTGAATGAGGTGAGATGGTCCCTGACCATCACCATGCTGGTATAAATCCACATTGTTTCTGGTAGAATGGTGCTGAAGCGGCTGACTACAAGACGGTGGTGGGTAAAAACAGTTCTCAGGGTGAGAGGAAGTGTGTCGATGACCAAGGCGTCTCTTCTGACCAGAGGAAACGTTGAACTTGTCTGCCGCAGAGAAGATGCAACTGAAGCAAAACGAGCAGGAGGGTCAGAATAGAAAAGAAGTTGATGGATGGACATCACGTCTTGTCCTTTTAAACAGATGTCCTTTCATCCAAGTAGCTTCATCTTTCTGATGTTTGATGGATGTGTTTTTTACCTGGAGTCGTTTGCGTGTCCATCCTCATCAGAGCTGTCTGCAATCAGAGGCAGAGACAGCTGTCGAAGGCAAGGTGGCGGCTGAAGATGAGGAGCGCCCGATGATGCACATGAACCTCTGGCTTGGTGTGCATTGATGGGTGGAGCAACTTTAGCAAACAGGGACTCGTTTTCTCTGATCAGCTCCAACATTAAAGTCTGGACCAGAGCTGCACCTTTGGAACAGGTGGTGTGAACAACATTCTGATTTTAAAACGCTTTGTAAGGGTGGAGCATTTTGTGTTTTTTTGGTTTACCTCCCATGATGCTTTGCAAGTCTTCAGCCTTTGCTCGAAGGATGTTTGGCCCAAACACAGTTGCTAAGTTCTGGACGCTCATCTTGTTGCAGCTGGAAAAACTCTGGACTTCATTCAGGAACCTGCGCCCACACGATGGTGCAGATGTTCTTATTTCTTTCAAATTAGGTTCATTTTGCGTAACCTCAAATCAAACTCTAACTCGGACCCAGCAGATTACATTCTACCACATATTGGTACCCAGAAGGGTCAGAAGGGTCAGTTCTTGCCTTCAAAGATCACCGTCATGGTTTGTTACTCATCCTTGCATTGAAGAACCTAACACTGTTGGTAAACTGGGTCATGTTGGTCTTGCCAATAGGAGTAAAATAGAGGTGTTTGTTTTTTGGAAGGAAGCAGACATTGGTCCTTGGAGATGAGAGTTCTCCATCCCCATACATAGAAACTACCAATCCCTTAGAAACTACCAGCCCATTAAGAACTAAAGACCATACCAAGTAGAATGTAGGAACTAAAGGAGCCTCATGCGCACTGAATGTTCATGAACGCATCAACATTCAGTTCCAGCAAACTGTCCAACCAAATGAGAGGTGTTCTTACTTGCAGATAAAGTGGAGTAAGTTGAAGTTGGCAACCGGTAACTCGTGCAGAAGGCTCCTCAGCTCCATCAGACCCTTGAAGAAGAAGGAGGTTAAAGGAAAGTAATGAAGGGAGTGATGCAGGAAAATGGCAAAGAAAGTTAAAAGTCGAGTAATTTTCTGTCATCACTTCCTCTGTCTGTTCATTTTATTTGGTATTCCATTGGGTTCTTTCTTATAACTGTTGTTGGTGAGAAGAAAGGTCAGTTTTAGACCGCAGATTCAAATACCTGAGTACTTGGTTACAGAAGGACATTCCTTAAGCTTTCCTGTCATGTGACCAATGCTCTCCCTCGTTTTTTCACTGTCCTTCAACAGAAAAAAGCTGCCTGAGAACCCTCACCCCTTTAATAAGAAATCAGTGAATGTCAGTAAAGTGTTTCATCTGGGAATGTGATATCACATTTGGTACTAAATGCTCCTTTTACCGATGCAACTGTTTGATAGGATGGAACCTGCGCCACATTGTTGTTCTGGAGCAGCCAATCAGTTTGTCAGAATGCTGGCTTTGCATCACAAGAAGGACGTTTTCTGGTTTACAAAATCTTTAAAGAACATCAATGTTTGGACTTTTTGGGCTTTGCAGTAAATCCGATCAGGAAAACGTTAAAATGGTGTTGGGGGTAAAAAAAGAAGTACAGTTACCAGTGTGCGATCAGTTGACAGCTTCTGAGCACAGAAGAGGAAGTTCTGGTAGCGACTGTGGGGAACCAAAGGTTCTGGCAGCTGTCTGAGGTACAGCTTCAGCAGTGATGCTACTGTGTGGACATCTGTGGTACTGCAGATGAGAATAATGAAGCTTTACTATGAATGACCATGTGCTCAGAATGCAGTTGAAAGAACAGACTGGACCTGAACCTGTCAAAGCACGGTCTCTCCCCCGAATCAAAAGCTTCCTGCAGTTCTCTGACCAAACTGTTCCGTCCAGGCTGCCGAAACAAGCCCACCTCCTGTAAACCCCGCTCCCTGATGAAGTTCACGCACTGCTCCACGACTATGGGAACCACACGGACGCCGTAGCGCCGCTCATACAGAACAGTCTCCTCCAAACGCTGACCAAACACCCCTGCAGGAGAGAACAAGTTCAGTACCTGTCATCCGAGTATTTGTCATAAAGTTAAGGGGTTAGGGTTGGGTTCTGTTGAGTTCATACATAGCTTTGACTATTGGCCAAGAGCCAACCTCCATATTGACACGCACCTGTAAAGGGGATCCAGACTCCCTTTTTAAGGCTCTTCAACCATTCATCTCCCTGACCGGCACTGTTGGATAAGAAGAAGTAGGAGCCTGGGCTGGCCAGCACGTCTCTGTTACCTGCAGATGATCCAGATGAAAAGCATCTGAACTGGGAACAGATACTAAAATGAAAGGCTTTGTGGGAATATGTTTGGACTGGCACAAAGTGGACAGTGACATGAAGAGGTGTAGATCTCACTGAGTAGAATGTGCAGCATCATTACAATCCGTTAAAGTGAAGGTATATAGTTTTGTAAAAAACTCATCACCTTGTTTGACTTTACACCAAAATCTAGTTTCAAATCTGCTTGAAAGATATGTTTTAGCTGTGCATCAGCTCACATCATTATACCTCTACCACCATGCTTTGCAGAAAGTGTTTTTAAGTTGAGGATTTTTTTAATGCAAGAATTCTTACATTTCCATTGTCATTATTTTTGTTTGCACTTTAGTTTAAATCAGCTTTGTTTAATTGGACTTTTTTAGTTTAAAATGCAGATTTTTGCTCGTTTAATTTGTCTGAAAATGGGTCTTTATGAGAAGGGTTGACATGTTTCAACTCTTTTGACACACATTAGCCACGATTGCTGTTGGAGAGTTTGACCTTTAATTTTTGAAAAAGAAGTTATCAGTTGATTTCAAAGTTTCTTTTTTGTTAAAAGATTTTAAATTCAACCAAAAGAGCTTTAAGAGCCTTAAAGGTTCTTGGGTCACTGAAGAGAAGAACTTGGAGTTTTTTCTGAAATTTTGCTCTTCAAACAGTTTGAAGAATGACTCAAGAAATTAAATGAAACAAACGATTTACAGATGTTCCAAACTTGAACTCTAATAATAAACATCCGTTCAGATGTCCTCCAGTCCACCACATCTGCTGACTTTCAGAGTTGCAGAAACTTAAATGCATTGTCCTTTTTTCCCATCATGCTCTGCTCTTTGTCTCCCTCAATGTCACATTAAGCTCATGAAGACGTATGACCAAGAAAAAATAAAGAACTAGACTCACAGCACACAGCAGACGCCCTGAAGGACAACATGGAGCTAAAGGGATGTGAATGGATTAGCAGGGGATGCTGATGGTACATGAAGCTGGACGTTACCTTTGTGGCCTGTCCTGTCATGTTTCCAAGACTTGAAGCAGCTGAGTCCCATGCTGCTTCAGTCCTCGTGTGTTTGTGGATGCTCAGGGACTTTTGCAGATGTTACTTACAGAATGAAAATCTACTAAATCCTGATGACTCTAACAGACAGTAACAAAGACCTTTTTAAAAAAATAGGCCAACAGTGATGTGCAAACTGGATTTATGAAGCAAAATTCAAAGTACAGGTTCTTTTGATGGATCTCTTGTGTGAGCTAAATGCACCTATAAAAAGACAAGCGCTGCCGGGTTATTGTCACACGCTGGTCTGCAGCAGACAAGCTGCACTAAATCCATCATAAAACATGGATGCTGGGAAAGAAAGCTGAACTGCTGAGACATTTCATATAAAGTTTTTTAAAGTTAATTTCATTTTGTCCTGGATGAATGTTGCATCTTGGGAACTTTAGTGCACAAAAATTCTTCAAAAAGAGGATCCTTGTTAGCTGCACTAAAAACATGCATCTTAAGAAGACTCGTGTCCTTGTAATAAGATCCATAGCCTCACATAAGTCAACGTAAAGCCTTTGCATATTCACAACTGAAGAAAATCCTCTTAAATGTTTCAGTCTTAATATGCAGTAGAGAAAGGATGTTTTGGGGTGTTCCAGTCTTCTTCACCATGTCATAAACTGGATCAACGGATCAAGTTTTTTTAGGCTTCTTGAGTAAAATCTTCTGGCAACCCTTTTTTCCTTCTTGCCTGCCTCACTGCTCCTCAGAGGGTGAGAGATGCAGTGTTTGGACATTTTCTAAAGGATCCATTTTGCTCAAGGGGTTCTCTCGGTTCCACTGCTGCAGAACTCTGAAACATCCCATTCCTCATTTTTCATGCTTCAAAGTTAGCAGCTGTTGTAGAGAAAATGCTTCTAATCTCCAAAGAGGAACTGCTCAGATGTCCGCCTCTGGGAGTGCATCATAGTGGAGCTCTGTCCTTTCATCTTTTTCTCTGTCTTGTTCTCCGACCAGAAAAAGGGAACCAAGCTGAAGAATGACGAACTTCCAACTTTGAGGGGTTTTTCTGGACATTCACAGCCCCAATGGTCTTGACTTTCCTTCCGCATCTCCGTCCTCTTGTCCTTCGCTTCATAAGCTCCTTATCTGGACATTGTCCTCCATGTCAGAAGCCCCTTTAAAGCCCCCGTCTTCCCATCGTTCTTTTTTCACTCCATCCTCTCCTGTTGTCCCTCTTTGTCCCAGTCTTGCCTGTCCTCCTCTGCACCTCCAGCCTCCTCTCTTTCTCTCCCTCTCTTCATTTCCCAGCAGTGCATGTGCCCCAGGTTTCCCCCTCCCCATTTTCCTCATCAATAACCATGTCCTGTGTGTGTGTGTGGGTGTGTGTGTGTGTGTGTGTGTAAGCTGTGCATTAGGAAAATTGGTTCTCTGCGACGCAGAGCAGTTTTACCAAAGTAATCACAGCTTATGGCGATGGAGGAGAGGGATGGTCTGGCTCGGATTCTGCTGCGGCTGAAGTATGTGCTGCTGCTGCAGCGCGCTCACGTGCACGAACTTGCGCACAATCACTGTCACCATCATTCAAGTGGACGTTAAAGCAAGTGGGCTGGCCGTCCCAGTCAACTTTTGAACTCAATTAAAGTATGAGGAACCTCCTGGTCTGCTGCGGTCCAATTCAATAAGCTTAATTGGCCTGACGAACAATACAGTGGATGGAGTTTGGTTTGTAATCAATACAAGCAATCAAATATTAACAGTTTTGCTCCCAAGTGACTAAAGACATGAACGAGACACAGCGTCATGCATACGAATGCAACCTTGTGGCTCCTGCAGTCTGCAGGTCCAGTTCTCCACCAGAACTTTCAGAGAAACAAAAACGGGGTCTGGAAGAAGTGTCAACTTTAGGTCGTTCAGCGGTCAGTTTCCACATGGGTACTTGGGAAAAAGCCTTCTGTTTTAAATCTGAAGAAGTTACTGATAAACCTATTAAACTTAAATACTCATAAATAAAATTCCAATTTTCTTTTTCTTTAAACATTCGCCGGCCACTTTATCAAGCACACCTGTCCAACTGCTTTTTATTTCAGAGCTCTAATAAGCCAATCAAATGGCAGGAACTCAATATATAGCCTAACAAAAATACTCAGTTTTAAGCTTAATGTTCTTTATATGCAATAGATCCTTCTTTATTAGAAAAACACCACAAGAACCTGAACATTTTCATCAGTGTGTCTTTAATCCCTCTGCTTTGTTCTGGGTTTTGCAGCACATCAACATCATTGTCATATTTTTCTGCTGTCACAAACACCTTCTGACGTTTTGGATTCTTTCTCAGCTTTATTTGCCTTTTTGGGTGTTCTTATTCCCACTAAGAGGTTCGCATATTTACTGTCAATATAAACAAAACGAGGCAGCATCATTGCAAAGCACTGTGTGTGTGACTGTGAGCAGACTGCTTTCTTGTAAAAAGGCCTCTTTGGAAGAGATCCAGAAAACTAACATGGACTCTTCACCACCCACAGCTGGCAATAGATGTAACTGCAAGTTGATGCAACTGATTTTTAAAAAACCTTTTTCTCCTTTTAAAGTAAATTTCCATTAAATATTTTCTAACGAATCCTTAAACTTGTAAATACCTGAAACACCAGAACATCTTTATGGCTTTTAGTCACCTGAGTCTTTTTGTGTTTGTTTGTTTGGCCCGTTTCCAATTGCTTGGTTTTGGTCACTTTATTGTATTCTACTGAGCTTTACTGCTTTTGATCAGACAATAGAAACCTTTTTGTGCGAGAGAGCTATGAATGGAAAATGTTGTAAAAGTTACTTCTCAGAGATTTATACGTGGTATTTTAATGCATTTTAATGTGCTCATTACAAAACAATTTTCTGTGTTTTTCACACTGACTTTTCTGAATCTTTATGTATTTGTTTGGGCTGTTTCTCTCTCCCAGTGAAACAGGGCTGTTAGAAATGCACACAAATACATCAACGTTAGAAGAAAAAGTCGTGCAGACTAGAAGACGAGCTGAAAATCTCTGGGAATTTGTGGAAAACTAAACATTATCAGCTGAAGGAAAAGCTTGTGACGTTCCAGTGTGAGGGTCAGGCCGTCTGCCTCGCCCACCTGCAGCTCTGGTGAGGATTTCATATTAACTTTATCGGTGTTATTTTAGGATCAGGGTTTTATTCTTGAGTCATGACTCAGGGAGTCAACAGCAAAAATGTTCTTTAGAATTTTATCCTTGAAGAGAAGATGTTGTCTTTTCTCTAAAAAACTGTCTACTTCACAGGAAACCAAAACACTGTGACACAAATTCAATTTTCTATTCTAAAACCTTGTGGAGATAAATCACTTTCAGTTGACAAACTGTCACAACCAAAAACAGAAAAGACAACTTTGCTTCCATGAGTGAGAAAAGCAGAAATATCTACTTATGTTTCATTTAAAATTCAGGTCATTAAAAAAATCCACATTTATCGTTAAATGAAATAATTAAGATTAAATACCTATGAATGTCCTATTCAGACATGTTGTTATTTCAAAAATCCTTAGAGCACGTCTACATGAAAAACACAAGTGCATATTCGCTGTCATTGGAATAAACTATTTATTTCATAATTCAAGAAAATATTGTACAAATGACATAAGAGATAATCATCAGGAATCATTCAATTAAATCACAAATTGGGAAACAAAGTCGAGAGCCTGTTGATATAATTAGAAGAGACTATGGCTTCATTCATCTTTTATGAATTTTTTCCTATTTGCTGCTGAACACACGTTCATGTTGCTCTCAGTGTGTTAAAGTACATCAGAACCCCCCCCTGCATCACCCCACTCTAGCAGACCCACATTAGACACAGGACACCCTGTTTTCTGCAGCCTGATGAAAGAGGAGCTGGTGCAGGCCCAGGCCAAAGGTCGAGGTGGGAGCGGGTCGCTTTTCACCGCGCTTGGCTGAGAATTTTACTGCCTGCAAGTGTACAGGAATGTCCACGGCTTGGTTTTCTGGAAGGAGCATTTCATTTTATTGCCCCACAGACGCCATTTCTGCCGCTCTGACTTTGGGAGCTGCAGTGTAGCAACAGATCTTTGCAGGGAGGAGAAGATAGAAAGAGGAAGCAGAAGGAGCAGAACAAGAACAAAGGTGAGACACGTTTGAGTTTTAAAAGATAGAAATGAGATGATTAAAGCTCCTTTTATTCAAAGTCGCTTTTGTTAAGATCCTCATATTCAGTTAGAATGTGTGATTTTGACTGTAAAAGCTGTCTCTGCAGCAGCTTTAATGACAGCATTAACTACTAAAAACTATAGATGTGGTCTTCAGGATCAGATGAACTTGAACTTTCTTTTGTGAAATAACAGATTTCTATGGATGTCTAATCCTGATGAAAACTGAGTTCCATCATGGTGTTTATGATCAACGTTTTCCCAAATGCATCCTTGACTGTCAGCTCACGGCACAAATCACAAAAGCAGATTTCAAAGAGTAGCAGGACTGTCAAGCTGTCATTGCAGCAAAAGGTGGAAACTCTCACTTTGAAATGGTCAATGCTTGTTAGCTGGGGCTAACTTCTTTATTAATTTTGGGTTAATAAATATTAAACTAGCAAACATAGAGGAAAAACAGTCATGTAAATAACAATATCCCTGACTTAGTGTAAGACTGATGTGTTCATTCAGTTTTTCGGTATTTTCACTCTAGATATCTTGGTGACACTGCTGTTAGCATCCACAGGAAATGCTCTCGTGTACAGAATTTAAATGACGTTTTGTTATTCAGGTTCATAACATTTTCTTTACAGCAAT
Organism: Oryzias celebensis; assembly: GCA_014656515.1. NCBI lineage: Eukaryota > Metazoa > Chordata > Actinopteri > Beloniformes > Adrianichthyidae > Oryzias > Oryzias celebensis. Next base: position 25,473,029 of record BNCR01000013.1, read on the forward strand.
AATAATTTAGATTTGAGATCATATCTGTTTTGTCCTTCAAACCAATTCTGTCTAAATAAAAGAAAAGTCTGAATTTTAAAAGTGAGATGTAATTAAAAAATGTTGAAATTAATTTGGAAAATATTGATCGGTCAACCAAGAAGAAAATAACTGGGTGCAGGCAACCAACTATCTGAGAAACACAAGAGTAGACTTTACGGTGGCCAACATTTGTTTCTTTTAATTAATGTTTTATAAGTGTGTTATATTTTAGGAAACCTGCCTGTGAAGAAAAAAGCCTCTAAAGACATAACAAACACTGACCGGCCAAAGGAGCTTCCACCGATCACATTCACTGGTTCAAACTCCAAACACACGGTTAATAAATCAAACTACTAAAAAGATTCAGTCCTTCTTCTGTGATCACAGAAGCACAGAACTGCAGGACTCATAGTTTAAAATAATGTATTGAATACATTATTATGTAAATAATGGTGATGACAACTGTTTCCTGTCATGTTTCGATCACAGAGTGACCGCGACTGACTGGTGGGGACTGCTGGAGGATTTAGAGGTGAGTGACAACAGTCCCACATGTTGGCACGAAGAGAGGAGGAGGAGGAGGAGGAGGAGGAAGAGGCCTCCTTTCTGATTTATAGTTCAAGCAGCTCCTTCTCTGTCCCCGCCCTAAAAAACAGAGAAGGACCCAACTGCACAGATCTGTTCACCCAAACCAAAGCCATAATTATGTCAATAAAATGGTTTGGCTTTTATTTTGAAAGTGGATGACATAGAGCTATGGAGGTTAGATTGAGCAGGATGTTACAAGAGAGACCACACCCTCAACAACAGCTTTGCTATTTGTGGAAGCGCTCCGGAGGGGAGGGGCTTTCGTCAAACTCGAGTACTGACAGCTGTAATGCAGAGGGTCAGGAGAAGGCGATGAATCCACACGCCGCTGCACGGCCACTGAAAGAGATGCGCCTGCAGACGGGCTGTCAAAATGCCAATCACCTGTAAAGTCAGATTTCCTCAACGCATCGTCTGCAGGAAAAAGCTTCCAATGTTTCCAATCTCTCTGTCAGTCCACAGGATGCAGTCAGAGAACATTTTAGAATTTAACTCTTTTTACACTCAATACTAAAGCAAAAGAGGCAGGTTTTTTCCTTTGAATAGTATAATGAAGAATTCATGTGTGCAAAATACCAGTACTGACTTTCTTGAGAACTAAAAAAGCTTTCTCATCAGACTGTTAGGGAAAACCCTTAAAAATCTTCCAAAATTCTCCCGTTTTTATTTTGTTCCACAAATCCTAACCTTCCTTATACAATTTGGAAAAACCAAACAAACATAGGTTAATAAGACTGTTGTCAGATCTGTTTTAAAGGAAATGACTGTTTCATTTCATCGAATAAGAAATAAAAAAAAAAAACAGAAAATACAGAAAGAAAACAAAAAATGTGACGTTTTACTCTGTCATCCTACAAAGAGTATTTGTCAAACCTCCAAACAGTCTGAGATGATCTCAGGATCTTTGAAAAGAATCTTAGTGACAGAAAAAGACACTCATTCCATCAGGGATTACTCTGATTTGCTGTCATTTCCTGCAAGAGTTGGGCTAAAATGAAATTGCTTTTCCATCCATCCTGATGCAGCGTTCCCATGTCTGGAATGTCTGATTCTCCTCACACTTTGGTTTCATATTTTGTCGACCTGTTCGCTCGTCTCACATTTCTGACAGTTTCCAACACAGACACAAAATCCAAAAAGTTTTCTGAGGCTCCAGGCTGCAACTGCTGTCTGAGAACCTGAGAGAACATTTGTTCAGCAAATATTTTATCACGTGAGAAGCAGCAGGAGATCGAGGCGCTCTCTGAGGACTTTCAGAAACCTCCTTATAGAAATTAGAGCCCTCGTGGTAAACAACGACTCTGGTTTCCATACATCTATTTAAATGATCCTCTCAAGACTGGAACGCTCATTCGATGAAGAAGTTTCCATGAAGACTGAACTTGGTTTGAGCGACTGCTTCTTCTTCTTCTGTATGTGTCCCATCCCAGCGCCAGTAGCTCGAGAACATCTGAGCTCAGCAGAGTCGGGGGGTCGTGGACATTATGGGCAGGAAAGACAACAAATCATGGAAGGGTAGGAACACTTGAAGCTTTCTGCAGCTGTAGCTTTTTGAGATGTCTGGTTTGATTTTTTCTTAAGTCTTTAAAATCTGAAACTTTTTCATGTTGTGAAATTATGAAACATTTCCTCTGTTTTAAAACTTAAAAACGTTGTTTTCTGAACTTAAAACATAAGTTGAGAATCAAAGCTTGCTGCCTGATGCTCCTCATGAGCAGTAATTTAGTGTGTCGCTTCTCTTTCTTCATGAATGTCTGCACAGCTGAGCGTGCCACTGGTGCATCAGGGAGTTTGAAGCTGCGAGCGCATCAACCCACGCTGGAGATTTATGGGACGGTGAGCGTCTGCTGCCATGCTCCCGTCAGACTGCAGGACTGTGAGCCAAGTTAGTCTTGGCGTCTCCTGATCCCTGTTATTGCAGACACACCCATGGTCATTTATTATTTATTTATCATTTATTTACCTCGGATGCAAATATTTCATGGATGTGTTGAGGTTTTTTTTGTTCCATTAACACTGAAATTGTTCAAATTCAGAAAAAGGTTGACGTTCAAACTGTGATTGATCTTCTGGTTCTTTTTCACCTTTATTCATCGTTCGACAGCCTGAATCTTCTGAACAACTTCAGTCGTCTCTCCTGTACGACAGTGCTGACAGCGATACTCCAGAAGACGGCAGACGGTGGGAAGACACTTGGGAGGACGATGAAGAAGGACAACTGGACTATCACATCGGCTTTGTGTTAAAAGAAAGATGTAATTCTAAGAAATCAAGTTAAATAATTCCCAAATACAGTTTAAAAGGTTAAAGAACAGCAATATTTGTCTCACATGATCATCACTGAAAGTCAAATGTGATGTTAAGTTGCTGCTTGAAGCTGATTTAAAAAACAAAAATAACGTCAGTTCTTCAGGTGACCACTAGGAAGCTTTTTATACAGACAGGTTGGTCTGGCTTCAAAAACTCTTTTCTGCCTCTGAATAGATCTAATGCTCAAGGTAATAATCAAGGTGGTAAATGATGGAAATGTTTTTTAAGCTCTAATTTGAACTCAAATGCTGGTCTGGGTTTCTGATGTGTGACCATGACATCACCAGAACTGGGCGTGTTCCATCTGATAGTTCAGCCAATTTTTGGAAAGCTCTGAGTTTGATGACGACCACAAGGCTTACAATGATCCCTGTTGATGCCACTGACTGTACATGAGAACCGGAGTGAGTGACTCCGTCCCCCTGCCGTTCTAAACAGGAAGTACCTGCTGGCTCCAAGAAGCCAAAATCCCATAAACATCGGTTAGTCTGTCATTCTGTTGGTCAGAATAACCAATCTTGCTCTGATACCTTTTTTTAAAAACATGTTCTTGAGAATCCTTATTTTTTTCCACAATATTTTGTAGGCAACTCAAGTTTTAAACTGACCAATCAGATGTGTCAATAAAAGTAGGCGGAGCCTACTGGCTCCAAAGGTTTGAGTGACAGATTTTGAGAAGTCTTCTATCAAGTGGTGTGAAGGGTGTGACCTTCCAACAAGCTCACTCCTGATTGGCGAGAGTGGTTGTCATAGAAACAATGACTGACCAACTCTGACTGCTCAGTGCTCACTGGTAACGTCTGGCTTCAACATGGTCGAGTTCAAGTCATGAAAAAATGTTTGACTGAACTGATTATTTGGATGGAGACGGATGTAAACCATGACGTCACAGTTACTCACTCCAGTTCTCACATACAGTCAGTGGTTCAAACCAGTAGGTCATGTGACCACAGAGTCCTTTTATTTTGCTGCATATCTAAAAAAAAATGATAGTAGGATACGGACGAGAAACTCCTCAGAAGCCTGATTCCACCTCACTCCCAGTCTGCTTCTCCCAGATGAGATGGTCTCCATGTTGGGGGAAGGAGCTTTTGGAAGAGTGATGAAGTGTTTTGACAGGCGCAGGTAAGTCCAGCAAACTGATGAATGAACAACCGTCCAGTGATCGTATGTGTTCCTGAAAAGAAAAACAATGGACTTTGTTATTCTGTCTTTCTTTCACACATGTCTGGACAGAGACGAGTTTGTGGCCGTGAAGATTGTGAGGAACTCTCAGAATTCCTATGAAGTTGCCAGATCAGAGATTGCAGTTCTGGAAGAGATCAACAGCCTGGACGATGACAACCGATTGTGAGTAACTGCTCCAGGTCTTCAGCCTAACGTTACTGCATTGGAGTTCTACGTGCTGGAGAGGAAGGACGGGGTTCTCTGTCGAGTTCTTCAGAGTTTCAGTCTCTGAAATGCTGCTCTCTCCTGGCAGTGCCTGCGTGAGGATGCTGGACTGGTTCGAATGCGAACGCCACGTCTGCATCGTCTTTGAGCTGCTCGGAGTCAGCACCTTCGAGTTCCTCCGCCAGAACGACTTCCTACCTTTCAGCGTGGAGCAGATACGACACATGGCCTTCCAACTTTTCAGAGCAGTCAGCTGTCAGTCAAAACTTCCTCTTTTCATAACGCGTTTGATGCCTTTTTCTAACCAGTTAGGGCTGAAATTTTCGTGTACAACTGATGTTCAGTTTAGAAACTTTTTGCACTTCGAGTACAATTTTTCTTTTAAAAAAATGTCTGAGTGTTCAGTAGTCAAGAAATCTTGAATCAAAGCAACAAAATCCGTCTAGAAAAGATTGATAAGTCCAGTTTTTTTGTACTTTGGTGAAGGAAAAGACTTCAGAATAAAACCATGTGACTCACATTTTGGTGTTTTAGTTCTGCATCGAAACAAGCTGACCCACACAGACCTGAAGCCAGAGAACATCCTGTTTGTGTCCTCAGACTTTGACCTGGAGGACGACCCAAAGACGGTCAGAGTCCGCAAAAGCAATCCAAATCCGATCTCTGCAGTCGCTAAGTATGATGCTTTTATTTGTGTTTGTCAGATGTGTGTCTGCAGGAAGCCGAAAAGTCTAGAAGTAAAGGTGGTTGACTTTGGCACCGCCACCTTTGACCACCAACATCATGAGTCTTTGGTGTCAACACGTCACTACCGAGCTCCAGAGGTCATACTGGGTACAGCAGCGACTCAAGCACCTCATCTGAGATCAAACCGATCCACAATCCAGAAATGCAATGTTCATGTTTGTGCAGATCTGGGCTGGAACCAGTCATGTGATGTTTGGAGCCTGGGCTGCGTCCTCTTCGAGTTTTACTTCGGACAGACACTCTTTCCGGTTCACGTTTTCACTTTTTTGACCGAAGCATTTTCAAGAACACTGCTCATCAACATCCTGACAAACTGTTGATTTTAGAGCCACGACTGCCAGGAGCATCTGGCCATGATGGAAGAAGTCCTGGGTCCGATTCCTCAACATCTCCTGAAACAAACCAGGTCATCAAGTGTAGATTTGATAAATAAGTCGCACGAGATTGATTTACGTTCAACAGAAACAAAAAATCTCAGAATAACGATGAATGAAAAACACTGGGATCAGACTTTCTCAAACTGAATGCACAGGTTTATTGTACAGATGAGTTCATTATAAAGTTATAACAAACATCAACAAAAGAATTCAACAGTTCATCCAAAAGCGCTCTATTCCAGGTGAGCTGGGATCCTCAGCCTTTCCACAGACTGCTGATCAGCATCACAAGGTCAGGTGGCTCCAGTCAGCTGACAGATGGCAACTATTAGAGGAGACAGTATCCAGACGAGAGAGAAAAATTACACGAAAAACGACGACACACAAACCAAAGAACAAACTGTTTCCAAAACAAGAGTAAAGTACAAATGTTTAGAGTGTTTAGGACAAAGAAATTTGTTTAACAGAAAGCTGAACTATTTTTTTTGACCAGAGTTTGTTAGAGCCTGTTTTAGCTCTTTGTGTGGGAGGGGCTGAGTCACTGGCTGCAGCATCAACTGAAGGCTGTTCATCTAGGTCTCCATTTTCTATAATCTCTAGAAATATCTATAGGAATTTTGTTCTAAATCACAAACACGAATCATGAATTTTATTTATATCAGCAACAGGGAGAACTATTACATTAGTCTGTTGCTATGACGATGACTGAAAGTAGAAGTGACATTCATTCATGCTCATATTTGCTGATTCTGGTTTCTCAGGAAGAAGCATTTTGTTCATAACAACCGGCTGAAATGGGACAAACCGAGTTCCTCTGGGGGCTACATCAGGGAACCATGTCGCCCCCTAAAGGTAGACACAACACTCAGCAGCAGCTGCCGGCAGCTGGAGGCCAAAGTTTAACACTTTCCCATTTTTTGAACAGTTGATTGAGACAGAGAGGGAAGAGGAGCAGCAGCTGCTGGATCTGCTCGGCTGCATGTTGGAATACGACATCCACAGGAGGATCACTTTGGAAGAAGCACTCTGGCATCCTTTCTTTAGCCCGATGAGGACAAAGCAAACGCAATGAAACACACACACTAACACACACACACACACACACACACACACAAACACAGCACCTACCTCAGGCTTTCTCTCAACCAAGTCATTTTTAATTCAATTCAATTGAATTTTATTTCTATAGCCCAATATCACAGCCACAGCCGTCTCATTGGACTGATTATCAATATATTGCAAGAAGCAAAAATAATTATTAAACATGTAACAGTAAACAATAGCTGGTTATAAAACAGACTTTAGCTTCTAATTTAATCACTTTTGTTCAGCTTCAGAGACCATTCCTGTTTGCTTGAAATGGTTTTGTTGATGACTTCAGGAATCAGGTTTCTATTACAGCATTTGACAGACAGGTAAAGTCAGCGTGTGATTGGATAAAACTGTGTCTCCACAGGTGGCTGCTGAAAACTCCTGTTGTACCTCCAGATATCTGGCATAAAGCAGTGCAATGTTAACATAATCATACCTGCCTGTAGCACATCAGCAGGGTTTCACTGTGTGGAAACTTTTCATTTATCCTTGTCAGGTAAGACTGCAGCGCATCCATCCCAGTTCTTTTCTTCAGTCAAACAGCGCTGATCTGGGTTTGTTTCTCTGCTTTTTAGTGGAGAATTATTTTGAAAGGGTTTCAAATCAGCTTCTAATTTGAAGGAGATGGTCTCACAGACTTATTTAAGAAAATATTTGAAGATTTTTCTGCAAATGTCAAGAATGATGACAAGTAAATAGTTTGACACTTTCTTTGTAGTTTATGTTGTCACTTATGTGTTTTTATTGTTTTTTTATTGTATATTTGTGGATGTGTCATTGTTTCATGCGAGTACGTCTTTTTATTTATTGTTGTTTTTATTCTTGTATCTATCATCACAATAAAAAAATGAAGCTTTGAATTACTTCCTTTTCTATATTTCCAATTCAAAGAATAAATCCTTTAATTTTAAAGCAGAAGTGATAGCATTAACATCTTTTAGTCGCCCTGACAGGTCTCGTCAGTTTTTCAGCTGATAACTCACCAGGACTGTTTTCTTGATACTTGTCCTGCTCAGGGACCTGAAAACTCATTTACATTTTGACCATATTTCGTTTTCCAGTCATGTCTCAAAATATTTTGTACATTAAAGACTCCAAGTAGACATGTTTTTTTTTTTATTGTACAAAATACTTCTGCCATAATGTTATAGATTTATAATGTACATGGGCTAAAGGTAAAAGAGTTTGTTGCTGCAGAAAAGATTGCTTTTTCTGAACCCCAACATAAGGTTGTAACAATCCAAGGAGACCACAAGGGAGCGATGCAGCAGCACACAGATGTACAGTTGAAACCAGGACATGAGAATGCATGATTCTATCTTCACTTTTATCAAAACAACATTCTACTGTTTTAATAGTGTTAAACTATGTGGTCTTCTGTTAATGAAACTTGTGAGCCTGTGTTAATGAAACTTGTGAGCCTGTGTGTTAAAGATCCACCAAGAGTGTGTCCGGAAATCCTCTTCATGTGGAGGAAACTCTACAATGTAGAACTTTCAATGTAAAGTCAAGGGCATTTATTTAGAAAAAAGCTTAAAATATATAAAATCCGTTGCTCAAACTCTCCTTGAGTTTCATTAGTAACACATAAATTGCATGGTTGCAGTGCTCTATTGATAAAATGACTGAGAAATTGTGAAATGGAGGGTTATTATGGAAGTCAAGAAGAGACAAAATGAAATAATTGTATATGTACAACATAAAATCATTAAATAAAGTGTCATTAATTATTTAGAATTGGCATTAAATAATTAAAAGTGTTATTAAATGTGTTAACATTTGATTGAAATTTAATTTAAAGTGAATGAAGAAACATGTATTTTTTTTCTGATTTGATGAATAATTTCTTGGTCCGGTTTGCAGCATTTCATTACGTTATCTGTCAAACTGTCCTATCAAAATCTGATTCAAATTCCTGAGTTTCATGAGATCAGCAGTCCTGTGCCATGATGAGATTTAAATCAGGCAAGATATATATATATATATATATATATATATATATATACATATATATATATATATATATATATATATATACATATATATATATATATATATATATATATATATATATTTCATATTGTCTCTTCTGGACTGCCATACATTATAGTCCACCTTTCACAAATTATACTGTTATATTTTAAAGATTATTTCAAACACTTTTAGGAATTAATATTGGTATTTGTTTATTCGACACCTCCTCATCATTTAAGTGTTCCAAACCATACTGGTTCAAACTATACTGTAGTACTCAGTGAAAAAATGGCTTAAGTCACAGAATAGTAAGATGTGATCATGCAAACAGGATTAACTTTAATTTGCTTTATTGATGTACTTTATAATTGGCAGAAATTCAAAAATGTTCCAAGAGAGATTGCCTTGTTGATGCAGAAATGCATTTAGATAGTTTGTTTTGTTGTGTTTAACTCTCTTCTTTTCAAATGGAACAGTGTTTAAAGAGATATACATCTGAGGAAAGTGGAAAGTGGTGCATTTTAAGACAATTAGGTCACCCAGCACTTTATATGATCAAGCAACATGGTGGAGGGAAGAAACAGGTACAAAATTGGATTTGATCAAAACCTACATGTTGTTTTTCTGTTTGATGGAACCAGCTGGTAAAGCCTATTTCTGGTAGCAGATTCTTATCACTTTAGTGACAACTGTGGGATGTGTCTGCAGTTTATAAGAACTCAAACCAGGAGATTATCCAACCAACCCGGTCAGAATCTGCTGAGGACTAAACTGAGGATGAAACCCAGTTTCATCTGGATGAAGTCCGTCTGCTACACTATTTAAACATGAAGTTGTTATTCAAACATGTAGTTGTAGAGTTAGATTCTTCTTTAACAGTTCTAGTTGTCTGTCCTGAGAGAGGATCCCTCCTTCATGTGGACATCCCTGAGGTTTCTTATTTTTTCACCAAGATGGGTTTTTTATAATTTTTTTTTCTCACAAAGAAGGAGGGTCTAAGGGGATGCCAGTTTAGCTCGATCGGTTTCGTTTAGTTTATCAACCAGCTATTGCTTATATTTTATGACAGACTTTGTGTTCTTTTGTATACATACCAGTGTGGAGCCCATTCGAACGGCTACAGTTGTGATATTGGGCTATAGAAATAAAATGGAATTGAACACTTTTTCTCTTTAAAAAATCCACAACACCAAGCATCTCTGTTGATACTGAGAGCTGACATGAAGTTGACGACCTGTTTCAAAGCTCCAGCAGCTGAGGAAGTTTCCATGAGTGACTGACTATCCACGTATGAAATATGACTCTCAGCTCCAGCCGTGGACGTAAACAGGCTGCCCCTCTGCTATCTAAAGGCCATCACTCTAAATTACCTGGATGTGGAGGAACCAGGACAACACTAAATGACGCAGGCGCACATTTTACGGTTAATGTGGTGGGCTCCAGTCTGTCGTGTGACCTTTACTTGATGCTGTTTGGAATCTGCTCTGCTTCAACTCATCCAGGGCAGAAAAATATGTTAAAAAATACATACATGCACTTTATGCCAAAATACTTTTTTTGAAATGTGGCAAATCAATTTTTTGCTGTCTGCCCAGTCCATCATACTACCTCCGCCATGCGTAACTGTTGCTTCCATCCAAAATATTCAAATGTTTTTATTAGTTTCACTCCAGGAAAAAAAACAGAAAGTTCCTGTTGTGTCTCGTCAGAACATTGTGGATGATCCAGATGTTCCTCTGGGTTCCTGCTGCTCAGCAGCATCTTTCTCCCTGAACTCTCCCATGGATCCATGTTTGTCCAGAAGTCACTTTCTGAACTCTGACCTGAACAGAGTCAAGTGAGGTCAGCACTTCCTGCATACCTTTATTCCATTCATCCATCTTATGAACTCACTGAATCCCATTTGGGGTCACGGGGCTCCTGGAGCCTATCGCAGCTACAGTTGGGCGTGGGCAGGTCACCATTCTGTCACACGGGCCACATACTGTCAAGGTTGACGTGCGGACACAAATGCAGACGGACTCGAAATAAAGAAGAAATAGATTTAATGACTCGAGAGAGGAACATTAAATCAGAGCAAACAAACAAAACCACCCGACAACCCGTGCAAGGGAGACGAGGCCATATAACAGGGAGAGAGGATTGGTTAACCACATCCAGGTGTGCCAGGAGGGAGGGAACACACAAGGAGGGAAGTGTCAAAGGACCTCGAAAGCAATGGTGAGCACAGGAAATACAACAAAATAAAACAGGAAGTGCCAAACAACAACAATTAATGTCCTGGGTCCATAACCCCTACAGTACCCCCCCTCAAGGTGCGCCTCCTGGCGCAGGGGGAAGTCTGTTCCGATGCCGCCGATCGAAGTCCCTGATGAGTTCAGGGTCCAGAATGCGTGAAGCAGGCTCCCAGGACCTCTCCTCAGGCCCGTACCCCTGCCAGTCCACCAGATACTGGAGGCCACGACCCCGTCGCCGAACGTCCAGAAGGCGACGGACAGTGTAGGCCGGTTGGCCATCAATGATGCGGGGAGGGGGTGGCGGAGAGGATGGCCGCTGCAGGGGACTCGTGACATGTGGCTTTAGCTGAGAGATGTGGAAAACCGGGTGGATGCGCAAGGACCTGGGCAAGCGCAGCCTGACTGCCACCGGATTGACGACCTTGATGATCTCGAAAGGACCGATGAACTTGGGGAACCGCTTCTTTGACTCTGTCCGGAGTCTGAGGTGCGAGGTAGACAACATGACGAACTGACCAGGTAGGTAGGATGGTGCTGGCGTGCGGCGACGATCTGGCAACCTGTTGTGGGAAACCCCTGAACACAACAGGGCTCGTGACTCGGAAAACACAGTCAGGTCATGACATTCAGACGGATCCCTGAATGGGTCAGGTGAGGGCGGCCGCCCTACTGGGACGGCGGGATCTCCCCCAGGAGGCCGAGCTGAACGCAAACATGTGGTGTGACATTTCTCACTCCAGCCGGAGACACGGCTGGAGGGCCAGTCGATGACTGGGTTGTGAGCATTTAGCCAAGGGCAACCTAATACCAGAGGGTTTTGTGGGGAGGAAAACAGGAAAAAACGGGTGTGCTCGTGGTGATTGTCTGACACAATCAGATGAACCGGCTCAGTGACTCGTGAGACGGTGGCTAATTCTTGGCCGTTGAGGGAGACCACTCGTAAAGGATGGGGCAAAAACTCAGACGTAAGACCGACCTGTTTGGCTAGCTCGGCGTCCATGAGGTTCTGCTCTGCTCCTGAATCCACCAATGCTTTGACAGAAACTCCCCCTTTCTGGAACATAACCCGAACATCCAAAACACAGGAAGCAGGTCTCGGGATAGTGGGAGCCGGACCACGGCTCTTCAGCGCGCCCACTCTTATTGATGAGTTGGGGCAATCCCTGCAGAAATGACCCCGGCCGCCACAGTAAAGGCACTCACCTGCCGCCATCCGCCGCCGTCGCTCGGAAACTGTCAGTCTGCCCCGGCCGAGCTGCATGGGTTCCTCTGAGACTAAAGACGGGGGTTCTGCGGAAAAAGCAGCAAAGTCAGGTGAGTCCATGATCCTGTGCTCAACAGGACTGCGTCGGGGGCGGGGTGCCACCCTGCCATGCTCCTGCTTGTGGTCCTGCAGGCTATTGTCAATTCTGATGACCAGGGCGATGAGGGGTTCCAAGGAGGAAGGTAACTCGAGAGTGATTAGTCTGTCCTTTAACTCCTCGGAAAGTCCCTCCACGAAAGCGTCCATGAGCGCAGTGGTGTCCCAACCACTAGTGGAGGCCAGGGTGCGGAACTCGATGGCATAGTCAGCTGCCCTTCTGCCCCGTTGCCGAAGTTGCATAAGGGCTCGAGCTGCCTCTCGGCCCGGTTTGGTGTGCTGGAACACCTGCTGAAATGCCTCCAGAAATGCCGCGAGAGACGCGCAGGTCGGTGCTCCACGCTGCCATTCAGCCGTTGCCCATGCGCCTGCTCTCCCGGTGAGGTGAGATATGATGAAGGCCACCTTAGCTTGGTCCGAAGGATAGTGAGGCGCTTGTAGTTGAAAATGGAGCTCACACTGAGTGATGAATGCTCGGCAGTCCCCGGAGTCCCCGGAAAACCTCTCCGGGCGGGCCAGCTGTGCAGCAGGGGCGACAGGAATCCCATCCTGGACTGGCGTGGGAGGCGAAGGGTGCGGAGAAGGAACGGACAGTGGATGTTGGATCCGCTCCGCCAACTGCTCCAATCGCTCACCCAATGCGGCAAGTTGTCGCTCGTGACGGCTCGACATCTCGAGTAATCCTTGTCTTAAGCATGACATCTGCTCCTCCTGTTGGCGGAGTAATGCCCGTAACGTCTCCGCGTCTGCTGCGTCCATTATACTGGTCGGGTGGTAATGTCAAGGTTGACGTGCGGACACAAATGCAGACGGACTCGAAATAAAGAAGAAATAGATTTAATGACTCGAGAGAGGAACATTAAATCAGAGCAAACAAACAAAACCACCCGACAACCCGTGCAAGGGAGACGAGGCCATATAACAGGGAGAGAGGATTGGTTAACCACATCCAGGTGTGCCAGGAGGGAGGGAACACACAAGGAGGGAAGTGTCAAAGGACCTCGAAAGCAATGGTGAGCACAGGAAATACAACAAAATAAAACAGGAAGTGCCAAACAACAACAATTAATGTCCTGGGTCCATAACCCCTACACATACCTTCATTCTTAACTTTTTTACAGGGGAACTGAAGGGACATTAGCACCCCTCTGCCAACAGCCTCTAGAAGACTTTGGTTGAACATCCTGGTACGTCCAGCGCTCGTCAAACCCCTAACATACGAAGGCAGTGTCAACTTCAACGATGAAAAGTGGGGGTTTGTAAAAAACAAACAAAAAAAAACGTAGATTTCATGGTTTCAGCCCATTTCACATCCCTCAAATGATGAAAATATTCAAGCCCAACACATGAAAGCAAGTTCTAAGTGGAGAGTCAAGTTTTCATGACTCCCATATTTGTGACAGTCTCATTTTTTAATGGATAAAATCAAACACAAGAGTCATAAGTGGAAATATTGAGGTGGTTTTAGGGGATGAAGCTTAGTGCAGAAGCAGGAGAGGCAGAGCAGACTGGTTTGGAAAAACTGATTAATCATTGAAAGAAGAAACATTTTTGAAATTGTTGGCTGAGCTTTGTTTATTTTGAACTGCTCCTTGAAAAACTTCCCGTTGTCCGCCCTCATTGAAAGTCCCAGGATCTGCAAACCTCTGAGGACTCTCAGTGAGTCTGCACAAAACGCTCAGGGACTCCCAGCAGATTTATGGATTTGTTTGGAGCAAATCCAACATTCAACTGAACTTCCTGCTTTCTGGTGTTGCCGACCTTCGACCTTTCATGCTGAGCTAAGCAGCAAATCTAATATTAGTATTTTCAATAATTGGCTCTTCCTTGAGAAAACAGTTGTTTTAGTTAAAGTTTTATTTTTTTGTTTGGAGGACTTATCAAAGCCTTTTTACAAAAAAACATTTCACATATTTATGTTTGTTTCTTTCCTGTGGTTCGACCCTCTTTCATAAGGTGGTGATGGCGGACAGCGGCACCGTATGGTTCTCGTATCTGGTGTCTGGCAGTAACAGTGAGGGGCTGGATGTTTCTGCCCCCGAGTCTCTGTGCTGAGCTTGAACCGGCGGCAGCGGCTGGCTCCTTTCCATCGCACCCGGTGCCGCCGCTGGCGCCCACCGTCCTGAGATGCAGGAAAACATTGAAGCCAGCTGTAGCCGCACCTCCCTTTGCCAGAAGGCGTAAACCAGCGGGTTGATGAGCGAGTTGGAGAGTCCAAGCAGCCACAGGTAGTTCTCCAGCACGTGTTTGAGACGGCAGCTTTCACACAGGATGTGCACAATGCACACCACAAAGAAGGGGCACCACAGCACCATGAAGCAACCCACCAGCACGGCCACCGTCCTCAGGGCCTTCACGTGGCTCCAGTCGCTGCTCCTCAGGTGGTAGTGGTGGTGGTGGTGGTGCAGGTAATGGTGGTGTCCCTGATCACTGGTGGTGCTCCTGGAGCTGGCGTGCCGCACTCTGGAGATCTGCCTCTGGTGGCTATAGGCTATCTTCAGGATGTCCAGATACATGTAGATGAACAAGGAGAGCACCGGGAAGAAGAGCGTGCTGAACAACACGATCATGCCGATGTCGTGGATGACGGAGAAGAAGGCGCAGAAACCGTTGTAGGTTGTCTTGGCCTGCAGCTGCTGCACCATCACTGAGGACAGAAGAAACGCTGCCTCACTTCCTGTTGGAACCCAACACTCAAACAAAAGTCATCCTACAACAGATTCTCATTTGGGGGCAGAAAAACTTTGCTTAAAAGGAAGTAAAAGCAGAAGAAGAAATCTGGTGAATTTGGCTTTTTGTCCAACATCCAGGTTGATAAACGATATAACTTAACATGTTAAAAAAAAGGAACTGACATTCTGAGCGCCATCAGTGTGTCAAGTTTAGTCTAAATCTTTGAAATGCAGTAGTGTTTAATCTCAATCCATCCTCAAAGTCGGGGGTGCTGCTTGTTTTATTGACACCCCCATCAAGAATGGATGGATCCCGAGCAGGATTGAACTCTCGAGCATCTAAACCGCTGCATTTTGAGCTTTGAGTTTCTGCAGTTACAAACTGTGGCAGTCTCCTGAGACATGACCGTCTATGAGCAGAAAGACTGTTGGTCTTCTTCAGCGGCATCACATCTGGCCAAGAGGGCAACGATCTGAAAGAGTCTGCCATCTATTCGGTTGGAGAAACACACACGTCACCAACTCAAGTCCACAACCACAACTGAAGTTTCATTGACCTTCGACCTTGGAAGGAAGCTGCTTTGTTAAATTATGAATAAAAAAAATCCCCTTTAGTACAAATTTAAACTGCTTTTACGGATTTCAATCTTTTGCTCTTCTAAGTCCTCGAGCATCATTAGAAAGATACTTGGAAAAAAATGTTGGAATTAGATGACAGAAGGAGACGACATTAGTGTGGCGAGCTCACAAAAGTGGCTTTCCCCAATTGCTCTCAAACATTTAGCATATATATTGTGAAAATGTAATATTTAAATCGTTGGCTCAAGCTGAACAAAACGATGTGAACATATTAGGACTGTGGATGTGGTTTAAAAAAAACATCTGTTGCCAAGGAAATCCAAAAATGTACATTTGCCAGTTCTTCTAAAAGCTACAAAGACCGGTTCTTCACCCCTAGGAGACCAAAAACTAAAATGGTTGCTATGGCGATAAACCAACAGAAAAGCTGTCAATTTGAAACGTTTTTTTTCCTGAAAGCAAAGCAAAGGAGGAGTGGGATTCTATAAGTTTGCTTCCTCCACTTCCTTTCAAGCAATCAACTGAACTCCTCTTGACAATCCTAATAGTTAACAGTTTCTGTGTCGTGAAATATATGCAAAAGAGCTCACTTGTTTATTTATGATTAAGAGTAATAATTGTCTAGTAATTTACTAGTAAATGTGGACGTATGCATATTCTCCAGTCAATTGTTTGACTAGCTATCCTATGTCAGATATACCTGTGTATATATACACAAGTTTCAGTTGTTTGTCTTGTTGTTGTAATATTTCTGCTCCAATCCCATGAATTTGTCCCCTGCTTTGGTGGCTTTGGTGGTTATGGTGGCGGAAGGAGAAGGGGGAAGAGTGAAGCGCCTGAAGCAGACTCCCAACCAGTGAGGGCGGATACAAAGGAAGTAATGGGGGCTTTGGTGAGGGGGGCAGCCCCTGCAGCTCACGGCTTTAATATTTGAATTTCATTTGAGAAATGGATTCTTGTTTCACTTTTCAAATTGAACACTAGCAGGTTATAAAATGTCAAAAATGTGGACCTTCTCATGTTAACTATTTCATTTTTTTACTAAAAAGGAAAAAAACAAATATTTCAAAATATTAAGAAATTAAATGAGATTTCATTTTTTCTGACAAAACATTAAGTTGTTTAAACAACAGTTTGGTTCATCTTTGACAGGATCTGACACTAAAGGAACTAAAAAGAAATAAAAACATTTTCAAGCATCTTCTAAATTTTAAATAAATGGAGCATCACCTGGTAAAAATCCAGTAACGAAGGAGCAGATCCAGACAGCCAGCAAGGATCCGGCAGCCGTCCACTTCCCGGACAACAGGGAATAATGCAGTGGCATCTTGATGGCAGCATAGCGGTCCAGCGAGATCAGGAACATGGACATGATGGAGGCTGTGCATGGCGACGTCACAAAGACCATACGGAACAAACAGCGCGTTCTTCCTGAAGCAGGAGGTGTTGAGTTCGTGAGAGGACCATCTCCACTGGGGTCCAGAGCGACCTTGCCAAAGTCCTCTGTGGCTAAACCAGTGATGCCCACGCCCACAAAGATGTCAGCCAGAGCCAAGTTAAGGACAAAGCACCAGCTCTGGCTGCTCTTCTTGATGAGCAGCTTCAGCAAAGCTGCAGCCACCACCAAGTTAGTGGAGATGATGAGGCAGGACGCCGTGCTGAGGACAATTCCCATCCCCTGAGGGTTCGAACTCCCTCTGGTTTCATGGTATTTGGAGTCCATTCTGTCTGAAGTCACACAGGTGTCGATCTGTGAAGGTTAGGTGAACCCGTATCATGTCTTAATCAAACACTCGTCCAGCAGCAGAAGACCCGCCCCGTCGCTGCTCATCTGTCACTGATGCTCTCTAAGGCTGACCCTTGTCCCAGCCGCCCGCCTGCTGGCTCTCTGACTCATGAAAACAGCTGTTTTCACCAACTCTTACATTCAAACTGGTTCCAGTTAAGGAAGCATCTAATTCATGTTGCACAATCTGAGTTAATACATTTCAAGAAATAATTTTGGCTTTTGAAAAAATTGAATGAAGCTGATGTGCTATGATAAACAAGTGGCTGATAAAGGGACTATGTCATGCAAAATCAGCTTTTTTAAGCTTTTAAGTGTATTTTAATGTTAATTCTACATGAAAAACACGCCCAAATGGGTATTTTGATCCATTCATGCATTTCTGAGTATTCCTCCAAAACCCTGCTTGCTGAGCACCAGCCCCTCCCAAACTACAAAAACGAGAGGGTCTTCACATTGGGCTCTCACAAAATGAGAACAGCCCCTTCCAGGAAGAGTCTGCACTGACACCACCTTCCCATGGTAACTCACACACCCACTTTCTCCGGTGAGCTGGTGGTGATCAGCAAAACACTCTCATTTTATAAGCAAAGTTCCTGTACTTTTACTGTACTGTAATACTAATACTATACTTTGGGATTGCTCCAATATCTCACACCATTTTGTTGCTTTACTAATGTTAAGTTGGTCATGTGAGGGGCCGTAAGCTAGCGGGAAAACTCGGAAACAGATTGGTGCTGGGAAGTAGGAGTGGGGTTGCTCCACACCAACAGTCCTGCCCTCAACCCAGAGGTGAATTTCTAATGAACTCCTGCCGCTCTGCAGAAACTCTGTCCTAGAAAACAACACTGTTTCTTTTTGGGTTTTTTTGGCTAAAAACGGCATTATCATGATGAAAAGAGCTTTGAAAATTGAACAATAGATGATGGGTGGAACTTTAAAAGCTTTGAAAGACTCATTAACCTACAGAAACTCGTTGATGTTTTAGAAAATGTTAAAAAAATTAAACTTCACACCTCAATTTGGTTCAATCTTTAGTATTTTTTTTATCATTAAATGTAGTTTTTGAGGTCAACGATTCCTGATTTTTTTTTTCCTAAAACTAAAAACAGAGTGAATAATTTTAATTTTCACTGAGTCACAAACTCACACTTCTGTTAGGACAAAGCTTGTGCCAGCCAAAACCACAAAACAAACATTTCTCTTCACCTTCAATTCCAGAACTACGGAGCCCTGGACATGGCATTTAAAAATAAAATCCCTCAAAATATCCTTTTGTGCATACACATTGCTATTTTGTGGCCACCATATATCATTTTATTAACATTTTGTGTGCGCAAATTACTAAAAAAAATGCTAACTTGTGCAAAAAAAATAGCAATTTCATGGATCATTTCATGTCTTTATTTTTTTATGTCATGTCCAGGGCACCACACAAAATAGTGAACTCATTCCTGCATGAGGCCCTGCATTTGGAAAAAAAAAACAAAGAAAAAGGTTTACAGCCAAACATAAAAGCATCACATCCCGTGTAAACGTCTGTGATCTGCTGCTTTGCTTGTGAGCTTCTGCATATGTGAACTAAGAGGTTTCAGGCTTTCTGAAGTTTGATTTTGAAACTGGAACCAAATCTTGATCTTGTTATGGTTGAAAAATCCTGCAGCGTTCAGTTAAACTCTAACCTACTGGCCGCTGGGCTGTTTTGATCCAAGAGTCTCCAGGAGGAACATGTGGCTTAATGGGACTGTTTTCCACCAGAGTTCACACACAAATAGATCCGACTAATGATGCTTTTTCTCTCTGCACACATTCATCACATTATCTAACATCAATCAGCTCATTGAGCCACAGCAGAGCATCAGCAAGGTTCAAATGTAGAAGAAATCTTCTGGAGATGTTCCAAATGCAAACAGACAAACTCTTTAGGTTTTGTTTATGTTCATGTTTGGATTTAATGAGACGGAAACACAAATCTGGGAATCAAGCACTTCAGAAAAATATATAAATAGTTACTCAAGTTAATTCAAATAACTCTTAATGTGGAAAGAAAAAACTTCCAAGCAAGCTTCTTAATTCTAGTTTATTTTAAAAGGGTGCTGTGTAAATTCCAAAAACACAATTACACATTAAACAGAATGAGCCAAAGGCTAGTTTGTTCTGAAGTCCTCTGGCCATGATGTAAAACAGCAAAAAAGCACACATGAATAACAAATAAAAAAACAATATGATGCAAAGTACGCATACAAACACTTACTATACAATTTAATAAAATTAAACATCACAACAAATGACATTTAACCTTAATATCAAAACAGGCTTATCTCTTGGTGTTGGCAGCCGTTGGTGCTCATAAGTTTTCATTTTTTAAGGCCTTGTGTGTTGTGAGCAATTTCATCTCTTTGTTCTAATTTAACGTAATCATGAAACAGTAAAATATCAGATAAAAACAATTCTAAAATGAAGCATAAAAGGGAACATTATTCACATTTGTTTGCTCATCCAAAAATCCTTTTCTGACTTTTCTGCTCACAATATGAATCACAGCTTGATTTCACGTTTCAATAGTAGAAACTAACAATGTAGAAAATGTATACCCCTCAATAATATCCAAATATACAACCTCTTTTAGAACCTCTATTTTAGAGAAGTGGATGTCATTTCCTCAAATGTCTGCTACAGCTGCTGCAGCTACAGTAAAAGGCAAAAGCTGTCATCTAGTGCTTAGAGGAGTCATTACAGAACTAACCAAACAGGTCAAATCCATGGAAGCTGTACGTTGGTTAAACCAAGAAACTTCAGGATTGAAGGACATTTAAAAACTAAAGTAACTTGAGCCATTTCATTTTACTAAATTACTAATACTCACCAAGTATTTAAATGTAAAATTACCTAACTTTGCATCAGAATAAAAACACACTTTTGGTCTGCTCATAAAAGCATCTTTCACATAAATGTATTTAAAAACCCTAATAATTGTGAGTGAGTTCTCATAAAAACGTATCATTAGATTTTGCTCTTTTAAAAAACAATTGCACTTAAATACATTTATGAACCACTTGATAAACATGCTTTTTCAAGAAATACCAGGTTCTGGCTAATATCTCATAAATATCTTACTCTTTAAGTGTAAGAGTATTAGATTATTGAACTGAACACTATGAATTTTTCACAAGAACTGATGATGTAATGAAAAATGTGTTGAATTATTGTGTATCTTTGAAAAAAGGAACTGTAAAAACTTCTAAAATTCTCAAAAAGTAAGCTAAAAGTAACCTAAAAAATACCTCAACGCTCTAAAAGAGCTCCAACAAACACAATGACTGAATGTTTTTCACTCCTGCTAGACTTTTCAGGACCTTTCAAAACAAAAGCGTGAGTCAGCAGTAATTGTGCCCGGTGTCCGGCAGGACCCAGGGATCCCAATCAGTGTTTAGGAGTGCAGTCATTCAGCGCAGCTGTTGCTGATTCCAACTGGACCTGGGATTTGACTCGAAGAAGATTCAGGTGTCTTTCTGATCCAAACCCAGGAATATACTGAAACGGAACTTTGATAGCGCAGAAGAAGTTTTTCTGCTAAACGATTTCTCAGGTGATGATGATGACGATTTTCATACAACAGACGTGTTTTAGTTCCCTTTTGGGGAAAATGGGTTGATGTCCAGGACCATCTTTAAGAGGAAAACTTGTCTTTGTGTTTCTGTCAGAGTGAAGATGTCGTTAAAGCGGCGCCTGATGTCCATGTTGTTGTGCTGTGTGTCCTGCGTGGCCTCGCTCTTCTGCCTTCATCCAAACCGAAACAACTGCTTTGCAGCGGGAGCTCGGTGAGTCCATCTGCGTGTCACATGTTTGTCCTCGTACTCTGACAGCACGAGCCCAGGTCTCAGGTAACCGGTCCCAGCCGTGACCCCGCGTGTTGACCTGAGTGGCAGCAGGTGCTAATTTTAGATTCTTAGGTTTGACCTGACTATGGATTCAAATCTACAACCCAACAGTTTTAAGGCAAGCAACACCAAAATCAGTCAAAATGATTTTAAAAAACCCCAAACTACAAACCTATTGTAGCAGTTTTTATTCATTAATTGTATTTTTCCCCTTTTAATTCAAAACTGGATTTTTTGATTATTATAATTGAATTATTATAATACAATTATTGGTGAACTAAAGTTCACCAATAATTGTATAAAGTAAAATGGGCAAAAATAATACATTTTTATTTTTTTTTAATAAAAGCACAGTTAAGAAGCTTCAACAAATCTGCAATGAACATAGATTCTACATTAGTTGTTTACATGTACAGAAAGTGTATTTGTATCCATTAGTTAGAGAAAATAACAACCCAGGAGGGAATTAGTTCGTAAAATTAAAAGGTTCTTGGTTTACAGTTTATCTCTGTGTTCGTGGTCATTGATGCGGCTGTGGGAAGTTTTTATTTTGCCATTAAACATGTTCTCTGCAAAAAAGACATGAAAACCATTTTGCTTTCAGCTGTGAAATGCCCCAATCACGTTCTGTGTAAAAATAAATTCCGTTTTTTTGTTGTATTATCTGAGCCTCAGCGTCACCTTGAACCTTCTCTTCTCTCTCAGGAACCCGGCATCAGTTGTGCAGCAGATCTACCAGAGCGTCATTCGGCTGTTGAGAGGCACGCTGTGACGTCCCACTGATGAACCCTGATGCTTTTCTGCTCCTGGCCTACAGAGTTTCTTTTCAAACTTTTCTCCTGGATTTGAGCGCCAACAGCTCAGAACGCTGATCTCTGACTGTGCTGTAACCTGCTGTGTCGGAACAAGTCTCTTTTTCTACTGATGACAGTTAGTGGTTTTTGCTGTGTGACTGGAGAATGAAGTGGAGCAGCAGCAGCTTCTTTTTAATGCAATAGGATTCATGATAAGCTTCGCTGCTCTGCAATAAGTCCTGGAGTTTCATTAAATTTCAGATTTTTCTGTAAAACTCTTCAAATTGTTGCTATAATGAGAGAAAATCCACAAAGCCAAAAGATCAGAACACAGGAATGTATCGTTTATAGCTGCTCAGATAACTGTGATTGTGTTCATTTAAGTGATGGACAGAGAAATGCTTTTCAGAGGTTGTAAAAAAGTAGGTGTGATGAAGAAAAGACTTGACTTCAGGGTGATAGAAGGATATGACTAGAAGTAAAATTGTAAGAAAAACATCAGACAAGATATAAGACAGAAAGAAAAGACCTTTAAAAGTTTGATGTGTCAAGAAACTAAAGGAAAAGAATAAAAGGAAGTTAAACAAGGAAATGACAAAAGTGATGGAGAGCCTCAAAAAAACTGCAACTCAAAGAGAACAGATGCAGGAGTTAAAGTGGAAAGAGGCTGAGAGATTTATGTGAGTGAATAAAACATGAAAAAGAGAAGAAAATGAGCTTGAAAGTAAAACGTTGTAAAAGAATCAGAAAAAGCTCTTAAAGGAACAATATTCAAAAAATGAAGACAAAAAAACAAATATTTGAACAACATAAAAAACCAAAGTTTTACAAAGAAAGAAACAAAGGAATTAGGAAAAAAAGATGAGTAATTAAAAGAAATGTGTGTGTAGATGAGTTATGTATAAATGAAATGAAAAGATGTAAGATGGAAAAAGAGAGAGAAAACCCAAAACGATTTGAAGCCGAAATCATGTTTTCCAATTAAAAAAGAAGTCAATTAAAGTATTGCCGGTCATATACAATCTAAGAATGGATTAAAGAAATGATTGAAGACAAAAAGGAGCAGGATGACCAAACAAACTAAAAAATATAAACAGAAGGGAAAACATTTAGGAAGGTTAGAAAACAGATATGAAATGTCAGTCATAAAGATACGATGTGAGGCAGACAGAAAAAGACAGATCTGACTAGAGGAAGAGTTGAGAATCAACAGGTTTTTGAACCTGGTTGAGGAGATGAAGTTTCAGGAAACAAATCTCTCAGAAGCAAAGAGGTGAAACAGGTGACACAGCCTGTGCTCATTTCAACCACCTTCTCCTTTTTCTGTCAATGTGACCCATTTTTATGCCAAATATGAACTCAATCTTTGTTAATATGAACATGTTTTTGTGGCTTAAAGTCTTGCTGTGACCTTCAGATGTTTCATTTAAAAGCACCTGTATGGCAGAAAGGTTAACTGTCTTTGTCCACTTCCTCTGACATAAAATACCAACATTTGCAAGACGACTGACGAGCTGCATTTCTCTTTCCTTCTGTTGTTGGAATATCAAAGAGCATCAAAACTGTTTGCAAAGCAGATTTCTAAAGTCACAAAATTTTGATCTTATCTCAGGCTGTTTGTAGATGAGGATGTGCAGGAATTGGAGAAGTTTATAAGGAGTTTGGGAGCTATGAAAAACATTGTTTGATCAGACACAAAACTGAGAATGTCATACTCCAGATGCAAGACATTTGTGAGTTTTTTGTGTGAACTAAAGGCAATTGTCATTTAATACAAACTCTAACTGCACAAAAACGCCGCAAAAACACCAAATTAAATCTTAATTTTGAGCTGTCTCAGTCCAGTGAAGCAAAAGTTTCGTTGCTGTGAAGTTATGAAGTTAACAACTGGCATAGAAATGTGTTTTATTTGGTTTGTGTACTAAATACCACCAGAACAATAAAGATTATCAAACGTTTCATTCAAAATTCCAATGAAGTCTGTCTTTTCTTTTTTCTTTCATATAAATACTGTAACACACATGTATAAATTCACAAAGTTTGCTGCCACACAAGTCAAGTAATATAAATATTTTACACCAAAGGATGAATAGGCTTACATGCTGATTTTTCCAGCAGTTTCATGTTTTTACAGGTAATGAATGGAAAGGGAAATACTTATAGAATATTTGCAATGCAGATTTTTGTAAAGAGGAGGGGCAAATAAGTTGAGACAAACAACTGAGTTAAAAAAAAAAAAAAATCCAATCTAAAAAGTGACTGCTTTGTGTTTGTGGATGACTTTCGAAAATGGCTTAAATAGGCAAACTAAAAGTGATGAATATATTGAGGTTGTGTAAGTAAGAGAAAAAAATTATTGTAGTTTAATATTCTAAAACACTTTTTTTAATCTATTCATTTTCTAAACAAATAAATAAATACAGTACTTAAAATAAACATCATTACATAAACAAGCTGTCAAAAAACCAAAAAACAGAAGTAGGGGCCATTTCTTAAAATGTTATGTTTACCAAAAGTTCAAAAAGGGGGTGAATACATTAGATATTTAGTCCTTTAAAAACAAAGTGATTTTTCCTGTCCTTGTTGAGCGTTTTATTTTGAAAGTACAGGCGGAAATCCTGTGTTTGAAATCTTTATTTACATTAGCCAAGATGTGCAGCTAACAGGTCAGGAGAAGTTTCCTGATGAAATGTGTATTATAGTTAATGCGCGGTTATATTTGTCGGGACAGAAAACGCTTTTGGACAATAGGCAGAGGATTTTATCGACACACCAGGTATGTGACGGTTTAACTTCACGTGACGGGAACTAGTTAGCAAAGAGTAACCTTGCTAACGAGTAAGCGGCCATCTGTTACCAGTTGCTCGTCTCGTCTGCTGTTTACGAAATAAGATTTTCTATTTTTGGAACCCCTAACTAAGTGTATATTTTAGTGGTAGCAGGTTGTGTTTCTATTTAGTTGTATTCGTAAATAACTTCTCCTTCGTGACACTGTTGCTTTCCCTGTACTGTCACACACAGTGTGCTGTCTCATCCAATGGGATCGCTGTGAAGTTTGATTGATTTGACTCCCAGCCAATAGAAACCTCTCTCCCAATATGACGGCAGTCCCGGCAGGCTTTGATGCAGCGGGCGTCTCTTTCCGGCGCAGTGTGCTGGGATGCTGATGCTGCTGAGTCCGGTCGACCAGTCACATCTTTAGTCCTCCATGGTTGCCGGCATGCTGTACAGTCAGAGGTTGCGGCATTGCGTTGACCTCTGCCTGGGTCTGTTCTTGTTTTTAGCGGGGCTGCAGCAGGTGGAGGCTGCCGCCGCCGCCTCGGACATGGCCAACTTCAACTGGAAGCCGTTCGTTTATGGAGGGATGGCCTCGATTGTCGCAGAATTTGGTAAGTGGCGGAGCAGCCGATGCAGACGCGGGCTTTACATGCGCGCGGAAAGCGGATGCGTGTTGCATGTTTTATGTAGATTCTATTTTCAGATTCTACAATTTGCAGTGGAGGAAAATTCTTGCTGCACGACTGTTGGATGATGGGGGAAAGGGATGCATGCAACTGATTTCAGATCAGAGCTCACATTTTCTACAGTATGAGCAGACAGAAGCTGAGAGCGTTCAAAATATGACAGGTGTTACTACTGCAGTAGGAGCTATGAGCTGTGAAGTCAATTTCATGGATCATCCATTAATTAAAAAAAAAAAAACCTTTGAATTTAAGACAAAACGTGTTCTTCTAAGCACCGCTCCACTTGGAATGCACCCACAAAGTCCCACACTTGAAAGGTGTGAAAAGGGCTTTGTTGTGGATGACAGAAAAATAATTGTGGAAAAAAGAAAGTTGCACGAGGCTCAATACCTTCTTGTTATGGCTTTACATACCGCCACACGTTCAGGTTTCTGCACATATATACACACATTCATCTGAATTCTGACATTTAAAATGCTGCCCGTTACAAACTCTGCCATGTACATACAGCGCTGTGGCAGTTAGCCTCAGTTTGCATCTCATATGTCTTATCACAGACACGTCTGATGCAGACAGAGCCGCAGGCACGGCTGCCCTCGTCAGTTTGAATTCTATTTAAATCCTTTTCCTCCTTTCAAACTTGCACATTAGGCCTCATATTGAACAAAAAAGTAACTTAAACTGAGCCTTTCCTCTCCACATTTGAATCTTTCAAACAGAGAACTAAGGGTTTTATTTGGCTTTATTGAAAGGCTGTAAACTGAAGTGGTCAAACATCCGCCGGAAAAGGTTCAAATCTTTGCTTTTGTCAGCATCAGAACATTTAAAGTGCTGTAACTTTTCTGCGTCCTTCTTAATCTTTGCTTTTGTTTTTCCATTTTCAGGGACATTCCCCATCGACCTGACCAAGACCCGGCTGCAGGTCCAGGGTCAGTCCCAGTACACGGAGGTGCGCTACAGGGGAATGTTTCATGCCCTGTTCAGGATTGGGAAGGAGGAGGGTATCCGGGCACTTTATTCTGGGTATGCGCTCAAGTTATATGATCACATGCAGTCCTCCTTCCTGAGATCCTTTTTAAAGTGATCTGAGTTCATGTCCTTTAAAGTTAATCTTATTAACTTGACTCATTAGTATTATAATCAATGAACACCAGAGCCTCCTTTCACTGTTTCCAGATGAAAAATCATCAAATTTTAATCTAGAATTTTGCATCTTCATATTGCAAAACCCTTGTGATCTGAGCCTCGGCTGTAAAAAAAACACCATGTGGTCGGTTCAGAATGCAGCTCTGAGCTCACCTCTCTGAGCAGCTACACTTCTTGGCTGCACGAACTTTGATGTACTTGATGTCTGCTAAATTGAAACTCCAGATGGTGTAATAGGGCAGGAGAGCAGCTTTAATAATGTCATTTTAGCAGGAGTTTGAACATGGCACATATTTCTGTTTACCTCACGAGCTGTAACATTAAATGCAGAAGAATGTAGTCGTTCCAGTTACCCTCTAACGGGATTCAAAACTTCTTTATCTGTTTGTAAACAGAAAATTGTTGTGTTTTTACCAATTATTCATAATTAAAATAATATTAATTTGACAGAACTTCATTTGATTCACCCAAAATTCCCATTTACAGTATATACTTGTGGCACTACTGGAATATACTTTTTCTTTTCATCCAATAATCACATGTTCAGTTTGTCAGTCACCAGTAACTCACATAGTTTCTGTATTTTCTTTCATCAATAGCTAGTAAAAACCATGTGCCATGCATGTCAGTGGACGTTTAGCACAACATCTAAATGTGACCCATGCAAGAAAATGGAGAATCTCTCGACAGGTTTTGAGACATTTTTAAATGTTGTTCGACAGTCAGTGACAGAAATGCTTCATTTCTGTCTAATGTACATGGATTCACTTTGATTTTTCAAAATACATTTTAGAAGTTCATAATTAAGGGATTAAAAAGTTATTTTTACATATATCCCTGCTTTCTGATGCTGGCATTTGGTTGGAAATATTCCCATAATGCTGCTAAAAGCTGCACAGTTGTGTAACGGTCAGCAGTCACAGTGAAAGAGCCCGAGTTTGAATCTCCGCTGGGTCCTTTCTGTGTCAAAGCTGCATGTTCCTCTGTGCTTGCTGCGTGCACGTTTTCACAGGCTCTGAATTACCTGGTTCACCAGCAAATTCTCAAACAATGAAGATTCTTCACAAACCTGCAGAAGATGCTGCTGGATTTCTTGCTTTTGTTTTTCAAAGCTAAACAGGAAATTTACTAAAACTTTGTTTTTTCTCTGCAGCTGTTGAGGTTTTAACATTATAGGTTATTAGTAATGTGGACCTAATAATAATACTAAAATTACTAAGTCTAATAGTACTATTTTTACTTATTACCTATTTTTATTTTTATGCTCTTGTCTTTTTATTGTTATTTTTTTGCTATTTGCATCGGTGACTATGAGGACAGTAGTTTTATCTGTGTTGTATGTTTAAATCAATTTAACATTTGACGACAAATAAATCTGGAATCTTGAAAAAAATACTTTTCCATCTTCTGAATTTAATGCGCACTTAACATTATATAATTAAAATCTGAAATTATTGTGTAGAAGGTTGTGTTACAGCAGTTCAGTGACAGATTACTATGCAAACACAAACATACAATGTTGACCTTCTGAATATTTTAATAAAAACTCTTATGGCATTGAGTTAATTCAGCTTTCATGAGCTGTTGACTTTTTCTGCTCAGGATCTCTCCGGCTCTGCTGAGACAAGCCTCTTATGGGACAATCAAGATTGGAACCTACAACTCTCTGAAGAGGCTGTTCGTCAGTCGTCCTGAAGGTGAGCCGCATCCATGTCCTCCACTCTGCTCTTCATCTCTCTGGAGTCGAGATGAAGACTCCAGGATCTGGACAAAATCGGGCAAATTCATCTTTGGAATTTCTCAATTCATCAAATCCATATGTCCATTTATTTTCGAAAACTGTTTATAGCAAACTGTTTTCATGTCAGTTTTTACCATAAGAAATGAAAACTTTATTAGGGAAATTTACACTTCATCAGTTAGATCAGTTTAAACCACTGATACATTAAAAAAACTGTTTTTAAGAACTAAAGCTGTTTATTTAATGAAAATTTGACTAAGTAAATGATATCAAATGTCATCCTATGAACTTGTTTATAGAAATCCAGTCTCTTCAGTAGTTTGGCAGTGATATCCAGCCCTGTTAAAACATGGAATGATGTCTGTGGAGTGTCAGATACAAGCTATGATGCACCAAACGTTCAGATGGCCCAAGCAGAACTTTTTTTCTGTTAGACTGAGAGTCTGGATAAAGATGATGAGGAGGAGGAGGAAGCTCATAGGAGTTCTAGCTGTCAGTTCCTGATGTGCAGCTCCGTGTCTGATGCTGATTGGCTGCAGTTCAACACCTGAATGTTCTGTAGGTGTGAGATGACTGAGGAGCAGAACCGCTGCAGCTTTCAGCGGTGTGATGTCATTTCATCTATTTTGCTTTGAGCAGAAAAGCAGCTAAGTGCATCAGTGTGGAGTCAAATCAGGATCAGCTTAAAGTAAATGAAAAAGTACAGTGTTCATTAAAAACATAGACATCCAAAATTGAAAGAAAAAGGAAAATCAGATAAAAATATTGTAAATTAGAAATATGTTCATACACACAAATGTAGATTAAATTTGAAGAAACTCTAAAAACTTGAATAATAAACCCTAAAAACCTAAAACTGTTACTAAATGAAAATAATGTTTATTAGGAACCCCTGACATTTTGCATTTTCAGTTTTTGTTTTGCCTATTTGTTGTCATTCCTCAGTTTACAGTTTTAATTCAGAATTGTTGTTTTTGGAGTTGATCCTGATTTAACGTTGGGGGGGAGAGGATACGAGGACATGGTTGAACTTGGGTGACAGGTTATGGAGACGGCATTTCCGCTCCAGAGCTGCGTTTGTTGTTGGCACCGCCATGTCATCCCTCCTCTGATGGGGCGTGCAGAAGTACGTTTGGTCCATCTCTACATCAGAGCTGCAGGAAACGGTCAAATGTTGACATGAAGTCACTAAAACTGACAGACAAATGGACCTGTACGTCATTTATCAGCGAGTGGACGGCGCCAGCAGGTTCTTGAGGCACCGCTGATGTTTACGACCACCTGGATTTTTCTCCATCTGCCTCAATATATAACCTCTCTGTTGACTGATTTGTATCTTATCTGTCAGCCAGGCCGTTTATCCGCGCTCACGTTGCAGCTGATTTGGCTGAAGCTCTGGTGATGTTTACAGAAACAGTTTAGCTCTGAACTTTCAGTGTTTTTGCAGAAGCAGGGCTGCTTTAAAAAACCTTTACCCTCTCTTTTGGTCTATAAGTCTCTCTGGAGTAAAAGTCACAGCAGCCCAAAAAAATGCATGAAGAAGATAAAACCAGATATATCACGCACTTTTGGGAGAAATTTATTGAACAAAATGCGGAAACAATTATGGACATTTCATCTTAAATGCCAAGCATGATAACAGAATATATAATATTGACTTATTATGTGCACGCTTCACTACTGTTGCACTTTGATGTGTAATTAGCTTCATGAAACTTTGGAGGATTTCAGTATTTTAGTGCAGTATATAAACATTTTTTAGAGACCCATGCATACGAAAAACACACAAGCAAGTCAACTAAACTTCTTATATCATTTGAAATCACTAAATCTGTTGAACTCTTCATCTTCTGTGTCGCTTTGGAACAATTCCTGGCCATGCCCGGCTCTTGAGCGGCTCCTGTGTTGCTGTCACAAGCAAATACTGACTTACACACTTATAGTGCCCTCTAGTGGTTGTTGCTATTTATTAAAGAAAATCACATCTAAATCGTACCTGTATACAGGTAAGTCACAACTCCGGCCAAACTATGCAAAAACCTGAATTATATAGTGGAAAATACAACGTATAAAAGTCACTGTTTTCATTGTGTTGCACCAAGAACATTTCTGAATTCATTTGAAATGTCTCAACTTTGGCAAGGTTTTAGACAGTGTGGTCAACATTTGGGCAAAATAATGTTAGAGCAGTTTATCTGGAAAGAAGAAATGCAGTAAATTCACTGCATGTTTCTGTTTGAAATGCTCCTCACCTGAACAGAACTGTTTCTCAATGAGCTGCTTTATCATCTGAACCTTACAGTGGTTTGTTTTCAGCACAGATTGCAGTAAATGCAAGTGTTTCTTTAACAGCCACAGAAATCAATAAGTGAGTTGAAATGTCATTATGATGCCTGCAGAGAAAAGAGCTAACAGACTGCTCCACTACAGACTGTTGTGTTTTTAACACAGAGCCATGTTTCTTGTCTCTGTTGATGCTTTGCTCTCCAGCCTGCATGCATTTTGCTGCATTGCTGCTTCTGTGTTTTGATGCAGGCCTGTTTGCTTGTGCTGGGATCGAACGCCCGTTCCTCTGGCCGTAAAGCAGGCGGCGCGAGGACGGCCGCTCTAACTGTTGGTCAGATCGATCACTATAACTACTGTTCTAATCCTAGTGTTTCCTCATCTTTATCTTCTCATCTTTAGTCTTCTAGGCACCAAACTGGTTTCATACGTTCAGATCTGTCTTTTTCTAACCCAACAAACTTATCTCTCTAGTTTCTCTAGTTTTGATCATTACATTTCTGCAGAAGTTTAAATGGATGTTTACTGGTCCTTGAAGAATGTTCCTCATGTGCTGTGATAGAAAAAAATAATAATTTGATATTTGAACTTTCCCAACTGACAAAAGAGAGATTAACAGGAAGTTTATTTGAAGCAGTAAAAGTTTCATTTTTTTGTAAAAGGAAGTGTTTTACAACTCTGCAAAATACACACAAACATTTTACTTTCAGATTCTGGAACTGGAGAGTTTCTGACTTTTTACAAAACTTCTAAATCTGCTTCTACTTAACATTTCAGAAACAATCCTCATTGGACTTTGTTCTGTTCTAATGGAGAGATCCTCACAACAGAGTTTCATTCTATTCTGGGAGAGTTTGGGTCAGAACTTTTCTTCCAATAAATCAGGTTTAGTAAAGATTTGTTGCCATCACTGAATATTAAAATAATCGAATCAAGCATCAAAACTGATTTATACCTGTTTGTTTGAGGACAATTGTCTGCTTTTTTTACTGAGTTTCTCTGTCTCTGCTCACACAGTTCAGCTTTGGGATAAAAAACCTAAAAAAGCATTTAGCTTTGTTCATTTTTATGTATTTGTTTCACATTTTTATGGCATTAATCTTAAGAGTTTTGACCCAAACTCCATGAAAAGAGTTAAGACAAAAACAGGAGCTTGCTTTTTAGTTGTAGGCAGTAAATAATGTCTTAAATGTTGTTCGTTTTGCACAAAGTCCTGAACTTGTTTCCTTTTTCTCCTCACAGATGAGACCATGGTCATCAACGTCTTCTGTGGCGTGGTGTCCGGAGTCCTGTCCTCTTCTCTGGCGAACCCCACCGACGTTCTCAAGGTGATGAGTCAAACATCTCAATGAATTGCAGCACAATCATCTTGATTCAGTCAGTAAAATGAATTCAACTAATGTCGGTGCAGGTTGACTCAGTTGCTATGACTCTACTTCAAGACATTCAAGTAACTTATTACAGGGTGTAGTTCTGCTGACGCGCTGTGTGTAAACTTAAGCTCCTGATGAAACCTCAACATTGTTGTTTTCTTCTCTCTGTTTCAGATCAGAATGCAGGCGCAGGGCAGTCTGCTCCAAGGCAGCATGATGTCCAACTTCATCAACATCTACCAGACAGAAGGCACC
Organism: Oryzias celebensis; assembly: GCA_014656515.1. Lineage (NCBI taxonomy): Eukaryota > Metazoa > Chordata > Actinopteri > Beloniformes > Adrianichthyidae > Oryzias > Oryzias celebensis. Next base: position 25,505,101 of record BNCR01000013.1, read on the forward strand.
AGGGGGCTGTGGAGGGTGGGTGCTGTCTGACCGCTGGCCAGCTCATCACTTTGTTCTTCCCAAGTCAGAAGTTTCAGAACTCTCCAGTGTTTCCTTTTTTTAATTCACTGAAAAGAAATGCTGGTATCAAAGTAGAGATGAAAATGTGCTCGAAGCTTCATCAAGGAAGCCACATTTTACAGATGTGTGAACATAGTCCCTCCATTCTGTTTCCAATAGTGATGAAGTCTTCTTTAGAGTTCCTTCCAGTTCTTCTGCAGGCGTTCCCACAGATCTTTGACTCCTTTGGGGTTCTTTGGTTTCATTCTTCAGTTCAGTTCATTCCAAACCAGCTCTGTGAAGTTCAAGTATGGCAGTGATGCTGTGTGGAGGCATATTTTAATGTTTTGGCTCCTGGCTACATAACAGCTTCCTCCAGTCTTCAGTCGTCCAGTAGTTCCTGGTCTGCGTGAACTTCTTAGATTTATTTTGTCAGACTTTTCTTGCTGGATCTCCAAGTCTTCATAGTTCAAACTGAGTCTGGCTCACAGTCCATCATGCAAGGAGTTCACTCTCAGAAGCTCCTCCTCTGTTTCAGGTGTGACTTTGACTCTGCCAGACCAGAGTTCTAGTTTATGAGCAACTTTTGATGCAAAAAGAAACTTTTCTGACTTTTTTTTTTTCACTTTTTCTGTAAGAAAGATCCTTCAGGGGGCGATGCTCTGTCTCCTTTCCATTCTTAGTTGCTTTTTTTCTCTCATTTTTGAAATAATAATAATTTCAGCTGAAAACTACAGTTCAGCTGATGTTCAGGACTGTTTTTTATGACTTATTTATTTATTTTTTAAAAAAGGACATTTAAAAAAACACTTGTAAATATTACAAAGTTTAGCCACAGGCTAATTTCCACCTGCAGTCCCCTTGCAGATTGATGTTATTGACCAAATAAAACTGGTTTTAAGAGGAAGAAACCACACATAAGTGCAAAATAGAGATGAGATAATTATATAAAATACACATTAAAATACAGTCTACATCTAACTCAAGTATAACGTTTAAAAATCAGTGTCTGTTCAAATGTTTTAAATCTTGGTCAATTGTCTTTTGAAGATGACAAAACTTGTAACTGTGGAAGTTATCAGGAAGAGTTTAAACACCTGAAAGAAAATGTTATGTTTTGATCAACATCTGTTGGACGTAAACGGATGGCAGTACATTCATGTTCCCTTGAAAAGGTCCTTTAGTGTTCTTCTGAAATCTGCTCAAGTCTTCAGTTTTAGTCAAACGTTCCTGTTTTTATGGCTAAAAACCTTTTAAAAAGCCTGATCTTTTTCTGCAGTGGAACCATCCTGGTTAGATGTTCTTTCATTCCTCCAGCAGTTCATTACTGACCTCAGTTTCAAGCTTTTTCATTGGACTTCACCACCGTGAACAGGAAAAAACCCTGAAAATGTGGATGTTTCTGAAACTTTGGAACTATTGTGACTGGAGATGTTTTTTGGAGCTGTATTGTTTCTGCTTTTGTTCAAAAATCTTGTAAAATTTGTATTGGCGTGTCTGTTTTGTACAAGTTAACTTTTATCATTTAATAGTTGAGCTTGGATTTCACAAACTACTGTCCTTCCTCCTCTTCCTCCTTAGGGCGTCATTCCCACAGCACAGCGGGCGGCCATTGTTGTGGGTGTAGAGCTTCCTGTCTATGACATCACAAAGAAGCACCTTCTCCTCTCTGGCATCATGGGAGACACCGTGTTAACTCATTTCATGTCAGTCTGGTATTATTTTCCTTTTCCTTTACATTCGTGTGAACTTAAACTTCCCGTGTTAACTTCATCCCCGTGTTCCTACAGCTCCAGTTTTGCCTGTGGCCTTGCGGGGGCACTAGCCTCCAACCCGGTAGATGTGGTGCGGACACGAATGATGAACCAGAGGGTTTTGTCTGGAAGCCCCACCTACAAAGGGACCCTGGATGGAGTGATGCAGACATGGAAGAACGAGGGCTTCTTCGCTCTCTATAAAGGCTTCTGGCCAAACTGGCTGCGATTGGGACCCTGGAACATTATTGTATCCTTCAAACGCAAATGATGGGGAAGTATGACGCCGTACCTTCAATTTAAAAAAAATAAACTTTCCTTTAGGCTGAAAAAACAACAGTTAAAGTCATCATTTTATCCCATTAAAAAATCTTGTTCCAGCACGTCTTTCCTGGAGTTAGAAGCTCCTGTGTAATGTAAACTGATCTTTGTGGCTCCGCCCCCCCTGTTTACCAACAGCATATATAGGTAATGCGTAAATGCCAGGTCCATTCTGGTTTCTGATAAAACTCTAACTGTCACTTTGTGCAGTTTTCTTGAATAAGTTCAAAGGTGGGACCTGCTCCTTCCACAGAAACACAGACAGGAAATACACCATCAACACACAATTAAATAGGTTTTGTAAATTAAATGCAAACCAAATTTTAAAGAAATCCTTACACACAAAACTTCCTGTAAACAAACAGACTCAGATTTTTTCAGCAGACTCCTGGCCAGGGAAAGTCTGATTTAAAAGTAGATAAGTGACAAATTTGACTTCATACTGTTTGTTTGTAGATCTGTTTTCCATAGAGAAGTGTGAGGAATCAACACACTCACTGCTGTGTTTCTCTGGAGAAAATGAAACCACTTCTGCCGCATATCAATATCTTTGGTGTACAGCGCTCTCTCGCGAATCGCTGGAGCTATGCTCTAAAAATGACCCGCAAAACACAAATTGCAGAGATTACCGAGTGTTTCTGAGATCAAACTCAGACACACTTCAAAGTCAGATTTGGACTGTTTTATTTGAACCCTGAAGGAAGATCTTTAGTTCAGGATTGATGAGCAGGTTGTCTCTTAGTGTCTGCAGCTTTTCTTGACTCTGTGCTCAGTTCTTCATCACCTTTGAGCAGCTGAAGAAGCTCCCGTTTTAGCCCGAGCCGAGCGTTGGACTGCCGTGCTCAGAAAGGGCGTAATCGCAGCAGCAGCCTGGCGTTTTCTCACCCGAGTACGACACTCCATCCACATCTGACCAATTGGAAGGCCAGATTCATCCGTCGTCTGCCAGTACTTCTTTATTATTTTTTTTTAGCTCGCTGTAGCCTCGAAGGCTGCTGCTTCTGTCGCCCCTCCGGGAGCTGAACGTCAGCATGGAGAGAAGAACTATACCGTTCTAACTAAAGAGTTTCATGAGTTGAGATAGGCAGGTGGATCTAGACAAATTAGACAAATGTTGGTATTTATGCAGAAGTCCTGGAGTTTTAGAGCCTTCAGATGAACGATGTGTACAAATCCTGGATTTTAGGAGTTAACAGCAGGATGTTGGGAAAGAGCGGCGAGACGACTGTTACAGCCTGATGGAGATGCAGCAAGAAGTAACTTAGAACGGCAGCCTTCAGTCCAACAACAGTAAAAGTAAAGACGTGAGTCAAATGCTGTTAGCAAGAATCATCTCGTCAACAGTCTGAACTCCGCAGGGAATTTCAGTGAGGTTTGCATAAAACAAAGGAACAAGTATGGAAATAGGAAGAAAACAGAGTTTGAATATTTATTAAATGAGACTGAAATGCTTGACAGTTTGGTTCTTGGAGCTTCTTGTTAGAGGCAGGAGCATCATCTTTATACAGCAGACACCGTCTTACTAAAGCGCTCAACTCTGGATCAGAATCAGTCTGTCTTCATTAATCTGAGGTCCCAGCAGTCACTGATTAGTAAGAAGTCCAAAGCATGTCAATCCCAAAGTGTTTCCACTGCCGTGCATCATCCAGAACATCACAGTTCCTGTTAGTAAACTGGAAACATTTCAAGAATAAAGTGACCTCGATGGCGTTCAGAGATAGATCAATCCTACTTTGACTCGCTCTTTTTTTTAGCTGTTTCTTAGTTTTGAGGCCACGTACTTTTACAGACAAAAATGTGAAAACGATACAAAAAGAAGCCCTCTTCCAGACAAAAGGTTTGTGAGCCTAAAGATCTTCCCACCTGAACTCCAAACCAAACTCCTGAAGCGATAGTTACTCTTATTCTACTTTTTTTGTTAAAGAAACGTCACCTATTTTCCCGTAGACATTACTGACATCTAACGGGGGAACGTGAGCAGGACCTGCTGTTGATCTGAAATAAAGCTGGTGTAAATGGATGTACGGACAGGTGTTTTCCCTGAATCAGGTGTAAATATGACACGCTCATGTTCTCCTTTGTGCCAATATTGTCTTCTAAACAAACCGCTTCTGCTCTCTGGAGTTTGATCAGATGACCTGAACACTTCAGTCTCCAGACGCTCCACCATAAGTCAGAAAAACTTTGGAAAACTCGTCATTTTCAATGTCTGAGAAAACACTGAATTAGGACTAGAAAATATGTGCTTAATGACTCCGGCCTCTGCTGCTTCCCAGCTTTTGACTTACTATAAGCTCCACCATGAGTTCAGATACTTAGTTTATAAAATCCAGTTTAAAACTGATGTTTGTGAGAACTTTTTTAGAAGTGTTTTTTTTTTAAAGACAAATTGAATGGAAAACGACTTCCAGTCTAAACGTTGACTCCTGAACTCCAGCAGCCTCCTCTGCTCTTTATTTATTGCAGTTGAACCATGAAGTCCAACAACTGCTCACTGCTTTTGGTTCTGATCAGGTCTTTCTTTAGGAGTGACGTTCTTGAAAGCCTTATACAGTCATGTTCAGAAGTTCATTCTCCTTCTGAGCTCTCATGTGGGACTAAGACGGCATCCAGAGGGCTACAAATTTAGCGTTTCAGCATTGAAGTGGTCATAACATTCAAGTAACTTTAATTTTGTTAGTGACAAAGTTGAGAAACCCTAGTGGCTACTAAAATAACTGCACGTGTGACTGATGTGTTCAAGAGTTTTATGGGTTTTAGTGCTTTTTGAATATTTTGTTTTGTGGTTTTGAGGTCATTCTGCTGAGAAGTCCACCATGACCACACAGGGATACTTCATAATGCCCATACATCGTTATTTGTAATTAACTTTATTTAAAAAGTGATTTAAGCTTCTGCACATAACTGTTCACTGATCACCTGTTAATATTTCAAAAGAGTGTTCACTTTGCTTTGTTGCCTTTTCTTTTATGTTTCATTTTTCAGGTTCAAAAGAAGAATCTTTATTTTTTGTTGGCTTTTATTGTGCATTTACTGCGTTTCACTTCAGGTGTGATCTGTTATGTGACGAACGGGTTACTGACCGTTTTGGATCATCGGTGTACTGTAAAGCTGTTGAAGTCCTTTGTTCTGTGAGGCTGTAGTTGGTCGTCTGTTGGGACGACGGCGGCGGCAGCTTAAAAAAAACATCCCACCTGTTCTGTCTGCTGTCCTTTGCACATATTTTATTTACACCAACTGACCACACAAAAACAATGTGAAGAGGCTACACGCTGATTGGACAGCATTTAGTTGATGCTGCATCATCTGTTTTGAATCCCTTCAAAATAAAAGTCAAAGCATTTTTAAGAAAAAAATGTTACTGTATTATAAAACTGCTTATTTTTTATTATTTTAAAGCTGATTATTTAAAAAAAAAACTAACCTAAACATAAATCCTAAGATTCATATTTATTCTTTCTGGCAACTTCCTGTCTGTAAACAGAGTCAAAAGTCTGAATACGACAAATCAGATTATTTCAATCCCAGTGACAACAGTGAGTTACTATGTTTGTGCTGCTAAAAGACGAATCTGATGCTCACAGCGTGCTTTCATTTATGTTATTCTGCTGCAGTTTCACAGCATGTTCTTTGTTGAAAGTTTTTTGAAATAAGTTGGAGTGGAAGTGACAGAAAATCTACAAATGTTCCAGTTGTGAGTTGAAGCTTGTAAAACATCTTTTTGCACAGTTTCATGAATGTAAATGATGCTTTGATATCAATAAGAAAAGCAAAGTGTGTTAAATTTTATTTATGAAAATATTGAAAGTTAATTGATGTTTTTTTAAAATGCAAAATGTGCATCTTTTTCTTTTGAGGTGAAATCCAGAAAAATGAATGATGGAAATAAAACTGATCTGATAAATGTGGCTGAGTTAAGATAATTAAATGATCAAGTTAATTGACAAATTCAAGATAACTTTAATGAATTAAATCTTTGTTTATTTATTGTGATCAATCGTCTTTTACGCAGCATAGTTATTTATCATTTATGAAAAGACGATCTCAGGAGTTTTTGTAACTAAAAAATGTTTTTTTTTAAATGCTTGCATTTAGTTTCAGATGCATTAAGTTAGTAAATTATGAGGACATTTGTCATTGAAGTAGTCCTATTTCCTCTTAAGATGTGACAAAAATAGCAACTTTTGAACTTCCTGTTTGAAGCAGGTTTAAATGACAATAACTACAGTCGGGTAGGTTCACCAGGTGACCACTAGGTGGCCTATGAGTCAAGCAAATCTGGCCTTATTCACTCCAAACTGCACAAAGTTACAGAAAAGATGAACAAAATTAGTTTGGCTCTAGAAATAATGAGAGGTTTGCAGTGGATTGGGGGGTATTCATAAGAAACGTCATTATTTTTTGGAGACTGGATATATTTTAGGCCGTTTTAAGCAAAAAACAAAATCAAAAGTTTGGAGTTCTTTATAGTTTTGTCTCATCAATTTGCATGCTTTTCCCTTTTTAACTTATACCCTGACTTAAATGATAATTGATGAACCTAAATGATATATTTTTGAGATGTTCTTTCTTTTAAATCACATTTGAATCATTGATTAAATTGATCAAATGTTCATTGCTACATTCTTTACATTCATTCTTTTCCCCTTTAATTATCGTTGCTGTCGCAGCTCAAATAAGCATTTTGATCCAAATTCAACTTTTCTGCATGTTCTTGCTCTTTTCTTGTCTTTTCCTGTTTCATTCTGACCAAAATTGAATAATTTGCACTGATTTTGAAGCAATATTGAGGATTGAATTAGCATAAATCAAAAACGATTCCTCTCTCTGACACAAAAACAGAAGCAGATGGTTTTCTGTGCAGCGGAATTACAAATATTAAAGTGTCAATGTCATTTTTCAGATATTTGCACTTTGCATTATGCTTGGCTTGTGTCATTGTTTATTGATAATTATTGTTTCTATTTTTTAAATGATTGTTTGGATTCTATAGAGTCACTGTTCACTCCAATAAAACAAATGCTGTTATTGCTAAAGGCTGTTTTCTTCATTCCAATCAAATGCATCACAGACTCAGACAATGGCAGAATGAAAATGTATCTTAAACTGATGCTTCACGTGTCCTGATGGTGGCGCCGGATGTTGATGAGCAGCTGCAGGGGTCATCAGGTCAATCAGGTTCAGGTGTGGAGGTTGTTCAGCTGAGCTCTGAAGAGTCATGAAGGCAGTTCAGTTTGAAGTTCCACGCCTGAATAAACGGCTTTCTTTCACTTGTTTAGATCTACATTTAAATGTTCGCCTGCCTTCTTTTTCCGTGTTAAGTAGTTAGAAAGCCTTAAGATCTTTTTATTCTGTTTTTCTAGGGAGTAGGATCCCCTACGTTTGGTTTTTTCATGCTCTGATTTAATTTTAGCCGCACAGGTTGGACTTTTCTTCTGAGTGATGAAGGAGGAGATCGCCGCCGCCGTGTTCTTCATGGCTCGTCTGGTGAAGAGATACGGCTGTCTGGACAACGACGGCAGGAAGCGCTTTGCTGCTGCTCTCACTTCTGTGCTGTTTGAGAACTACAAGAACCACTGGCACCCCGGCGCCCCCGCCAAGGGGCAGGCCTACAGGTCGGTCTCTGGGGACGGGGAAGTCTGCAAAGGCTTAACCATAGTTTGGTCATTTGGTCGGCGTGGAACATTTCTCATGTGTTGTTAAACCAGAGCTCACCAGTTAAGAATCGTCTTCACCAGTTCAGCTCAACCTAGACATGGCTCTGCTTCAGCATAAGTTGCTTTCATCTACATGGAAAGTTATCTGTGGTTGATGTGAACAACCGGATCCAGGATCCCAGTTTGAATCTGGTAAACTAAGTGGATCCAGTTTTCTTTCTTTTCTTGACTGGATGTAAAACACTGACACAAAATGAGGTGTCAACCAAAGTTTGTGTGACCATTTATTCATTAAGAGAATGGGGTTGTTCAGCTTGATTCCTTTCTCACGTTTACATGAATTTGGTTAAAATCAATCCAGACATCAGAAAACAGTTTAACTGCTAAACTTCTAATTTGTGGTTTGTTTGGGTTGGTGGCCCTCAGCTCCAGGCCTCGGTGGCCTGGCCAGCTTCTACTCAAAGTTCTGACTTGGCAGAACATCTCATTCATCAGCTTTTGGGTTAACTGTGAGCAGTTCAGATGACAGGAGGTACTGGCCTCTCTGTGTCCCAAAATGCAGTTTAGAAAATGAAAACGGTTCATTATGAATTTTACAGACATTCTGATATTCTCTCAAACAATTTGGAGAAGTTTTGTTTTACTTCACTAAAATATATTGGAGGGTGCTCTCCAAGTTTCAATCTGAATTGGGATCAAAATGATTTTCAAACTATTTCCATGTTGGCTATTGGGAGTAAATTCTCAGGCTCAGCAGATTTTTATTAGAGCCTGAGTTCTCTGTTCTGGGAACTTTCTGAATTCTGGGAACTTTCTGGTTTTGGTGTAAAAAAAAAACAAAGTTCTTGGCTGAAAATGTATTCCTAATTGTTAAAAGTATGACGGAACGGAACCATTCTGCATGCTGAATGTCACTGCTGATCCTGTGTTCCAGGTGTTTGCGTATGAACCATGTTCTGCTGCAGGACCCGGTGCTTCAGCAGGCCTGTGAACGCAGCGCCGTGTGCTACGAGGACCTGGGCCTTCCTCAGGAGCTGACGGTGTGGGTGGACCCAGGAGAAGTGTCCTGCAGGTCCTCTTGTGTCCAATATTCTGTTCAAATAGAGTTTTTACAACAATTCATTTCGTATTTGATGCACACATTTCTGAGACCCCCATCATTAGCGTGACCCAAACTTTCCTTAACCCACCGTATAGATCTAGGTCCATATCTTCTGCCCTGATAATCATCATCATCATCATCATCATCATCATCCTTCCACTAGAGGCAGTAGATTGGCTTTAACTGCTCATTTCAAAATGGCTGCTTCCATAAAATCTCAACATTTAAGTGTATGTATATTTGTGTGTGCATTCATGCATTTATTATTAGTCATAGTTTTACTTTTGCTTTTTCGAATAAGTAGTACATTTAGGAAAAAGTAAAGCAGGTTCCATGATATTCTTGAGCTTTGGATCGGATTTCTCAGAATTATCTGCAAGAAATGAAAAAAGATTTGATGTTTTTGAAACATTTTAAAAGTCAAATGTAACATTTTTGTTTTTGAAAAACCGTGACCTTAACCATGTAAAATTGCGGCTTTTTAAATCTTCAATTTACCAATGTTCTCGTAAATTGTTTTGTTCCCATAATTGTACAACTTTCTCTCATAATTTTACGACTATTTCCATATGTATTAACTCGTGGTGGTCATTTTTGTTGAATAACTACTTAAATGCCAAATTTATTGGTAATTCTTTATAATACAGTTACAAAATGTTTGGATCACATTTGACACTCGTGTCAAAATGTTTTTCTTAGGCCAGCATTGTTGTGGGCAAAAACTTACCAAATCGCCCAACGGGTCATAATTGCAGTAAATGTCTTAATTCGAAGAAGTCCCAATTTTCTGTCAACTCTTTGTAGTGGGCTTTACAGGGTTAGGTTCTGGTTCTGACTTTAGGTACGGGGAGCAGAGCACTCCATTCTGCGTCTCTGTGGTGGACAGCTGCCGGCGTGGAGATGGAGAATTTTCCCGCCGCATCCATGATGCAGTGGAGCGGGCGAGCCTTGAGGTCCAATCGGGGAGCTCCTCTGATGAAGAGGAGGTGAGCAGGGACAAAAGTTTCAGCAGCACTTCATCAGCTCCGTGTCCTGCTCCTGCCAGCACCGAACCCAAAACCATCCCAACGGTCAGCAACCCCAACAGTGTCTACAGGGTAAGCCAGTTCTGGAGAACATGTCATTCTGCTCCAACTCATCCTGGAGACTCATGCTGCTCACTGTCAACAGTTCAGCGAGTTCTCCCCGGGAGCGCCCCAGACATGGCTGAGAGAAAAGCGCAAAGGCTTTGGGGATGCCTTCCAGCCTCATGGTCCACCTTCCCAGTACTCCACCCAAAAAGGCTTCAAGTCCTACCGAGCCACCTTCACCTTCACCGGGCCTCGCATCGACAAGTACCACTGGGTCAGCAAAACGCGCTCCTGAGGCCCGGAGCTGCACAACGCAGACTTTGTTTCAGGACTTCTGTCAAATCTTTAAGTGACTTTAATAATTGTAAATGGTTTAATGTATTGATTTAACTTAATGCTGTTTAAGCATGGTTTTAGCACATCAGCGTATTTTAAATTCTCCTTTCTCCAGTTTTTAACATTAAAGCAAGTGTGAATAAAGGAAGATTGAACTGTGAAAGAAAAGAAATAAATGTGTCCGTATCAACTCTGCCGTGTTTGAGTCTCATTTAGAGTTTCAAGTAAAAGTTGGCAAACTCTATGATCTACTTTTAAATCTATGATAAAGAAATCCAGGCATTTAAAAATATACAAAAGTAACCTGGAAAAATTTTGTTTTGATCACTTGTGTTAAAGTGATTTCTGTGTTTGAGTTGTCACACTTTATGATTACCAGCAATCTAAGATGAATCCAAGCGACTTGAGCTGAAAAAGTCTTTCATGAAATCATCTAGAGTCCTCAAACCTTTGGATTGACATTCTGTGCACTGAGGAAACTGAGCGTTTTACACCAGGATCTAAAATGACTTGGCAACAAATCTCAAACATGGAGGTGGCAGGGTCATGGTGTGGGGTTGTACAGTTTTGAGATGTGTGTAAGGGTTTTCTTTACGTAAGTGCTAATCTTTAATTAGTTGCTAAAAGGATGCTTTCTGCAGCAAAAACTCTTTAACTTCTGGTTCTTAACTGCAGTTGTTTCAGCGTTATCTACAAAAAGAAGGAATGCCATCAAGCAAAAGTCACATTACATTTAAACAATTTTATATGACTGTAGTTTGACTTGATCCAGATTATTTCAGGTAATCTGACAAACTGTCTTACTGTAACATTTAAAATTAACTTTTTTAAAGTAGACTTGCAGTTAAAACAGATTTTTTTACTTCAGTTTAAAAAAATGCAATGAAAGGATAATAACTGAATAAGTTAGTGATACACCTTAAAAAGTGATCATAAACGTGGAGTTTACCAACTTTTAGTTGAACAATATTCCTCAAATGTAAGTTATTACTACCAAAATCTGCAACATTTTTTCAACGTATGTTGGGAGCATTTAGAGAAATTTAAATGCAAACTTGTTCAAAATGAAAGCAGGTCCTGTGAACCGCACAGCAAAAGAAAAATCCTGCAGATCTTTTGTTCCATCAGCTCAGCTTCAAGCACACTGGCAGTCTGCTTGTGAACACACAGCTCCTACAGGCATCTACATGTTCAAGGTTCAAACCCTCCTCAAAACACAATTTAATGTGTATTATTTGCAGAAGGTGCCGCGGCCTCAAAATTCACCAGGCATGTGTTTCAAATAAGGAAAATTCAAATAAGGTCTTCTGCTTGTGATTTAGAGTCAGATGGGATTCAAGTTCAGATTTTTTAAAACTGTTGGAGGATGGGCTTTCTTGAAGTGTGCAAGTAGTTAAGAATAAACGAGATTTTACGGAGAACATTTAGGAAAGGACCAGTTTGGTACATTTCAAAACGATTTTGTGGTGTACAAAGTACATTTGTAAATTCAATATGCGTGAACAATGAAAAAATATGTAAGTAAAAGTAGTTTTCTGGTATGGACAAGGAAATAATAAAGTAATCAATGACAACATTGAATAATATAACAATGTATGACGTAACAACCCTATTGTTTTTTGGATATGTATCTATATAATATCTTATTCCCGTTCAGGAAAAAGAACTTCAGCAGAAAGCATCAGCTTAATCTCTGACGTAAAGGTATAAGATCTATTAAATGATTAATACAGCTGCATCGCCATCATTTTTGTTTATCAGCAAAAAATATCTAGATTTTTTAATACAAAGTTTTGAATAAATACCGCGACTAGTTCAAATGCGAAGCAAATGTTCACACACCGAAAAGAAAATGGCAAGCACGGCCCTTTGTCGTTGCCGTTGGAGCTCTCCGCCAATCAGGAGCAACCATTCAGTTTAAAACAGAGGCCCTTTGGCCAATCGGAGACGTTTTCTTTACGATGTCCCCCATCGATCTGTCACATCCGGTCGTATATATGATGCCACGAGTTAGCGGCGAATTTGGAGAGTGTCCATTTTGAGCAGCGAGTCGGCGTCCCGCTATCTTCATTTAAAGTAAGACGATTGTTTGGTCTTAGGGCGCAGGAAAAAACGTGAGACTATTTACTTACCCGAACCGAACATTTGTAGCTCTTTTATCAATGACTTTGAGTGTGTTTGGCGCGCGGAGGTTCGGCGTTAGCCTCAAAGGTGGCTAGCTACGTGTTAGCTACGCGCTAGCTAACGTGCGTCAGCGCGGTTTTAATCTATTTTTGCATGTAAACTTTGTATTTACTCCGAAATGTTTCGTGCTAAGGGATATTTTCGCAAATCTTTTAATGTTTGTAGTAAGTTATCTGTGATTTGGCTGTTGGGTAACTGCCTGTGACGGAGTGTTTGCTGCCGGGGCCTGTTATCCGCCTCGAGCGGTTAGGCTGTGAAGCGCGGTCTGCTTGAACACAGGCAGCCGCGCCGGCTAATGTTGGCTTTTTGTTCGTTGTTCGTGTTACTGCTGAGCTTTAAGAGGATCTGTTACTCCATACAAACGTATTTGGAGAAAACCTCTGCACGTTCTACACACTGGGAGTGTTTTACCAGTTTGTTTTTCTGTACATTTAAAATAAAAATATAAACTGTTTTGGCAGCATGCAACGGACCCTAATCTTGGCAAAAACTCTTTATAAAACTCCATTCTGCTTCTATACAACGTTTTTTTTAAAATGAAGGATAAATGTAGAAATTCAAACATTTTCATTGTACTGAAAATCCCAAAAGTGTTCGGAGAGAAAGCAAAGCTCAAAATAGATGTTTCTATTGCTTGATGTTTTTCTTATTCATCGTACTGGTTTTAATTTGGCTTTACATGCCATTAACACGACCTATGAGCTTTCATCTTGTAACTGGTCATTGTTCTTATTTTGCAGTTCAAACATTAATAAAGGATCTCTTCATTTGAAGCCTCTTTGACTCAGTTTTATTGTTGTCAGTGTCACAGAAAGTGACACGTTGGGGTCTAAAAGGCACAGTTAGGATGATCAGAATTTTAGTTTTATTAGTACATGGCTGCACACTAAAACCAGCAGGTCCAGATGTTTCTGTATATTGTATGTTGTCAAAGGGACAGCATCGCTCAGGTCCTCAGGAAAGAGATTGGGGCTTTTATTTTGACGTGTCCTAACACTTTTCTGCACTCGCTGGTTTTCTAACGGTGGATTTGTCTTGTTCCAGTCTCTTGACAAGACCACCGTCAGAATGGCAGACGCTGAGAACCAGTTCATGGAGACCTCTGAGCAGAACGGCAACGAAGGAGAGGAGGACCAGAACGGAGCCGAGCAGGAGGCGATGGGAGGAGACGAAAGCCAGGACAGCGGCACAGATGGAGGCAAGATTGATGCAAGTAAAGGAGAAGATGATGCTGGGTGAGTGACAGTGTCAGATATGCAGAATGACGTTCATTTGTCTGCATCTGCACTAAAGCAATGTTTTGCTGCTGAATGGAGATGTTTCAAAGGTTTAAACGAGTAACCTTCATGTTGCAGCAAAATGTTTGTCGGCGGCCTCAGCTGGGACACGAGTAAAAAGGACCTGAAGGATTATTTCAGTAAATTTGGCGAGGTGTCAGACTGCACCATCAAGATGGACTCCAACACGGGCCGGTCCCGGGGCTTTGGCTTCGTGCTCTTCAAAGACTCCTCCAGCGTGGACAAAGTGAGCAGCTCTGACAGTACTTTGGAGCCGGTGGAATGGATGTGGCACACGGGTAACATCTGGTGTTTCTGCAGGTGCTGGAACAGAAAGAACACAGACTAGACGGACGTCAGATTGACCCCAAGAGGGCAATGGCCATGAAAAAGGAGGCTGTCAGAAAGATCTTCGTCGGGGGTTTGAATCCTGAGGCAACGGAAGAAGCAATCAGGGAATATTTTGGTGCCTTTGGAGAGGTCAGTGCACTGCAGCGGAAGATATCTTTGTAGTCCTTGCAGGTCTTTTGATCGTGTCCACTTTGCCACTTCAGATTGAAACCATCGAGCTCCCCATTGATCCCAAATCAAAGAAGAGGAGGGGGTTCATCTTCATCACATACAAAGATGAAGCCAGCGTCAAGAAGTGTCTGGAGAAGAAATACCACACTATTGAGGGGGGCGGGTACGTCCATGTGCGACAGGCGCTCTTCCTTTACTTTAAAGTTTCCTGCTTTTCTCTGTGGACTGACAGTCTGCTTGTTCTTCAGTGTGAGCTGAAGATCGCTCAGCCGAAGGAGGTGTACCAGCAGCAGCAGTATGGAGCCGGGCGCGGAGGCTACGGCGGCGGCCGAGGGGGCCGCGGGCGTGGGGGTCAGAGCCAGGGCTGGAACCAGGGCTATGGAAACTACTGGAACCAGGGCTACGGTAACCAAGGTTATGGATACGGTGGATACAGTGGCTATGGAAACTATGACTATTCCTCTGGTTACTATGGATACGGCCCTGGATATGATTACAGTAAGCGCAGACCTTCTCATCCTCTAGTTAAAGAGGAAGATGTTGAGATGAAAATAACCAGTTTGTGCTCCTCAGGCCAGGGCAGCGCCAGCTACGGCAAAACCCCACGGCGGGGGGCTCACCAGACCAGCTACAAGCCATACTGATGATTGCCCGTTATTCAAAAAAAGTGAGCTCCAGTTTAAAATTTTTCTTTAGGATCACTGGCTCAAATGAGTCTGACGTTCTCTAGCAGATGCAGCCTCGATGTCTTTGACAGTGTTTGTGTTCTCCTGCAGGACTCCAGTAAGACCGACGGCTGGGCAGCACCCCGGCCTCACTCGACCTCTTTTATGACAGAAGACCATTTGTACAGAAAACATCCTAAATGTAACTTTTCCATGTTTTCTTTTTTTTTTCCCCTCGCTTTTTTTTTTTTTTTTAATTCCTGTGATTTTTAAGTTTTAGATTTCTGCTAGTTTTTTGGTTTTTTTTTTTTTCCTGCACCCTCCCCCTCCACATTTCCACAGGAAGTGTAATTTTTACTGTACTTTTTGGTACCTGTTTTGATTCTAATGTATTGTAAGGGTTGTATTTTACATGTGTGCTGGCTTTACAGGTTGGGAATCATGGCGCTGTAAAGGAGCTTTTTTGACAAATAAAACAAGTTTTCAGTAATTTTTTTTACCCCCATTTTGCTCTGATGCTTCCACGTTCTGGGGTGAAATTAGCCGTTTGTTTAAGATTAAAGTTCAGTTGTCGAGTTTCCCTTCGGTATGGAGTCGGTTTTTTTACTTTTGCTAAAGATAATTGATCATATTTAAACTTTGGGTTTTTCTTTTTTTGGTCAATGTTTTTACAATGAAGTCGTGAAATTTGGTTTTTACCCCATGTGTCAAAGATGATTTAAACTGGAAATCAATGTGGCAAAAAAGTTCAGCCTGAACCATAAGGCAAAACGCATTTTATAAGCAAACTCCCAGGTCCAATGTATCCATATATTTAGGATTGACTATAAGAAACACAGCACCTGGTGGGATTGTAACTAACATTGGGAAATCTAAAGTTCATTCTTTAAATATTGCTCCTGGTGCTGATTTACAAATATGCAACAAACTCCTGTTTCAAACTAATGGTTTTGGAATCTACTGACACGGTTCAAAAGAAAAGTGAAAACTTTCATAATTGGAGCAGTACCCGAGGGGTTAATGAGAACTGGACAGCGAGCAAATATTCACATCTTACATCCTCATTGTACTTGAGTTTTGATGGCTTTTTTGCTTTAAAGTTTCTCTTTCATCAAGACCTCATTTTAAAACATTTAACACAGCTTGGTCTAGTGGTGGAGTGTCACGATGGGGTCATTCAAAGATTTTTTTTCTGCAGCTTCCTGCTCCCCCAGGAGAGGGGGCGAATGACAATATCCTCACAGCCAGGCGGGACAACTGAAGACTTCAGCTTTTGTTTGGTTTTTATTTAAAAAGAATCTGTATTTTTGTTTTAAATGTGAAGTGTTAGAGTAAAGAAAGGGGAGTGTCCAGATGCTTTCAATCAACCTCACACAGGTGACTGATGAGCAGCAGGTGATGCGACCTCCATGGAAGCAGCCGTTTCAGAATTGTTCAGGCATTGAAAATACAAAGGTCATCAATGGGATTTCAACCGTTTAGTTCCTGCTGATTCTCCTGAGTGGTTTAATATTGTAAAGCTGAGAATATATAGAAAGCAATGAAAGCCCCATGTCTCAGACTCTGCAAACCTCAGGTAAATATGGTCAAAGGCTGCTGCCTCCATTCCATTCTGCAGCTTTTGCTGTTTGTGTCAGCAAATGAATTTTTGTCTTTTAAAGAAAAGGTTTTAAAGAAAATCTTATTAAAACAGCCTCTTGGATGTTCTAAAATTACGTCTCAATGCTTTCATTTTTTTATTCCTAATTATTTCACAGCATTTTAAAAACCAAAAAAGAAAAACAAGATGTCTTTGTTGAATGAATGTGTGTCATTCAAATTCCTTTTTGGTGAGAACTACATTTTGCTCAAAGGTGCAGAAAGAAAGAATAGTGAAACCGATCTGGTTGTTCAGTCCAGGAAGGCTGTAACTGCGGCTGCTGAGGGACAGGATGAAACTACAGAAGAAGAATCGCTCATTTCAAAGGTTAGAAAGAAAGTTGACTTGTCAGCCACCTTCAAAAGGGTTAAAGTTGTATTTTAATGAGAACTCGTAAACAAAATCAGACAAGTCAAAGGTGGTTTTGAGGATATGAGAACTTCAGAGCTTAAATCTCAGTGATAGCTGGCAGAACCGGGGCCTTGAACCTCCTGCTCTGCCTGCAGGCCATCCGGCACCCTGATGTCCGGATGGGGGCCCCTCCCGTCTCAAGTCCGGCTCTGTCTGTTTGTCTTTTATTTGAGAGTGGACCCTCAGGCGTCGGCTCCGCTTCATGCTTTTTAGAACCCTTGTACCCGCTTGGGTCAGTGGTCGTCCTGCTTTTGGTGTTCTTGCTCCAAATCTCTGTTGGATTCAGCACTTTGATGGAGCTCACCAAATGATTGGACTGGCACCCCGGTGTGCTGGGTTCCCCCAGCCATCCTCCCCGGAGGAGGCGGGCTGCAGTGAGGAAAGAGTCTGTCTGGTTCTGTTGGCCCTTTAGGGGCCCTGAGGGTGCAGCCTGAACAGGTGGGGGGTTCTTTGGATCCATGCAGCCCTCCATCCCTCTGGTTCCAAGAATCCTGTTTGCCGACCGCAGAATTCCAGGCGATGAGGAGGCCCTACAGGACAAATATTTAAAACAAAGTATGAAGCTGACAGAACACACGGAGACATGGAAAGATCAAAGATGTTGGTGCTGTTGGCATTTATGATGGTAGAGCAGGAGTAAAGTTTACCAAAATATTTCAAATGTTGTTCATATCCACACATAAAATAAGGAAAATATCAAAACATTTCATTTTAAAGTCAAAGTAAATTCAGTTTGTAGTAAAACTCTGTTGCCAGTAGAAGGTGCTGTTTCTCCCTCAGGATTCCTTCATCTCTGTCAGGAAACGAATAATTTTGTTCAAAAATGAAAAATAAATAAAATCTATGGGTACTAAGTATGACAAAGAAACCCAAACACTATTATATATTTCCTTTTTTTTCCCCATACTTGTGTATTTACTTTTCTTTTGATGTATTATGTGTTAAATAAATGGAGTACTTGACACATTGTAGCAGAGAGTAAAGTATTGTTAAAACACGAGTCAGACAGGGCTTCATTATGTTTAGTGACGGGTGTTTTAAAATCACGCTTTTGGACCCGACTGTGCATTGCTCTTTGTAACAAAGTCAAGTTTATCAGTTGTTTCAATCAAATGTACATATATCTATGGTTCACTAAGACTAGTTTCATGTCACTTTGCATCAGCACACTGACGCTGAGTCTAAATTGTGCAACTTGTCAGCTTCTGGTAGCAGACCCACACCCATGAGAGATTGTGATGACTCAGCATAAAGACCAAGAAATACAGAAAAGAAAAAAATGTAGGTCAATGGGAAAAAAACCCAAGAAATGACATCGCTATTTTCAATTTCACTCACGCATTTTTATGGACAAAAAGCACATCAGTGTGTGTTTTCCATCAGTTCCTCTAATGTTTTATCAGAATTTTATTTAGGCTAATGTGCACACAATGTGCTTTAAAGAATATATAAAAGTCAAGCTTAACCTAAATAAATATAAAATCTCTAAATTATATAAAGTCTAAAGTATGTACACCCAATGTCACTGAATAATAAAAATAATAATAAAAATAATAACAGACTCCTGAAGGATCAAGTTTAAATCCATATTTGACTGATCACAGAAACTTTTTCAAAATCCTTCACAAAGTTGATAACGCTGCAAATTTTTGTTTAGATTTTTTAATTAAAAAAATACATTTTCTGTCAGAGAAAGGCAAAGTGACAGAAGGAAAGCGGCTGCACCGTTTCCTTACCAGGTTTAATCATTTCATGAATTCTTCAAACGAACAGGAAGGACCAACCTGGCTGCACTTGTAGGACGGTTACAGAGTTCTGGTCTCTGTTTGACCCTGAAGACCCAGACCAGCAGTCCAGGCTGAGAGAGGACAGGATGTTCCTATGGAGGAATCTGACCAGAGTTTACTGCTGCAAAAGCTGTGGAGAAAAGAGTCAACCGAGGGATGGGATATGTGTTAGTGACTAGTTATTAAAAAAAAACAACAGCTTTAGACCCAACATGTTAAAAAACATAAAAACTTTATCAGACTTTTTCAGTTACAGCTGTCATGGTTCAGTGAAGCAACAGGTTCACTTTCAAACTTTTACCATGTCTGAATAAAATGCAGATTTCCCACTTTTTAGGTTTTGTAGCATATTTGCCTTTTAGGTTTATGAGCAACTTTTATGTTTGTTAGAAAAAGAGAAAAAATCTTCAACATTTATCCAGACTTCCACGAATCTACAGATTTAACAAATGTGCAACACATTCCCAACATATGCAAAAAGGAAAATGTAAAGTACCAGAGTAGTAGTAAAGCTCCTCGCTGCTCCGCGTCTCCTCCTCCTCAGCCAGACTCACTGCTTTGCTTTGCTGCTGCCTCTCATTTAAACCCCCCACCCCCTCCTGCTTTTTTGACCCAGATTTTTTCGGTTCCAGGTCCATGAGCTCATGTGCCGGATTTAAAGTCACAGTGAACCTCAGGAGAAGCTGCGGTGAGTCAGCAGTGAAAGGCTTCCAGACCTCTGCAGCTTTTGGGTTTTTTGCTCTGGGCTGCAGGGGTTTTCACAGAGCCGTCCTCATGATGCAAACAGATGTTCTGCATCCCAGCTCTTCACTAAAATGTTCAGCTCCTCGACTGCTCAGAGCCGTCCTGTTCTGTGCTGCACGTGTTTACAATTTACTGTTAGGAAGTGCAGAATGTGGGTCAGCCAGGAAAAAAACCTCAAAAGGGGAAACTCTTTCTGCATCGGACGTACCATACGGGAAAAAAGGTTCTGGTTCCTCTGGTTTCTCACAATGGCTTCAAACGAGAAAACATTCTATATAAACTCATGATAGACGTGAAAGTTTTTCTTCAAAGCATCACTTTTGAATCATTTAAAAGAATGGAATCATCTGATCATTTATAGTTTTTGTTTTTAGGTGAATGAGAATTAGCCAATAACAAACGTCCTCTCCTGTTAAAGTCATTGAAAGCCATCCATTTTCTGTGAGAAAGTCTCCCAGCGGCTGAGGTGTTGCAGAAGATTGTCAAAAAGGCTGACACTGCCAAGCAAAGGACAAATGAAATAATCACATTTAATTTTTAAATTGATTTATCATTTGTTGATTAGCACGTGTTCTCATTTGAATTACAAATCAAACTTTGAGAATACCTGTTAAAACCTGTTCAATCATGGTTTTCTTTAAGGTGTAATAAGTTAACTTGACTATTTAGGACAAACATTTCTGAGAACTTTTTCAGAGACTTTTTTTCCCACAGTTGATATTCCCCAATAATCGAAGATCCATTTCTGAATCCGGTTGGTCTGACATCCTTTCCTTAATTCCAGACTGCACTCCATCATGCTGAACACTGGGGGGCGGGATTCCGTTGTTCTCTGGATGATTGCTGTAGTTTGTAACTTTGACATTAATCTTTACAGCACTGCTCTGATTTCTGCCTCATGCCCCCCTGCATGCTGCTGAGTATTCTGCTGCTGCAGCTTCAGGCTCAGCTGCTGCAGCTTCAGGCTCAGCTGCTGCAGCTTCAGGCTCAGCTGCTGCAGCTTCAGGCTCAGCTGCTGCAGCTTCAGGCTCAGCTGCTGCAGCTTCAGGCTCAGCTGCTGCAGCTTCAGGCTCAGCTGCTGCAGCTTCAGGCTCAGCTGCTGCAGCTTCAGGCTCAGCTGCTGCAGCTTCAGGCTCAGCTGCTGCAGCTTCAGGCTCAGCTGCTGCAGCTTCAGGCTCAGCTGCTGCAGCTTCAGGCTCAGCTGCTGCAGCTTCAGGCTCAGCTGCTGCAGCAGAATGTGACAGAAACACGTGTGTTCCTCTGTGTCTGTTATCTGAACTCGTTCACCTGGGGGAGACCTTGTGACGGGGGTCCAGCTTGCAGCATCTGGTGCTGAAGGTGGACAGACAGTAAACTGCACATGCGTGCGGCTCTGCTGGCTGTTTGCTCAGATCACGCAGCCGCTGTTTGCTCCTCACCTCCAGTTCAACAGGTTTATCTGTAGTACACTCAGCAGGAAGTGAGCTCACATCTGGAGTGTGTGTGTGTGTGTGTGTGTGTGTGTGTGTGTGTGTTGAAAGTGAGGTAAAAACCTAGTCCTGATTTAGCCCAGCGATTGCCACCCTTTTCTTGTCCCTGAAAACCCAGTCTTGTGTTTTCATTGACCTTTCCTCCAGACTGATCATTACAGATATGTCAGACGGTGAGAATTTCAAGCGTTGGT
The DNA here is from genome assembly GCA_014656515.1 of Oryzias celebensis. Lineage (NCBI taxonomy): Eukaryota > Metazoa > Chordata > Actinopteri > Beloniformes > Adrianichthyidae > Oryzias > Oryzias celebensis. The sequence continues at coordinate 25,526,272 of BNCR01000013.1, forward strand.
ATCTTTTTATCGTCCATTCCTGCTCTGCTGGCAGCAGTTTTTACTTTCCAGATTTGCAGACGGCTTCTGAGAAGAGCTGCTCGGTTTTATCGTAACGTTTGAAGCGTCAGTGGATTTATGAGGCTTGTCAGCGGCTGGTAGTTATAACGTCAGCTCTTGACCTACCTTAGAAGAAAACAATTACAGACTAGTGAGCATGTGAGGCTGTGGGAGGTTTACGAGCGCTGTAGAACGCCTCACAAACTCCTGATGAAAAGCTTTCCAGGGATGTCTTAACTGTGAAGGAGGTTGGATTTGAACTTTTTCATCAAAGTTGGAAAAAGTTTGCCCTTTAGCCTTTTGTGTGGCGACAAGGGACATTTTCAACCTCATCAATATGCAGTGATGCACAATAATCCTATTAGTCTTTTGCATTGTAAAAACCAAGAGCTAAAGGATTGATATTTTACAAGACATCTGGTAAAAACATGCATTTCAACTTTACTCCTACTGTCTCTTTTGAGGTCTTTATTTTTGCATTTCTGCTCAATTTGAACTTAACCCTTTGAACCACACCGTTTACCTGTTGACTTGTATCTTAATGTCTAGCTAAAATTAAATGAAAAAGAGGCCATAATGTGGCTTTAGAGCCGGATCTCCCCTAAACGAGAGGTCTGACCAGCAGCTCAGGTCGCTCCTGCTGGATTGACAGACAAACTGGACCGTGGTCGCCGTCGTTTAGCTTTTCTACTGTTCAGAGAGAAGCTGAGAGGATGAATGGAAAACAGAAAGAAAATCTGAAATGAAACTCTGAACATTTTCCAGGTTTTGTGCTGTGATGCTTCCAGGAGCTGCACATGCTCAGACGGTTTGAGCGTGTTTTTGAACCTCAGAGTGCCATGTGTTCATCGGCCTGTGACCTCTCACAGGTTCTCCTGCAGCTTTGCTTGACCTGGTTTGAGGCTCAACGGTGGAGAGCGGCAGCAGGACCGGACTGAACTTGGATCAGTTTGTGATGCAGCGTATTGCAGCCATTAGTCTAGATCAAACATATTGGGAAAGCGTTATCAGCGGAAGCAGAGCGGGTGCCTCCACGTCACAGTGCCAAGTTCCAAGATCACAAGCATAGAAAAATGCATGATGGGAACTGTCTGAAGATTCAAATTACAATCAAATATGTGACCTGTGACCCTACGGCCAGTTTGAAGCTTGTGAGGTTTCATTTTGTGGTAAAGTGAGGCTGGCTCTGTTCTGAGCATGTTCAGTGAAACTCAAAGGGATTCCTGAAACCAAATTAACTTGAAAGCTCCAAAACGATTCAAGTTCTTCACAAAAATGAAAAGGAAATGAAAAGGAGTTGTGGACAAATGACTCATCTACCTGCTGAGCCATCCAAATTTGATGAACAAAGTGTGATGTTCATCTAAGAAGTTCTGGAGGAAGTTTGTTCCTTTACATTTCATTTCATCACATGGCTTTGGGACATTTACTTTCCTTCATTTTCCTGCACGCTTCTCTTGATCACAGCAAGTATTCAGTCAGCCACCAAACAGCACCTTCTGTTTTCTGTCACTTAGTGCAGTGATAAGTTAGTTTTGCAGGTCAGAACAGGTGACATATTTCTGTAACTGTTGCATCCTACCTGCCAGAAATATCAAATCTGACACTGATGGTTTGAAGGAAACTTCTAACAGCTGAAAAAAAGGTTTTGTCAATCATCCTTAACTTTCAGTGCTTTGTGTGTCTTTTTTTAGCACTGCTTTTATAAATTAGGATCAATTGCATACACACGTGGACAAAATTGTTGCTACCCCTCAGTTAAAGAAGGAAAAACCCACAATTCTCACTGAAATCACTTGAAACTTACAAAAGTAACAATAAATAAAAATTTATTGAAAATTAAATAATCAAAATCAGCCATCACTTTTGAATTGCTGATTAACATAATTATTAAAAAAAACAAACTAATAAAACAGGCCTGGACAAAAATGATGGTACCTCTATAAAAGATTGAAAACTATTTGACCAGACTGACATGATTAACTCAGGTGTGTCCTTTAATTGACATTTAATTGACTCATAATCAGTCAGTCTGCCTATTTAAAGGGAGACAAGTAGTCACTCTGCTGTTTGGTGAAAAGGTGTGAACCACACTGAACATGGACAACAGAAAGCCAAGGAGAGAATTGTCCCAGGACATCCGAAAAAAATTATAGATAAACATCTTCAAGGTAAAGGCTATAAGACCATCTCTAAACAGCTTGAACTTCCTGTGACAACAGTGGCTCATATTATTCAGAAGTTCAAGACCCACAGGACAGTAGCCAACCTCTCTGGACGTGGCCGCAAGAGGAACATTGATGACAAATGGAAGAGACGGATCGTTGGAATTGTATCCAAAGAGCCCAGAACAACCTCCAAAGAAATTAAAGGTGAACTCCAAGGCCAAGGTACATCAGTGTCAGATCGCACCATTCGTCGTTGTTTGAGCCAAAGTGGACTTCATGGGAGACGACCAAGGAGGACACCACTGCTGGAAAACAATCCTAAAAAAGCCAGACTGGAATTTGCCAAAATGCATGTTGACAAGCCCCAAAGCTTCTGGGAGAATGTCCTTTGGACAGATGAGACCAAACTGGAGCTTTTTGGTAAGGCACATCAACTCTATGTTCATAGACTCAAAAACCAAGCATACGAAGAAAAGAACACTGTCCCTACGGTGAAACATGGAGGAGGCTCAGTCATGTTTTGGGGCTGCTTTGCTGCATCTGGCACAGGGTGTCTTGAATGTGTGCAAGGTACAATGAAATCTGTAGACTATCAAGGCATTCTGGAGAGAAATGTGCTGCCTTGTGTCAGAAAGCTTGGTCTCAGTCGCAGGTCATGGGTCTTCCAACAGGACAACCATCCAAAACACACAGCCAAAAACCCCCAAGAATGGCTGAGAGAAAAGCGTTGGACTATTCTAAAGTGGCCTTCCATGAGCCCAGATCTGAATCCCATTGAACATCTGTGGAAGGAGCTGAAACATGCCATTTGGAGAAGACCCCCATCAAACCTGAGACAACTGGAGCAGTTTGCTCATGAGGAGTGGGCCAAAATACCTGTTGACAGCTGCAGAACGCTCATTGACAAATACAGAAATCGCTTCATTGCAGTGATTGTCTCAAAAGGTTGTGCAACAAAATATGAAGTTATGGGTACCATCATTGTTGTCCAGGCCTGTTTCATTAGTTTGTTTTTTTTTTAATTATGTTAATCAGCAATTCAAAAGTGATGGCTGATTTTGATTATTCAATTTTCAATACATTTTTATTTATTGTTACTTTTGTAAGTTTCAAGTGATTTCAGTGAGAATTGTGGGTTTTTCCTTCTTTAACTGAGGGGTACCAACAATTTTGTCCACGTGTGTAAATAATTAAATCCTAACAATCGTGGAATCGTGCAAACAGGCAGGACACAGAACCGACTGTTTTTGGGTCTGGGGGTTTCTTTCTGCTCCACAGTGTCTTGGGCCTCCAGTTTTAGTGTCATTTGTTCAAATAAATGTTGCTTTGATTTTGTATAGAGGAAAACTGATTGCAGCATACAGTCATGGTAAAGAGAACGAGTCCGTGTTCTTTATATATCAGATATGGAGGACTGCAGCAGTTCAGGTCCAAAAGGTAAGAAGCTGCTTTGCTGAGATCCAGAGACTGTGCTGTTCATTGATCACATGACCTTGGCCTCGATTGGTGTCACCTTCTGAAGGTCGCCACTGAAACTGGTTATGATTAGTGAAAGTCTTTGATGTTAGTTGATTTCTGAACCTGAATCCCTCCACGTCTGTGGAAAACCAGACTCCGGTTCGTGATTCTGCTGACTTACTGAGCTCATGACTGACTATAGATGCCAAAATGTGAGGAAAAATTCAAACGAGGCAACATTGCATTTGTAGAACGTACATGTATGTAATTACAATAAATATGAACATAAATCCTTGCTAAACTTGCCGCTTTAAAATCTAATTTTTGTTCTAAACAACTGAAAGCATTTGAGGCAAAACGTTTGTGAACTGAGGATGTTGTGTGGTTGTGTACACGACTCCTTGAGCTGCGACCCCCGAAAGATGGTGCTGGAGGCTGAACTCATTTCCTGATCCATGTTGATTTAGACGTCTGGAACCAGCACACCTGAAGAAGCTGATGAATGGATTTGATTCAAGTCTGAAAAGCAAACATGTGGTGTGAAGGAATGACGATGTTTTATCTCCATCTATTGTCTCTAAACGAGAGCATTCTGATTTCAGAAACAGGTGTGGCATTCAGGTGCTGCACAAAAATCCAGGGTAGGAGAGCGTTTCCTTTCCAATCTTGATCAACTTTTCTGTACTTTTGTTGCACAAATTCTTATTTAAATTTCCAAAGTCATTTAATTGTATTTTTCAAAGGTCTTTGGAGTTTTTCCTCTGACGAAGTGGAAACACAATTTCCGGTCTGCAGCTGCTCCTGCCGACAGTCAGCTGTTGCATTATGGGAAGCTTTTGATCATTTGTTAAACTTTGGGGTCTAAACCATTTCTGAGTCTCATCCTGTTGTCCAGGTGTTGACAAAGACATGAAAACTGCTACCCCTGCCCACAAGATAAATGCCACGGTCACTCCTCACTGTACGTAAGAAGATGGATCTGTAAATTACTGACAGTTTTATGAACTTTCAGCAAGAAAACAGAACTTTAATGTTTTAAAAACTTCTCTAACATTTTTGCACTGAGTCAGCCTCTCAATAGCAAGGTTGCAGACAGACGTTACAGAGACTGACTGCTGTGAAACTCACCTTTACAGATGCTTAGATTATAATCCAGGAACTGAAAACGACTCACCGTGAAGCTGCAGGTAACTTCCAGAGCCGTACACTTTAAGTGTGATCAAAAGCACAAAACCCATTGAAAAATAAACACATTTTTAACTTTAACATTATTTCTTCAAGACACAAATGCATTTATGAGGCTTTGTTTATACTAAAGGCAGCATTTCAACTGGAGACAGTTCAGTTTAGTAAATCCTGATCAGCTTGATTTAGCGAGCCGCTTTCAGACTGAACACACCTGATCCAGGTGAGCAGTATTACTGAGGAAGAGTCAGCTGCAAAAACACGTAGGCCAGAAGTGCATGAGGAACAGGGTTGGAGACCTCTATATTTTTAGGCCATATTTAAGATTGATTTGTACTCAAAAGTGGGCGTGGTCTTTTAAACTGGAGATCGCTGACCCTATGACCTTCCTGGGTGTGCTTGAACGACAGTCTGACTCGTTTGTGTCGCCTGTTTGAGCATTGTTTAAACCAGTTTCCAGTTTTGTTTCAGGTAAACGCGGCAAAAACCGTGAAGCGGAAAAACTGGCTTCAAATCAGCTGAACATAGTTCAACAGTTGCTATCATCACACAAATCACTGTACATGAAGAGGGATGTCAACAAAAGCAGCAAAAGAGTTGGGTTTTCCAACTCTGCTCACTGTCGGAACCATAAACAGAAAAGAGGTTTGATTTGGACTCTACTTTGAAACAACAAAATATAAAACTGCAGATCTTTAAGAAAAACAATAGTTAAAATGAGGGGGCGGGGTTAAATAATGACTTCTGGTGTCGTTTCTATTTATATACCTCTCCGGTCCTAGACTTTTTAAAAGTTTTTCATTGTGACATTCTATCCTCAAAAATGTTTTTTACAGTTTTTATTTTAACAAGCTTATTCAAAAAATAAAATCAGCTGTTTTATGAAGAAGTTTGTAAAGTACGTCAATGACCCTCAAAACAATCAAACTTTAATAAAACTGTTGATCCAAAACAAAAACGTTTTCATTTTAAAGCCCTCTAACCTCTGCTGATGTTGAGTCGACGTTTTTCCAGGAAACTTCACAGAAACTGGCGGCTCAACCATCTGACAAGAAACCAGAATCACAAAAGATTTTCTCAGCAAAATCGTCTTTGAGCAACATTTACTCGATTTAAATTTAAATTTGAAGCAGAGTTGCATCACTTTTTCCATGACAGGCTCCACCCTCCAAGTTCAAGTGGTTCCAAAATTGAAAAAAGTTTCCTGCTACAAAAGAAAATGAAGTAGGTGGAGGACAAACTGGTACGTCCAGCTCCTTCTCGCAGAGGATAAGCTGGCGCATATTTCTGCTGTGACTCCGAGAAAGGTTTTTTAGTCCTGGCATCTGCTGTGACAGGAGATCAAACCCACGGTGTCAGACGAGGCCCACAGCTGCTAACTGGTTATCAACAGAACAGGTGAGTCCACTGAGCACTGAGATGGAAAAGAGTTCCTATAAAAACCAGAAAAGTCTTTTTCTGTTAATGCTTGAAAAAAATCTGTCATTAGGATTTATCTGTTTCCCAAACTTTACTGTTTTATATGACGATTAAATGGAGGATTTTTCATGAAAATAAAATGTGATTGATTTGGATCTTAAAGTTTCCTTTTTACATTTTCTAAAATGTTTAATAATAAGAAGAATAACTTCAATAAAGGGAAATTGAGAACTAATGAAGAGGAAACAAGTCAGACTTGACTTTTTCCCCTGTTTACATAAGTTAGAAATTGAGTCTTTTTGTGTTAAAAGTTAAAAGAACAGAGATGTTTATCTGGTTTCATCCGGTTCAACCAAACTTGGCTTGTAATTTAAAAGCATGATTTGGTGAATTCTTCACCTTCGTCCCTTTTCTCCCAGACATCATCATGAGTAAGTTGGTGATTACCCAACCTCAGCCAGTCATGGAGTCCCGGGAGTCCCGGGAGTGGAGCTCGGGGGTGTGCGACTGCTTCCAAGATGTCCCCCAGTGTGAGTGTCTGAACTCTGCAAAGTACCCCCTAAATACGTAACACTCAGATTGAATAAAGACCTCAACATATTTACACATCTATTATTGTAGCATTAAGGTCAAACGGGGATCAAGCCAGAGTCTTAATGTAAACTGGCCCCTCCCTCCAGAGGGACCGCGTTCTGTTCAATGAAGTCAGCGTCTGCTTTGATAAACTTCTCAGGACTTAGTTAGTTAGTTAATTAGTTGAATTACAAATCCTTGTCTATGAGAAATAAAGCAAATTAGAAAAAAGGACATGAAAGGTGAAACGTTCAGCCTCCAAACAGAACAGTCCCAACCGGGAATTGAACCTGTGATCTGAGGGTGCTAACCACACCAGGGACTGCGCCTTTTTCAAGCATTCATGCCTGTTAACATCCTGACATTTTTACAAATTTTGAATTTGCTGACAGGAAGTGGCACATTTGCATTAATTTAGTACCCTTTCAAAATAAAACAACAGAAAGACCTGCACCTTTTCTGAACAGTAAACTGAAAGTTGGAAACTCGGAGCAGGAGATCTGATTAGAACTTTGATTGGACATCTGCCAAAGATTACTGCCAGACCTTTTGTTGATTTCTTTATTCCTTTCAGTTTAGATTTCAGCTGAAGCCCTTAATTCATGTAAAAAGGAAAACTCTGAGAGACTTATTGATTCTAAATTCTGTTGAACCCAAAGATTTGAATGAATCCTGCAAAAGACGTTGTTAAAAACATTCAGAAAATTAGATTGAAGAATAATAACTATAAAAAAAATGTTCTTGTATAATTGAAATCAGAAAAGATCCCTTTTTTGTGGTGAGGATTTTAAAAAGCTTGACTTCCTTTGACATCAAATTTTAAAGTTTAAATCCGGGTTTTGAAAAAAAATGGCTCAGTTTCCCTTAAAAAGTTTTCTCCAGCCTTAAAGTTTGAAAGTATATATTTTTAACTTCCTCTAAAGGGGAAACAAAAACTTCAGAGGAGGACTGGGTTTGGTTAAATACAACAAAAGGGAAAGACAGTCTCAAAGTTTTTTGACGTCAAGCGTCTTTTGTTCAAACAGAAACTACTTTTGTTGTATATTGAATATGCTGTTATTCTGCCTTTTTTACCAAAAGCCCCGCCTCCCTGGCTTAGATAACAGGTCAGTCTAGCACAGTGAAAACCAGAATGAGATGTGGAGGTTTCAGCATCCCGAGGTGTTGACGGAAACATTCGTTCAGTTCCTCATATCTTCATTTGTTTCTCAGAGTTGTTGTTCTGGTTTTCATGGTTGTCTCTGTTTCTCCTCTGGCATCTGGCGTCCCTTGAAGGCTGCTTTGCGTTCTGGTGTTTCCCATGTTTCGCCTGCATCACCTCCAGGAAGTTTGGTGAGGCTCTCTGTCTCCCCCTGCTGGAGATATTTTTTGGGGGCAGTATCCCACCCATCACCTTGGCCACGAGGGTCTCCATGCGACACAGATATGGCATCAAAGTAAGCTGCTTTCTGATTGGTCACTTTACTCAGCAGCCGCACGTTCTCCATGATCTGAGCCTGGTGTGTGTCCTGCAGGGAACCATCTGCGTGGACTGCGTCTATTCCACCTTCTGCACGCCCTGCGTCTGGTGTCAGATGGCCCGCGAGATGAAGAAAAGAGAGATTTCAGTCGTAATGATCAACGCCAAAACCACATGACCTCAATGTCACAGCAGTCAGGAAACAAGAGGAAGGAATGTAGCTTTCAGAAGACAACACTTCTGTGTAAATAAACTTTAAATGAAGGAAGAACTTTATCATCAAATTCAGGATTTTATCATGAATGTGTCATAAAAATCCTGCTAAGCCAAAAAAAAAAAAACACACTTCTCAGTTTGGCTGATTAGCTAAAAAATCTTTATAGAAATAATCAGCTTAACACTAATTGAAATTTGATTTTGTTTCCCCATTAATTTACAATAAAGAAACAAAAATCAAATGAACGTTTTCTGCAGCATGTTTAAAAATGGGGATTTAAAACCTCTTTGATGCTTCAACAATAAGAGTCTATGAATTGATGTCATTCTGAGCTTTAGAGCATCAGTTCCAACCGAACGGACCGCTCTGAGCCGCTAAGCACGCCACTTCTGTCACACACTTATCTGGGTTTCACTGAGCGTCAGGCTGTTCTTTGTCTCAGTTCACCTGCTTTACTCAACAGGTGTCTTGGCTCCAAAGGTGTGAAAACAGACGGACGAACGGACTAACCAAACACTGCAGACCAATTAAAGATCAGTAGATGAAAATCCATTAAAAAACTGGACTCTGGAAATATGAGACACATTTCTTTCTAAGGAAAAATGATGCAGTGAGAACCTGGCGGCTGTCTGTCCGTCCGCCCGTCCGTCCGCCCGTCCGTCCGTCCGTCCATCCATCCATCCATCCATCCATCCATCCATCCATCCATCCATCCATCTCGGAGGAAAGCAGAGTGACACTAGTTCTAATCATGTGTTCCTCAAGAGTAAAACCAGTTTCTAAAGTTGCTGAGAAATCTTGATCATTAGGTTATTGTTTCTTTTCCACAAGATGTCACTGTAACAGTTCTTGAAATAAATGTGGGTCTCATGACGAGTTTCCACGCTTGCTTTTAGCCACACCACAGCGGTTAAGAATCGTCGTGTTCCTGGGAATAAACATGTAGCCAGGTCATTTAAAAAACCTCCCAAAAGCTCATTGAACAAGGAAGTATTTTCTTACTTTACTCTGTGCCCCTTTTGTTTCCAGGGGTCATATACCGGTATTCATAAAACATACTGGTTTTAAATATTTATAAAGCTTTTACATTCCACTTAGAAAAAATGCTTTACTCCAGCAGCCTGAAAACAAACATTAACAAATGGTGTTCACTTTGCAGTCTTGCCTTCACTTGCAGTTTATTTTATTTTAATTTAATTGGAAAACACACATCTGCACCCAAATCTTTATCATTTCTTTTCTCTTGTAACTTTTTACACAGTAAAGTTCCTGTGCTTCCAGCGTTGCTTTAAGTGATGTCCATCTTGTTTTTTGGAGCATTCCTTTGATCAGACTTTGATCCATGCGGCAGATGACCACCAGGGGGAGCCCGAGTCCACAGATTGGTCTGTTTGAGTCAGAGGTCAGAGAAGGTCATGCGGAAAGAGACCAAACTTCTCATCATTGATGCTTTTTTAGTATCTCATCAGCGTCTGTGCACCAAGAGTAATATATCAATGAAAAATATGTACGTTTGTTTAGAAAATACATAAAACTGGAAAAAAACACATCTAACGAAGAGAAAAATGTCACAAGATAATTTGTTTAAAGAAACACAAAGGAGGAAGATTTGTTTTGTTTGTTTGTATAAATTAGTCAACTTTGTCAGTTTTAAAAAATTACATCTAAAATATGTGAACAATTGCAGTGTCCAGATTCTGGATAACATTCAAATTTAAATTAAATACAGATACACGTTTTCAAAACAATGAGTGTTAACATTTTAAAAGTATTTTATTCTGAAAATGAGAAATGCTGACATTTTTCAAGAAATATCTGTGTATTTGAGATGGGAAATGTCCAGTGACTGTGTCCTAAAGTAGTAAACGGTAAAAATATGTAGAATAAGCGCTGAGCTCCAGACGGTTTAAGTTGTAAAAGTTGGAGTCTGTCGCTGCTGAAGCGCCAGACATTATTCTGTGTAAACAAAGCCAAACGGTGAAACATGGGGTTACCATTCCAGCAATTATTTACCAGCGTTTCAAGCAAAAGTGCCCTCTAATTTCATCCCAGGGGACTCAAATCAAGAAACCAAAGTAGATTCTTGGGTTTAACATTTTCATTAATCAATCAACCGGTAAATTTTAGTCCAAAGCGTCAGAGGAGCATCTACTTTAAGAATTATGTGTACGTACATGTTCAGGCTGACAAAACCCAGGATGGTGCTTCTTCTATGAAAGTTTGGATGTTTTTCTGAAAGTTTAAAAATCTTTGCATCGGCCGGCTTAAGGAGAAAAAACCCTTTTTAACGTGCGACCTGCTGAAAATCTTTTCCTGAGTTTCCACCTTCCCGCTTGTCATCGAACGCAGCACCAAAGGCTGAAATGAATTATTCAATCAGAAATGTTCAACGCTTCAAGCCTCACCTTGAAAGTTCCGGATGCTGCAGTTCTGCCTCCCCTCCAGGCGTCAGGGCTCCTCTGGTGGTGCATCTGCATTTCTTTTCTGAGATTTCCTTCCCTCTGGTGGTCAGCTTGAACTCCCGTCGGCGCTGTGTGGTCATGTGAATGTGTGTGACATGGAAAAAGGCCTTTTTCTTTTGCTCACGTTGGATGTTGAACTCCTGGAGTCTCTGTCTTGTCAGGTTTTGTTAAATTACCCTCAATAAAACTTCTCACTTGTTTTGTCCACTTCACGTTGCAACGGGGGCACTCCCTACCCGCTGCTGGCAAACTTGGCTCTGGTGTTCACTGTAAATTGCTCAGTGGGTTGTTTTTAATGGGATTATAATGACAGTTATGGTTTGCAAGAATTGATGTTTGTGACTTTTATGAGGTGTGAGTGGAGGGGCGGGTCCAGGCGGCTCATAAAGGCCGCAGGAATGTTAATTGGTGGAGGCCACTGCTGCCCTCTTTGTTCTGCTCTCTGATACTGGGCTTCTGTTGCCCCGTTAAAGGCCAAAGAACTGATTTAAAATCTGTGACTTTCACCTACAACCCCCCCAGCATGCACACACATTATATCCCACCTACAACAATCCCCTCCCAGTCAATCTGTTTCCTTCCCGCCCCTGAGAAAAATGGAGGCCTTTGCTTCTCTCATTTCCTCCATGTTGCTTAATCAGGTGGTTGGTGGTGGCACCCCCACCCTCCTCCTCCTCCTCCCTGCTGGGGGTTATCCAGTGTTGGGGGAGTCATTTTTTCACATCATTTTCCTTCAGCCACAGGGACCAGTGAAGCTCCACCTGAAACAAGTCTTAATACAAAAAAATGTAACGATGAAGCATTAAAGACCCACTCTGATGAAAATGGTGTTTTTGATGTATTTTTTTAACATTTTCTTGCATCATTTTTCTGATGATGGAGGATAAATGCATTTCTTAGTATTTCTTTATTCAGATTATTGTGTATTAGGAGCAGACAAAAAGGCTGTTTGAAAAAGATCATGTGAATGATTGCATATAGAGAATGCGGCCGGTGGGCCAACAGCTCGCTGCTCAAATCTCTCACCCAGGGGGGGTGGTTGCTCCTCGGCAATGGTCCCGCCCACAACTCAGAGGTGCATTTCTAACAAACTCCTGCCACTACGACAAAATGATTTTGCTTAAAAACAGCATAATCTTAATTAAAATACCGCTTTGAAAACAGATCAGAAGACGATCCGAGTGGGTCTTAAAAATATTAAATCAGGATGAAGAAATTCAAAGCTTTCCCTCTCAGTTCTATTCTACATCAAAAACATTCTAAAAAGTTCCATTCTATCAGCTCATTCAGTTGAATCGACGCTCGATGTTTATGCCTGTGACCCCGTGATGTATTTTTGACTCTGATTTTACAGGAGAAATTCATGTTCAAGACAAGCAAGAGTCGTATTCAAAGCAGACATGTCAAACGTGAAACCAAAGGTTGGATTCATATTTTTTCTGCAAACTTTGTCTTTATGAATACGTTTCTTATATAACAGTATCTTTACCCCACACTGCAGACTCTTAATATTTGTATTCATGAAAGCAAAAACGTTCAAACTGCAAGCTAACATCCCGAGCTGGCGCAGTGACTTTAACTCGATATTAATTAAACATTGACACTGTTATCACTTGTATTGCTTTGAAAGAGTAAAAACCAGAAGCACCCAGCTGCAGAAGAAACTGCCATTAAATTCTTGTACTTCTTTATTCATTTACCAAACAATGCTGCACTTAACGGGACGGGATAACGGGACGGTTCTTCACATCCTGGACAGAACTCAGTCCGACTCAATCGTGGATCTGTCTCTGGATCTGCTGGAGGAGGTCTGTCAGGAGGCATTTCCAACCATGTGCTATCTCCCTCTGGAACATCTCGACATGTGCTCATAAATATTACATTCATTAAATAAAAGTCAGGAACCCTCCTGCTACAGCATTCTTTTTATTAGCCTACTTTTTGAGACCAAGCTTTCCTCATGACTCCATCATACATTCAACATGAGGAACTTGAGAAGAGCAACAGTTTTAAATAAAAAAACATTGTTTTCTGTAAGGTAAATGTAAACTGAATAAAACAAACTAAAGTTACAACAGCTATGACAAACAAGTAAAGCTAAACTAAGTCTACAACCACCACATACGTTCTGTTGACCCTTGACCCTGGGAAGAGGCCACTGCCTTGAATTAAAAAATAAAACACCTTTGGTACGAGCTACAAATAAGAGGTTTTTATTGATCATCTCCTAACTCCCCGAGCATCATTGGCTGCTGTGGAAAAAAAGGTTGCAATAGAAGTTGTAGTTTTAGAACTACATGTGTGTGGCGACCTCACAAACGTCTCTTGTTACTCGCACAATATTCAACGGAATATTGTGAAAATGCAATGATTGGATATCTTCCTAAAGCTGAACAAGACAATATAACATATGATACGAGCATATAAGGAACGTGGGCAAAAAACCTCAGTTGCTAAAAGGAAATCCCAAAATTTACTTTTGCCAATTCTTCTAAAAACTCACGTTGATCTGTTCGACATTCCCAAAACATGAAATGGTGGTTATAGAGATAAAACCAACAGAAAATGTGAGAATAATGAATGAATAAATGCAGTTCCCCTTATTTCTATACTTGCTACTTCAAAGTTTATTTCTAGTTTTTCTTAATTTTTTCTCCACAGCAAAACCTGTACATTTAAGGAAACCATGAAACCGTCTCAGCTTGTTTTAGTGGTTGCATGTGGGGAAAACCTCTCTGTTTTTTAAAGAAATCTCCTGCTTGTTGGATGGAAAACAGATCCTGCTTTTTCTGGATTCTCTTAGCAGCTGAGTGTACATCCATGTCCATAATGAAGTGGACTTCACACATTTGATTGAGTTGATTAAGGGTTACTTGGACAAAAGGGAAGCAGGGAATCAGACCAGCATCTTAAAACTCTGATTCTGGAATTAAAGTCTGAAGTTTTAAGGTCACATCAGGTCCCGCTTTAGCAGAAAATATCTGTTGGTTCTGATTGAAGGCCTGCTTAACCCGTCTGATCTCGAACATAAATTGTCTTTATGGCAAAGATTAATTTTACTTTCTTAATGATGAAAAAAATGCAACTTATTCCCACTTTAAAGTTGATTTAAGTAAAAATAATCAATTGATTGCTACTTTTATTTTCTTAAAAAACTATTTTTATCTGAACACCAAAAAGAAATAAGACAAGCTGTGAGTACAATTATACTTTGGGATCCATAAATGTAAAATTCTACAATTAATTGAACACTTTTAGCAGCATTTGTGTTGTTAATGTTGCTACAAATACATAAAGTAACTCATTTTAGTGTCAGGATAAAGAAAACCTCAACAACTGCATTTCTGTCCAGAAAAAAATGCATATGAAAAGAGAGATGATTATAGGGATTAATATCGAGATTAAGAAAGAGATGATTATAACGTAACAGTATTTTACACATCTGACTTTGAGCAGAGGCACAGACCACATATGTTCTAACTCATTTTTGTGTCATTTTTCACACTGTTGTCTAAATTCTAATGAAGCCAGGTTATATTCATACCTTGCACAAGATTATTGCTTTATTTGATTCATTTTTTTATGAAAAACATATTTTTCAAAGGAGCTCTGTTAAATGAGAGACAAGACGATCTTGTTTGTGTAAAGTTGTTCTTCCTTTGAGAATTTGTATGAGTGGAAAAAACCAAAGTAACAAGCACTGAATTACTTTGTCAAATAGGTAATGTTGAAAGTAATTTAACTAACATTTCTATTCAGTAATTAAAGTAAAGGAATCAATCACTTGTAATTTACCCAACACAGGGTTAGGGGTTAGCAGCAGCACCTTGGGCCTCATTGGCTGGTGGTGAAAGATGCTTTATAAATTAATGAATGAAAATGAACTAAACACCAGTGACAACCAACCCTGCTGTCTGACGACCACGCCCCACATTCCAGCCGCTTCTGTCCTGGCTGGCCAATCAAATTCAAAGTACTTCTCCCCCAAAAAACCTAAAGAATTGAGCCAAACTAAAATTGAGGGAATTGCAGCTGAAAAATGTAGGAAACTCTTACCTTAATCTAGAAGCATTTTCAGAGTCTGTTTTGCATCAAAAATCAATTTAAATGAATATAAAATTGTGATGGATGAGAAAATTCGTTCCTTTTAAAAGAAGGCCTCTGAATCAGCATCTTTTTCTATAACAGAGCCCCCTTAAAACATCAACACGATAAAGTAGATATGAAGTCAAGAAAATTTGCAGCTCCACAATCTGGTCCAAATATTTCTACCCTAGAAATGACCAGATGTCAAAGGTCGAAGCTGATGCTGAAGCCTTGGATGACCCTCCCAACTCCCAAACATAGTTTTCCATTGATCCCATCACGGACAACAGACAACGTTTTACCCAATTTAGTCACAAAATCTCTCTTCACAAACATGATGGTGGGTCATTGCAACCTGGTTACCCTAGCAACCGTCAGTCTTGTCACGATCTGCTTTGGTCTGTTTGGCTCTAATGGACAGTGGAGGTCATGAGATGGATTTGAACCTGGACAAACTGGAATCCTGCTGAAGCTGCCGGGTGTCAACCTGTCTGATGTGAGGTTCCCACAGTGAGCGATAGACAGTCTATCTGCCAGTCTCTCCATAATTTCCTGGGGAAGTGTTCCTTTTAAAAGACAAGGTTGGAGTTGCTGGGGAGTCGGCTGATAAGGGTCCAGGTTAAGATGGGGCAGGAGGGGGAGGCGTAGTCCGACAGGCTATCAGACGACAGGCCTCTGAGCAAACAAACAGCCCTGACCTCTCAAAACAACGGCAGCAGCAGGGAGCAGCTGATAGGGAGAGACCGATAGGTGGAGGCTGGTGTCCGAGAGCGTGTTAAGGGAGGCAGAGAACAGGGGGCAAAGGTGCTTGCAGGACAGGGATTATCTGAATGTCTCCTGAATGTCAGCTAAAATGCCAGGCAGAGGGAGAAAATTAATTAGCCAAAACTCACTGAAATTTAGAGTCTGCACCACCTGTGTGTGTAGAGTCCAAACATTTGAGGCTTCAAATGGCTAAACGTTTGATATGGTTGATGGTCTAAAACCAAAATATCAGATTTTAACTTAGTAAAACCTGAGAAAAACACTGAGTTTCCTGAGCAGCTGTTCTGACCGCGTCATGCTTCCAACTGGTTTAGATGACTAAGCAAACTCAATCCCAGTTACATTCTTCAGCATTCCCGTACGAGTCTGCACCACCGTCTCAGGATCCCCACAATCTTCTAAGATCTCAGGGGACATTTGAAGACCAAAGCCACATTTTCATTCACTATTTCCCCGACTCTCATTGACTTATCGTTATTTGGCTCGTTTGTTATTTCCATGACTCTTAAAAACCACCTCAGTGTTGGCATGCTTGTCTAAGCAGGTAAAGCAGGTAAAACGCAAACTTTGCCGCCGTCTCCAACAGTTAGGGTGCGCTCGGACCACCGGTCCTCCCACTGGCTTCCATAAATCACATCCAACCTGTCTTAGTTTGGCAGGAATGGCTGGTAAAGACGTATGAAAGAATCCGAGCTACGGCCTGGAACGCCAGCTAGAAGAAAATACCTTCCCGTCAAGTTCAGCCAGACTGAGCTGCTCTGAGGCTGCGCTGATGAGAACGAGGTTATAGAAACGAAGGTGATAGATCATGTATGCAGAATGTTCATACAAATATCAGTAAGAATATCTTTCAAGTATTGAAGTACCTTAAAATCATAAGAATGTCCTTCATAGCCATTATTAAAAGCTTGGTAAGCGTTACATTTGGTATCTTTTACAGTTCAAATAGTGTGTATTATTTAGGCGCTGTGGCGATATCACCGCTGTTTAAGACTTAAACAACAAGACAAAATGAAAATTCTAAATACATCTCAACTTTAAAATCTCACCAAAAATTATATTTCTTATTTTCTTAGGTTTAAGGAGATTTGAACATAAAAAAATCTAACTGTTCAAAAAAATGGAAGAAAATAATTTCAAACAAATCAGAATAAAAGCTACATTTCTTTTGGATTGGCTTGATGTTTTTTCACGTTGTTTAAAAAAAAAAGCCAAAGAAGTTAGAAGTTAAGACTTCTAAGACCACAATTCAACAATTGTGTGACAGTAATTGATGCTCAGGCAGGTCAACCAAACCTCCAGAGTCAAAGAGGGATCCTCCTTTAGGATGTTAAAAGCTCTGATGGCTCAAAGATGAAATACAAGCAACAACCTCCAGGTTTAACGTTTGTTGTTCCACCTGATCGTCTCCAATGAACTCCTCCCTGATTTAATCCGTGACAGAGTTTTTATGGATTACATGGGTGTTTCTTTTTTTTTTCAAATAACATTGTTGGGAAATGTAAATGAAAGACTTAATGCAAACTTTACCTCTGGCATTTCCGTAACACTGCACGAGAGTGACAGTTGCAGACAGATGAGAAAAAAGAGGAGTGGGAGTTGGATCAGTTGGGGGGGTCAGAGAGATCTTTGATTGCTGAACCTTGTCATTCAGATAGCAGAGATGAAGACTTGAACAGACCAGAAACCACAAATCAAATAGTTAAATATCATTTAACACAATTTCAATTTAATGTAATACATGTTTTTTTGTTTGTTTTTTCTAAAACTAATTTTCCTTAATTTACCCTTAAGGGAGAGTTAAAAATGTCGATACCTAATATGTTTACTCAATTATGATCAAAACCTGCTCACTGAAAAGTAATGCAACCTATTTGATAAAACGGTCAAAGTTCAGCGTTACCATAGCAACTAAATCTGAGGATTTGGAAAATTTGCAGCAAATGTTGGATTTTTCTTAACAACAAAACAACTGAACAGACTCACGTATAAACTATAAACGAAGACTTCCCCCACTACGCTCTATCACCCCTAGAAGACTCTACCGTGTGGGACAACCCCGTGTCTTGGATTTTACACACATGCTCACGCTGGTTTTTTAGCGTTTTTTTTTTTTAATTTCCAGGGCACTGGATTTTGGAGTTGAAGATTTGGACAGATTGAGGGAACTTGGACACAACCTAAATGTCGGTGGAAGGCAAACTTCTGTCTGTCATGGAAACCAGCGAAACTTACTTCAATATAGAGACATAAAAAATGTCACAAATGATGAAGAGCTTCAAACATAGAAAGGTCTATATGGTTGTTATGGTTTCACAGACAAAAAACGGAATTTTCATGTGACTGATTCTAAAGTTAAATGCTGGCAAAAAGAATGACTTTAGATAAAAACATTGACCTTTTTTTGTCATGTTTTGAACATGCATGTCATGCCCTCATGTTTGGTATTTCACTCTTTAACCTCGTAAGACCACTGCATCCAAAAATGACAGAAAATTCATTTTTTTTAAATCATTAAGATGTTTTTTAAACCTTTTGATGAAAACTACAAAAACTAATTGCAATATCATTTTAGATGAGATATAAATACCGTAGTAGTGATTGTATTCCATTGTAACTGGAAAAAAGCACCTTATTTACCCACTGTCTCAAATTTGATCCACACATTTTTAACATGTTTTAGCTGTACTGTTAATGATTAATTATAATAACACATTTTACATTCTTTCAATACAGCAAGTGGTCATTAAAAATGAAAAACAATACATGAGTTAATCTAAGAATAAAATTTAGAAAATTAGCTAAACTTTTCCCACCAAAAGTGTTTTAGAGATTTCGTGGAAGCAGCCATTTTGAAATGAGCAGGAAACGCCCTTCTACTGCCTCTAGTGGAGTTTTGATGAACTACAGGACAGAAAACATGGACCACTACGATGGGTTTTTAAAGAAAGTTTGCAAATGAGGTCGCAGTCTCAGAAGCACGAGTGAGTATTCCCATGTAAGATATCGCTCAAGCGACCAAGGAGCTCAGATATTTTAGAGTAAAATTACAGCATCACTTTTGAAGTTAAAATAAACATTTCACTTTTTCTTTTTATACGTGTTTGTTTGACTCTCGCTCTTCTAACTGCTGCTAGTGGGCAGTAGTGAGACTTAAATTCAGGTCAAGCTCCTCTGAGTGGGATCAGCGTTGTTAGCTCTGATCTATGGCTGCAAATAACAACCTCTAAGTGCATCTCGAGGTTCATTGAACGAGTCAATAAGATCTTTAACTCTTGTAGTAGTCGTCTCTCTGCTGCACGTTAAAGCCTTGTGGAGTTCAAACACCTTCATGCATTTCACTGAATGGATTGAACCATTTTGTTTAGCAGGAATCATGAATGAATGCCGCTGTAATGTTGTTTACATCCTGCAAAGACCCTTGAAGCTTAATTTAGTTTTGACCTGGAAATAAAGGTAAAGTTAGACTCTTGGAAAATGTGAAGGTTTCTGAACAAACTTGAAGGCTTTGGGGGGAGATTCCCCCCCGCTGCAGGGAAAGTGACGTCTCAGAGCTCAGATGTTTGTGGGGAAATTAATGTGTGTTACATTTAAAAGTCGGCTCTGCCAGAATTACCTGTCACAGTCATCAGGGCTTTAAACTGTCCAGAGCCGCAATCGGGAGGCTGGCGAGGAGAGGGGGGTGCTCCTGCAGGCGAGTGTGTGTGTGTGTGTGTTCTGCTCTTGAACAAAGAAAAGTTAGATTTTTAAGATTTTAGCCAAACCTTCTGTTGTCGAAGTCTGCACATCAGCTGCAGGAAACATTTCATATTTTGGGAATATTTTTGTACTTTTGTGGCTAAACATCTTTCTTTTGTTTTGAAAGTTTCAGCACCAGTCAACTGCTGTTCATTTACATCCAATCTATATGACGCTGCTGAGGTCTACATACTTTCATGATAGGCGAATGAAAATGGAAAAAAAGATCCAGCTCCAGAAACGGATTAGGATCAGCATGACAAATGCCTCTCCTCTGGTTTGGACCGAGTCCACATTTTGGTGAAGAATTTCATGCAAATCAGCGCCTTTACCTTTTGTATAATCCTGCCAGCAAACACACAAACAAACCCCACCAGACCTCCACGATGAACGTAAATATTTCAGGCCAACAGAAAGTCTTTCTTAGCGCTTTACAATGTCTAAGAAAGCTTTACGATGTTCAAGAAATGACACATTAGGATGCCTCTGCTTCCAGAACACAAATGTATTTTTAACTTTCAAAAACACAAGTAAATATGAAGATGCAAGTTTACAAGTGGACTTAAAGAACTTGAAATCTAGTTTTTAGATATGTGGGTACATGTTATGATGGAAAGGCCCATGCAGACTCACATGTGCAGCACAGCGACTCTGTAAACAGCGCTCAATCACTGCAGTTTGAGGAAATGGTTTGTTGTTGTTCCCTCTTAATTTGAAATGTGTCACTTCCTGCAGACGAGCAAATCAAAAAAGTGAGCTCGCACCGTCAGGAGGACTCCTCTCCTCAAGAGCGCCATGTTTTTACACATCATCCTGCTGCAAGGTCCCCCCTGACCCCCCCATCACTACCACCACCCTCACCTCCAGCCCCCAAACCTAGACTCTTTGTCACCGTGGTGATTGGTAGACTAAACAGCCCGCAATATTCACCAGATCCACATCCCGCAGGATCATTACAAACATTAAAACAAAAGGAAACAAAAGTCAGGGCCGCGCATGAGTTTGGTTTCATTGTTGGTGCGCGCTCACAGTAACACACAAACCTGTATGCTTAACATTCTTTGGGCTGTAAACAAATGGTCGGGCAGATGCATCACCCCCAGCAGACAGACAGATTTGGAGGGCTGGGAATGTTTACATGGACCTGTCGCCCTCCAAGGCCTCATCCAGAGCCGAGACGGTCTGAAACCGAGGAGAGAAAAGCAGAAGGAGAGAGCGCTCATCACTCCAACTGATGATGCTTCTGATAAGAAGATGTGCTCCTGATAAGGCAGCTGTGCTGGCTGGAAGCTTCCCATCTATCTGTGCTGCTCATAGAGACTCAGCTGTCACAAAACTTTCTCCAAATCTGACTCCCGAGTGAGCATTTGTGACGGCACGACACAGAATTTATACCTTCATCCCCCAAAAATATGTATGAAAAGTTCCACACACCTTCAGAATCACAACGCTTGCTGGTAAGCGATATAGATGTTGCTATGGCAACCACACAGAAAGAAAAAAAATCCACTAACAAAAGTAAAACATACGTGTCAGGGACATTCAAAGGAAGTTTTGGATAATTATTATGGGATGTCCACAGGACCTACAGCCTGGTGGGAATTTTGTGGCAAACAGGGAAATTTGGCAAAATTCAAATGTTTCCACAATATGGGAAAAGAAAACCTTTGTTTGAGCGATCTTCACGAAACTTCACACACACATCTTTGACCTTGGAAAGAGCCCGCCATCTTGAATTTTCCCCCAAAAATATCACCTTCAGAACTAGCTACAAATTTAAACTCCTCTAAGGGATTTTGATCTTTTCCTCCCTAAATCCTTGAGCATCATTGGGAAGCTATTTGGGGAAAAATGTTGGAGTTAAAAGTTTAATTAGATTTTGAATGGCGTTAGCATGGTGAGTTTACAAACGTGGCATTCTTTTATGTCTCATATATATTTCACTGGAAAATTGTAAAAATGTAACTTAAATCCTAGGCTGTAGCTGAACTAGACAATATGACTGGGCAGATCAGGATTGTGGGCGTGGTTAACAAAACCCTTGGTTGCCAGAGAAATGCAAAAATGTACTTTTGCTGATTCCTCTAAAAATGACATAGGCCTGTTTATCACTTGCAGGTTATCAAAAAAAAAAGTTATGGAGATAAACCAACAGAAAAGCTGCCATTTTTAAAAAAGCAGGGCTGTAACAATTAATTTTAACAATTCAATTCATATCATAATTTGAACATCTTCATCCAAAACTTGAACAGTGTGACTCAGAGATAAAAACCTGGTAATGAACAGTTTAACACATTCCTTGTGTTTCTTCAAGTGTAAATAAATATGTGTACAAACAAACAGGAATGAACATCAAATACATTTGAGTTTGATCAAGTTCATTTCACTGTTGGTTTTCCACATCAGAATAATCCAAAGGAACCTTATTACAACATTCTAGGAACACTGTATGATCACATGACTTTGTAAATTCAAAGGTTTTCCGGAATGCTGTCCGCTGTGATGGTTGTTTTTATGTTACAGTAAAATAAACCTACCATGTCTCAATCCAAATGGCACTTCCCAAGATTCATTGATTTTTGATTGATCTCATTTTGAAGCTATTTTAAAATGATACCGGTAGATTCAGTCAACTTCCCTCAGACAGATCATTCTGGTTGGATGTAGGAATATGATAAGTAGGAATCAAGTTCAAAATCCTCCTGCTAACCTATAAGGCCTTGAATGGTATGACACCATCCTATATTAAAGATCTCTTACCAACCAAACAGAACACATTTGCTCACTAAATGCAGGACTGCTTGTGGTTCCTAGAATCTTTAAAAGCCCAGTTGGAGGTAGAGCCTTATGGAATAAGCTCCCAGCTCATGTAAGAGAGGCTGACAGATTCTACCTTCAAAGTTAGGCTTAAAACATTCCTCTTTGGACAGGATTATTGCCAGACTAGCAAGTAATCAGATAATATTTACCTTACTGCTCCCTGCCTCACCTACTGTTTTAATTGATTTTCTATTAATATCATTACCTTCCGCTATCTGTGCCATATTAAACGCAACTTACAATTAACATGTTTAAATTAAATTTAAAAACAAATTAATTGTTAGCAGGCTTCTAGAAGTTAGAAGCTAGGAAAATATGGTGCACTTATGTCCTCTAATACTTCTCTCCTGCTTTTTTTACTCGACTCCGTGTAAAAAACTTTTTTTTGAACTACATGTTTAAACATGTAGTCATTATTTAAAAATGTAGTTGTTATTTAAACATGTAGTTGTTATTCAAACATGTTGTTGTTATTTAAACATGTTGTTGTTATTCAAACATGTAGTTGTTATTTAAACATGTAGTTGTTATTTATTTATGCAGTTGTTAATTAAATATTTAGTTTATTATTTAAATATGTAGTTTTTATTTAAACATGTAGTTATTATTTAAAAATATAGTTGTTATTTAAACACGTAGTTGATCAAACATGTAATTTTTCTTCAAACATGTGGTTGTTTTTCAATCATGTAGATGTTATTTAAATATGTAGTTATTATTTAAAAATGTAGTTGTTATTCAAATATGTAGTTGTTTTTTAAACATGTAGTTATTATTTAAAAATATAGTTGTTATTTAAACATGTAGTTGATCAAACATGTAGTTATTCTTCAAACATGTAGTTGTTTTTCAATCATGTAGATGTTATTTAAATATGTAGTTATTATTTAAAAATGTAGTTGTTATTTAAATATGTAGTTGTTATTCAAACATGTAGTTATTATTTAAACATGTAGTTGATATTCAAACATGTAGTTGTTATTCAAATATGTAGTTGTTATTTAAATATGTAGATGTTATTTAAATATGTAGTTTTTATTTTAAAAAATGTGGTTATTTAAACATGTAGTTGATCAAACATGTAGTTATTCTTCAAACATGTAGTTGTTTTTCAGTCGTGTAGTTGTTATTTTAACATGTAGTTATTATTTAAACATGTAGCTGTAGAGTTAGATAAGCTAATTCTTTAACAGTTGCAGAATAATTGCAGAGGTCTATGTTTAAGGATGCTAGTTTATTTCAGTCTGTGTAGTTTAGTCTAGGAACCAGCTGCTGTTTATTTTTTTATGACAGACTTTGACATTGAGATGTCTAGGATTGTGATAATGGGCTAAAATTGAATTGTATAGAATTGTATACACTTCTAGACCCACGTGACAAAACAAACTGCTTGAATTTAAATCCCATCTAAATGTAGCTGGTTGTATAATCACACTCAAATCTACTTAATGATGTCAAAACAACTTGTTTAGTGTATTAAAAAAACGTCGATCAGTTATTTGTTATACTCAGAGATGTATGTGGTTTATTCATAAACTAGATTATCCTTTATCTGCGTAACAACATGCATCAAGCAGACGTGCAGCTTCAGTGTTTTGATGTTCAAATTTAAGAACGTTTTTTTTTCTGTTTTTTATAGAAAATAATTTATCCCCAGCATTACTAAGATGAGAAACCAAAAGAAAAAATGTATAGTCAGAATACAGCCTTTAATTTTTGGTTTCAAATGAAAGAACAAAACTTTATTTAACATTTCTAATAACACAAATACAAATCAATAAATTGTAGCGCAATCCTGGATTTTATTTTGGAACATATGATGAGCAGCTCAAGATAATGTTTGAAAGAAATCTAAAAATTTAATTAAAGACGCACACATGATACAAACACTCCAATGTTTTAAAATAAAGGAATTTTAAATAATGAAATGCACGGCTTTTCTATGTCAATATTTATATTTATTTTAGAAGTTTTTAAAAATGTTTTTGAGGTTTTTTTAGGCCTGCATTTAATCTTTTATATTTTCTTGCATCATTTGCTTTTTGCCTTGGTTTGCAGAATGATCTTTTGTTTAATAAGTACAGAAGACCTGCAGTGATGATGTCAGGATCCATTTTAGTCTGTCTTTGCTCTCTTTTTATCCTGGTTTTGCTATTAGCATGTTTGATTTGATTGTTTTTTGTCATTTGTTTCAATCAAATTGATGGGTTTTTTTCTACTTGAAGTGCCTCTGGTTTATTGTTCACACCTGAGTTCAATCTGCTCACCTGCTGCCTGTTCCTTCATCACATGAGTCAGTATATTATCATCTGCTTTCCTGTAGATCCTGCTTGTACGGCAGAGCTTGAGACATGATTGATCCTGTTCTTCTGGAAAAAAATAAAGTAAAAAAGGATCTCTGAAGAACTTAAACACCAATGATTGAATTTAATTATTTGAAATGTTTACCTTCAGATTCATTTTTTTGGGACTTGGTCCCACTTAATCACATTATCAGTCATGCAGTTTCTTTGTCAATGAATCAGTGGATTTAAACCTGTGGCTTTTGTTGTCACATCAACCTCTTCCCATTTGTGTCCACAGTCCAAACATGTTTTTAATTCAGTCTGTCATCTTTGATTCTCTTAAGTTACAAACAGTTTCATTTTAGCTGTGAGGATTTTTTTCTGCAGCACTAGACTCCTTTTTATTCCTTTAGTTTAGCAGTCTGATCTTTTTTCTTTAACTTGAGCTACTTTTTTGCCATTTAAAAAAAAAAAAAAAAAAGTTATCTGACCTGTTGATCAAAGTTCTTGGTTTCAACTGAAATAAAGATTTTTCTTGTACCAAGATGTCAAATTTCAGATCAAAATGACATGCGGTTGATTTAGTAAAAAATCATTTATTTTTCCCTGAAGTTCAGGGATTGAATGAGGGTATTGATTTATTAATAGTTGCTTTTATACTTGACATAAAATAAACTGGAAAAATAAATGTACAAAAATAAATTGTTTTTTTTACTTTCATGCTGAAGTTTTTTTTTTTTTTTTTTTTTTTTTTGCTTTTTGTGTTATACCCAGAGTTTAAGTCTGTCAATTTTACACTGAAAATTCTTCATCAAAAGTACTTTGTTGTTTGAAACTGTGGAAACATGAACAACAGTTTTGATGCTTTTGTTTGAAACTGTTTTACTGAAGAAATTACATTTTTTAATTCATATCTGTAACAATAAAGTGCAGCGCAGATGTTACTTTTCTTCATTTTTGGTATGAAAAGGCAGATCTTGAAAAAATGAAATAAAAGCCTGCATTATCTAGCAGTAAATCAATGATCTCAGACGACGTTC
Source organism: Oryzias celebensis (assembly GCA_014656515.1). Classification (NCBI taxonomy): domain Eukaryota; kingdom Metazoa; phylum Chordata; class Actinopteri; order Beloniformes; family Adrianichthyidae; genus Oryzias; species Oryzias celebensis. The sequence goes on from BNCR01000013.1 coordinate 25,551,986, forward strand.
TTTGGTTAGAATGTTGTGGGAATCCTGTGATTTAACCAATGAAATGACAGAAATCTGCCCAATCTTATCTTTGAATCAGCAGAACCACCAATCATCCTCTTCTATCAGTCTTTTACTTTTTCTCACAGGGATTTTCACATCTTTATATCTTGTTTTACGTCCTTTTTTGATTTATTCAGCTCCGCTGCTTCTTCTCACGTTTGCCTCTCTTCTGCCCTCCAAAGGCCCGAGTTGTGGAAGACTTTATTTTCTGCTTAGATGCAACACTGATCTGTGAAGGATTCAAGCCTGAAGAATGAAGCTCAATGGATGATCTGAGCTTGTGTTTAAATCAAAAAAGAAAAGGAGAAGGCTCTAAAAATGCTGGAATGAATGAGTGGACTAGAATGAATAAATAATGGCTGCCAAAATGCCAAAAATAAGCCTGAAGACCCTCCCTGTCAGGTCTCCAAAAGCTACAAAAAAACTTTAGCTGATGCATATTTTAAAGACAACAATCATAGAGTAGTTTTTATCTTCTGAATCTGCATATTGCAGCTAAACTTAGTTCTCAAATCACATCAAATATCATAATTTCTAATGAACAAGATGCTGTTGTTGTGTTCGTAAATTCATGTCACGAACAAAGAACCACGGATGTCTGCTCCAGACATATTAACTGCTGCTTCAAGGCAAAAATAAAAAAGTGAGAATTTTGCACAGTGATCTTTCAAACAAGTTAAATGTGTTCACAAACGGAAGATTGGATGCAGGAGAAACTAGATTTTCTTAAAGGGGAAAAAAAAGTGTCAGATTTGTTGAATATATACATTTAAATCCGTCATAACACAAGTTTTGACCTTTTTTATTTTAGTTTTTAAAATTGCCTTTAAATGTAATGCTTTTTTGATCCACGACGCCCACAGATTCCTTGAACAAACAGGCATCTGAACCTTAGTTCCTTATGATCCAAAACTTGTTTAGGATTTGTTTTTTACAAACTTCCTTCTTGAAGCTGCTTTGAAAACAAAAGCGGAGCCGGATCAGTGCACTAGAACCACTAGGTGGCGGTTCACACAACCATGTGTGTCTCTCATTAATCCAATATAAAACCTCCCAACAACACAGAAATAAACAGATCACCCTGCGGCTCAGTTTATTACCATTGTTTTTTTAATTTTTTTATTTTATCTTTTCTTTCTAGATACAAATCATGCTAACATCAGCTGACAGTGGGGTATGGCCTTTTTGATTGACAGGTAACCCTAAAACATGAGCATGGTCAAACAAACCCATCTTATTGCCCATTTCTGGCTGCAGACAAGACGGCATATGACATCACTGGCTGGAAAAACCAAAACTGTTAGGATCGCTTTTTTTTTTTTTTTTTTTTTTTTTTTTTTTTTTTTTTTGCAGCAGCAGCAGCAGCATCCAGGTCCTCTTGCACTTTTCGAAAAGTAGAAATTTGATGTCGTACACGTGGGGTTTGCTGCAGAAGAAGGAATTTTAAGAGTGCAGTGAGTCATGTGACCACCATTCTTACATATGCATTAATTTATTTGAACAGGGACAGTACACATATATGAACATTTCTGTAAATGTGCCAGTGTTGGCTGCAAAGCTAATTTCAACTGTAGTCCCCGGGTAAGGTATAGGTTTGCTAATTAACAAACACCCAAAACACATCAAGTCAACAGTAAAAATGACAAAGATGCTGATTGAAACTAAAGCTGCAGGTTTTTCTAAATGAAGCTTCAACAATGAATACCTTATTGATCCCATAATTGATTATTTTTCAGAAAACACTAAAATGTCTTAAAACTAGAAATAGTTACTCAGGGAAAGTATTTTATTTAAATGTGCCCAGTATATGCAGTGCATCATGGGAAGTAACGCAAACTTCAGACAGCTCAAAGATACTCGCGTTGTTGTGACTCTAGAAATCAAAACATAAAATTGAGTTTAGCATTATTGGATACATTGGTTTTAATAAACCAGTGCTTTTATTTTAGAATTGGAAAACTTTGGGTGAAACTTTTAAGCTAAAGTTTGCGGTGAAACACTGTGGTGGTTGTTTTTTCTGTTTTGGGGGCTTTTATCTTGCTGTTTTATTTGTTCTGGCCACTTTCTTTATAATTGTTTTCTGGTGGACCAGATGAAAAGAAATAAACCCAACCCGTCACAACAAAGCACATTTGCTTCAGAGGCTCTTTTCTGAAATAAAATGGTAATCTTTTATTTGCCTTTTGTTAGATTATAGTAAGTTCTTTAGGTGAAGTATTTCGGGGATCAGCTTGACCTTTTGCCGCAAAACTTTCCTTTTTGTGTTTCATTGAAGCGGGTCACATGACCAAATGAGAAGCAGCCAGCAGACATGTTGGAGTCCCCGTGGCCCCGCATACGAAGAAACTGACCGCATTACAGCTCGACTGCACATCAGTCAAAAAGATATACGCCACTTCCTCCACGCACACATGCTCAGAGACGGCCCCCGTCGCCATCAGTCAAGTCCCGCGGCCGATGAACTTCCATCGTCTCCAAGGTTGATAACAAGGCTCTTAAGCTCGACGGCTAATCAAGCTGAAAGGAGGGAGAGGAGGGCAGATAGCGGAGGAGAAGGATACAGAGATGTCTCTCTTTCGCTCTCCTTCCTCTTCATTTTCAATTTTCCCTTATCTTTTGCTCTCCACAGGGGGAGGCGGAGGGAGGCCTAATAGCTTGCTTAGGAGCTGGAGGGGGGAGCTCCCCCTCTGGACTCTCCAGAGTCTCTCTGCATACCAGTCATTCACTATAACTGGAGGGGGGGATGTCTTGATTAATCATCTGGGGTCACCCAGCTTCCATGTTCCCCTGAATCGCAGAGACAGAAAAATGGGAGACAGAAAAAAAAGAACGAAGGAATAACCTGCAGCCATCCATCTCTGACCTCCGCTTTGATGTCCGTCCCCTCAGACAAACTACACCAAACTGGAAGAAGAGTTCAACTCCTCTGACCATCAGGATCCTTCTTCTGCCGGAAAACACGACTGACCAAAGTCAGCCTTTCAGGATCATAAAAGGGAATCCTTTTGTTTAGGTCCCATCTTGATTGTTTGTGAAGGAGCTGAGGCTTCAGGAGCTGCATGGATGAAGCAGACGGAGGAGACGGAGTGCATTCAGACCATGATGGCTTCACTTCAAACTAACCTTTCTTGACGGCAGCTGCTCGCTTGCTAGGCAGAGTTTCCTGAAAAATTCATGAAAGAGAAAAAAACCAGAAAAAATGGAATGCAGATCACAACTCGTCTCCTCAGCAAATACCGGTAATACAGATTTCCTGCCTCATAGCTCCACGTCAGCCCTTCACAAAATCACCACTATTCTGCAGACTCATGTCAAGACTGGTTTAATTTGATTTATTCCTATGATTTCTTTCCTTTTTGAATTAAATTATATTTTACTTTTCAATCAAAAATGTACTTTTATGTAAAGACTTTTATTTTGGCGGGCAGCATAATAGGTTGTCTCACTCAATGCAGAAGGGAAGTTTGGAAAAACAAAAAACCCGTTTTCCCTTTAGATTGCTTTAGATATTATTTATTACTGAACACATACAAACAACAAATAAAAATGACCACATTTCCTGCTCTCTACTCATCTGTAGCCAAGTTTGTAGCATTTTTTTGAGTTGTCAGCATTTTTTTTTCTGCTGTTATTGTTAAAGTTTGTGTCTCTCACACTCATTTTTTTCCCACGCCTCTTCTGCCTCACCACCTCGCCTGCAGGCCCTCCTTCTTTTTCAGGCCTTGTCATCCGCCGTCCCGCATCGCCCGAGCTGACGTCATCTCATCCAGCCTCCTCACTGGTTCTGTTTGCTTTCACGGTTGCTAGTTTCTCCAACAGCCAGAACGCAGTCCGTCTTTGAAATGTTATATTTGTACACATAAAAAAGTTCAAAGTTCAAGAACAGGAACTGTGTGTGTTTCAAGTCTAAATCTTTGTTGAAGGCTGTTGAAATTCTAACTCTTTTCAAAAGACACAAGGGGAGAAAGAATTAAAAAAAAATGTTCCTTTTTCTTCATTTTATCTTTAATGTAGTTTGCAGAAACCACCTGACCTGAGAAAAACCTTATGGTTCGGTGTTTGCAACAATGGATACTGGTGATGACCATAGAAAAACCTTTTTAGCATTTAAAGGCTTTTTTTGGGGGGAGGGGGGGTCATTGAACGCATTTGACAACTCAAAGATAAGATCATTTAAGCAACAATGACACTCAACGTTAAAGATGAAGAACGATGAGTTTGTGTGTGTGTGTGTGTATATATGTGTGTATGTGTATATATATGTGTGTGTGTGTATATATATATATATATATATATATATGTGTATGTGTGGGAAGTCTTTGATTTCAATTTGTCCAATAAACACAGTGCATCATGGGAAGTAACTCTTGGTCTTTTAACTATGATGATGCAGTTTTAAGCCAAAATAAAAAATCCTGCATCATTTTCTAGAAGGAAATACTGAGAAATACAATTTTGGGCTTTAACTTTCTTTAAACATGTCCTCCATCATTTAAAAAAAGGCTACTAGAACATGTTAAAAACATCATTTTCAGCAGAGTGGGTCTTTAACAATTGAAAACTTTACTCTAATCAACTGTTTATTAATGGAATTTAACAATTGTTGAATCATAGATTTCAGCTACAGTCAGCTGGTAAAACTCCATGTTTTTCATGTTTATTTCTGTTTTATTTTGGGGTTTATCTCCTTTCTGTTTTCTTTGTTCTGTACAGTGTCACTGCGTGTTTTGATCAAGTGAGTTTTTAATCATTTTTTTTAAGGAATTCAATAAAATGAAGGTCTTCCAGCAGACATGCATGTCAAGCTGATGCTGCTGGGTCTCCAACTCTCAGTTTCTCATTTCTGTTAAACTTTGCCTCAAAGATTCCTGATCCTGAAGTTTAGGCTTTTCTCACCATTTATTATTTTCTATTGAAAACAATAAAGACCAATTTGAGACATGCAACAACTTAAGGAAAACTGTGGTGGAAAAAACACTTTCAAACTGGAGAGCCTGTGACTCAGTGGGTTCTGGAAAACCATTATTCTTCAGGAAGTGATGGAAACTTTTCTGATGATGCAGTTTTTTTGTGAAGCTGAGTGAAACAGTTTGTTAATCCATTGAGTTGGCACAGAAAATACCCCAATAAATGTCTAATTTCACTGTTTGGCACCACAAGGGGCTCTTTATCTTTTTAAAAAATTCAGATTAAACCAACACCTGATTTTTTATTTTTATTTTATTTTTTTTACTTTTTTTTCCATGTCACAATTTTGTCTCACAAATGGCAAACCAGTAGATAAACGGTTCAAAAACCTGCAACAAAAATGTACATATTTCTGATCAGTGATCCCAAAAACGGATCTGAGATTGGACGCAAGTCAACCTTTAAGGTGAATATTGTTCATAAAAACAGAATTTCTGCATAAATGATGGATGTTAGTGAATCATGTGATGTTAAAGGTGGAGGCTGCATGTTTGGGTTCATCAAAACTTCTGAAAATGACATTTGGAGCTTTGATAAGGAGTTGAAAGGTCAAAGGTGTCCCAGCATCAGAAGAGGGGAAATAAAAGTGAAGTACACTGTTAAGCGTGTGTGTTGAAAAGAGAAACACACACTCCTCTGTATCAGCTCCCCCACCCCGATCTGTAATGTCACTCCTGCGGTGCAGATAAGGCGGGGCAGGGCTGTCGGCGGACGCCATGTCTGTCACTGTCCTCACTCACAGAACCCGGCACTGACAGTGCACAGATTAATGCACGAGAGCATCAATTACAGTCCAGAACCGAGTTTTGATTAGAGCCTAATCGGATTGCTGTGACCAACATGGCTGCAAATGCCCTGGAGATGCACTCAGAGAGGACTGGGGCTTGATTGTCCCCACCAGCAGTGACCCCCCATTAGCTCCAGCACTAAATATAATGGTGGTCCTCTTCTGCAGAGTGGAACAAAAGCATCAAGCGGGCAGGTCTGTTACAGCCCACAACTGGTAAGTTCACAAGGCAGACTCATTTATGCTGGAGCCGCTGGAGCCGCTGGAGCCGCTGGAACCATTTCCCTCAGTCTGCTCCACCATTCAGATCCTCTTTGTAACTTTTTCTGCCTTAGATGACTGTTCAAGACGTTCATTAAATGTAAACTTAAATGTACTCTTTTAGCTTCAGAAAATGTCCTTCACAAAGAATGAAGATGCAACACTTAACTACAAAGTTTACATTTTTCTTAGCAGAGAAATTCATGTAGTTTAAAAAAAAAAAAGAAACGTAAAGAATAAATAGAATTTATTAACTTCTAATAACTAATCTCAGATGAGTAATTATCTGTTTGTTGGCATTAAAGCAGGAAGAAAAGGATCGAACACAAGAGTCCTGCATGATAGAAGCATTTTATTTTCTTAAAAATTTGAGCTCAGTGTTTGAATAACCTTAATAGAAATAATATCTTGGAAAACAAAGGAATTTAATTAAAGTGGAAAAAGAACTGCTGTGAAAAACATGCAAAAAAGTTTATTTTGCAGAGAGAATTCCTTTAAAAAATTGGCACATTTTGAGGTGGGAACATCAGGTGAGATTTGTTGAAAAAACCAACCAACCCTGTAGTTCTGTTTAAATCGGGACATTGTTTTATTATAATCATAGAACTGAATGTCAATTTCTAGATTCATATTTTTATTTTAATCTAATTGTAAAGCAATCTTTAATTTTTCAAGTTCAATAAATTACAACAGTTTAATATCTAAACTTATATTGTAAGCATTTAAATGTGTAGAAGTACTTATTAACATTTATTTTTACATTTGCTACACATTTATTTAATTAAAAAAAGAAGTTACATTTTACAGCTTATCTCTGTTTGTTTAAACTGTTATAAAGGAAGTAAATAGAATCATTTATGTCTCATTGTTTTATTGTGTTGGTGGGAGGGAGGCCAATCGGTATTATTTCATTTTAAACCTGTAAAGCACTTTGTATAAAAATGCTTTATAAAGAATTGATTTGATTTGAAATTATTTTCTTCACATTTTCAATAAAGCGTTTATTTGAACAGAGGACTGAGTATTTCTGTCTTTAATCCCTTGATTTGAGGAAAAGCGTCTTTTGATCAAAATGATTCCAGTTATTTTTTAAGCATTTGGTTGCAAAAATGGAAAACTTTGATAAAAGAAAAACATTCGACTGAACAGCAAAAAGAATTAAAGCAAAAGTCAAAAGGAGAACGTGCACGTTTGGAATCCCTGCCCTGTTCTGCACCGAGACTGAAGCTGAGGTAACATACATCATTAAGGCAGCCACTAATCACAGTGGGCCATTTCCCCACCACATGCCTGAGACACAGCCCCCCTACACATGCATGCACATGTCATTAGAAACCCAAACTCCTACAAATAATTCCTGAAATGTTTCTAAAATTGTTTGTTATTCCTCAAAATCTCTCCTGTAGCTTTTTTTTTTTAACATTCCACCACTTAAGGCAGCTTTGCTCATTCATCAGTGATTCAATCAGGAGGTGAAGCACAGAGCGGGGAGCGGGGGCACAGACTAATGAAGGACCAACACAAAAAGTTCAATAAAAAAAAGAGCAATAAAACCACAAGAGGGAGTGAGAAATCTGAAATGTTGGACATGAAAGGGTGAAGGTTCAGGACACGAGGAGAAAAGTTCATTTATTTACTTTCCGTTCTCCAGCATAAACTGATAATAAGTCACCCGGCGGGGGCCTTTGGATCTCCGTCCAGCCATTTTACAGTAAAGGATTATGGGTCATTAAAAAGAGGAACTGGATCAAAACAATGTGCTGCCATGAAAAATGGAGAGGCCTGCCCAAGCACGAAACGCCAGCGACGTGCACTTCCGTATGCACGTTTCCAAAAATAATGGCACTGTTTTGTCCTCCAACGGATCCCATGAGTCTCAGTTTCATCAGCTCCTCGCCCAGTAAACGTCAGCCGCGCCAGAGGGCGGGAGGACGGCCCTAAATCCTCCAGACCTCGCCGACAGACACTCTTCTTCTCAGCTTCACCTTGTGCTGAAAAGTAAATGTTTAAGTGAGCAACGATAAACAGCTTTAAATCACCACGGCCTGCCGGTCGCACACACCTTATGTGGGAATGAAGGAATTCTGGGAAATAAACGTTGTCTTTATTGGAGTGCAGATGGGGGCATCTAACATTTTTCTAGGGTTTCAGTTATGGGTCAGTGACCTTCAGGATGACGCCGTCTCTCAGCCGATGAAGACGCCACAGAAAAACCTGTTTGTGAGAATCGTTATCGAGCCCGTTTACAGGATGTAAACAAGGATAAGTTTTCATTTAACAGCAAATTTTCCTTTGAAAGCCAAACAAATCATTAATGTAATTGCGGTTCGTCCGCAGGCCAGAGGATGTGCTGCCCGGAGGTTACACGCCGCGGTTACAGCAGAAGAGGCCGCCGAGTACATCAAAACTGAGACTGAAACTAACCCTGAGGGAGATTTGACCATTACAAAACCAATAACGCTAAAATAACAAGTACAGTGAAAGGGCATTTTTTTAAGCATTTTTGATCAACTGTTTGTCTTTCAAAATAAAGGTAAAAAAAGGAGAAAAGCTGCTGATGGTTGGTCAATCTGCAAAAAAACACAACTTTTGAAGAAAACAACCTTTATAACACAGGAACTACGTCAGAACAATGTGAAGACCCACTCCCATGAAAGTGGTGTTTTTAACATGTTCTGTCAGCATTTTTCTGATCATGAAGGATGTGTAGAAAGAAAATTATGATTAAATTTACATTTCTTTATTCAAATCATTGTAAATCAGGAGCAGATGAAAAAATGTTTGAAAAAGTTTGCATATTAAAATATACTGCGTGGGCCACCAACACCCTGCTCCGTCCCATTCTGATTCCCATTCAGGTTCGGGGTGTGAGGGGCTGAAAGTTGGCAGGACAGAGTTTGTAAAATGATGGGAAGAGGGGTGGGGTTGCTTCACTTAAAAGGTCCCACCCACAACTTACATGTTTTTTTATTTTGGCTAAAAATGTCAAAATCCTAATAATAATAATTTAAAAAAAACACTGGAAAAACTTAGAAAATGGATCAGAAAACAATCAGAGTTGGACTGTGAACCAAATCAGGTTGATGTTTATCTCATTTGTGAAAATGTACTTTTGTTAGATTGTAGTGAAACTAGACCGACTTGTCCATGTTATAAGCCACCTAGTGGTCACTTGATGAGCTGATCTGGTTCCACTCACTTCAGCTTTTGAGTTTGTCTTTAACAGGAAGTCACATGGTTGCTTTTTGAGAACACTCTGCAATCCATGGACTGAAAGACAGTTTTTAAGGGAAAAAAAATGTGTATACAAAAAAAACAAGAGATGCTAGGATATTTTGTCTTTTGCAATCAGTAGTTTATTTTAAGATTTAATTTGTTACCTTTTCTTTCTTTTATTGTATTTTATTGTTTAGTTTTTATCTACATAATTTCCTTGTACAGCCCTTTGTTTGCTTGTGTTCTACAAATAAAATGGTTAATTTAACTATTCAAGAGTATTTCAAGAGTATAGTTTTTTTTTTTACGTTTGGAGAATCTTGAAAATTGTGAAGTGTTGGTTTATGGTAATGCCACCTATAAAAGTCAAACGTTTTTTTTATGGATGTTTTTGCTTTTTGGTTGCTTTTTACAGCTCAAAATCTTTTTGATGAGAACTCCAAAAGATCTTTCTAGTATTCAGTGCTGTTTTTTGATATATTTGTACTCTGTAAATCGGACTTCTTTAATCCAGAAATGGCTCTGTTTGTGCTGCAGGGCCCTTAAAGGCACCACATAAGATTACTGTTATCACTTTGTAAGTGGCGTCAGTCCTCAACGTTATTATTATTGCATTTGGCAGTCCTGTTTGAGGTAATTTCCCCCTAAAAACAGCCCGCTCCCCACCCCAACACCAGCTCCAACCCCCCCAGTATCTGTGGGCTCCCAGGAAGCTGCTGGGCTTGGCTGGAGCCAGAGTTCTGCCCCATCCATCATCCTTATCAGGGAAAGTCTGGCTTCACCGAGGAGAGGAGAAGAAAACAGCAGAGGAGGAGAAATGTGGAGGGGTGGAGGGAGGGGGGTTCAAATCTGGATTTTTACTGGATTAAAGGCAGGGAAAGAAGGAAGTGATGTCATAGCCAGCATGTTCACAACCTCTGTGAATGAGAGGTAGTGGGGGCATGATACGGCAACATGAAAACAGGCAGTCGACTGAGGTGGGGGTTCTGCAGTAGTTTGGGGGTTTACAGTCGCTCATCAAAGCTCTTGGAGCAGCCTGACCTCGCTCCGGTTCTGAACACCCTCTGCCGCTCTGCTTCAAATAAACAATAGAAGTGACACAAAGATGGAGCAGGAATGCCTGGACCGGCCGCCGCCGCCGCGCTGATTAGGACTTTACGGTAGAGCGTACGGAGCTGCTGGTCACCACTGCCGCTGATAAAGAGCCATAACTGTCAAACTGCCGGCAGCGTTAAGCAGGCAGCCAACACTTTCACTACCAGGCCCGGCCTGCATGGGTCCCATGGGCCTGAACTGCAGATTCAACAAGTTCATTTTAGTTAAAGCAGAGTTTATTCAAGTGAACCTCTGCTCACTTTGAAAGTCAACATTTGTCTTTTTTTCCTCTGTTGCTTGGCAACCAGTGAGTTGATGATTTCCCCTGCAGCAGGTGATGCTCGGACCCAGGATCTGAGTCAAAGCGGGTAAGATGGAAGCTGCTTGTTGTGAATGATCCACACTTGGGAAGTAAGTGATGTGGAGACACCAAAAAACTGTTTATTTACCAAAAACCAGTTGATAAACAGAATGTAGAAAGAATGGAACTAAAATGGGAGAACTAAATGAAAACAGAAATTTTCCAGACTGTACAAATCAAAGATTTATTGTTTGACTTTGTTTTTTCTGATTTGTCTGAAATCAAATTTCTGTTCTCCTGTCTTTTGTGTCAATCCATCAGAGTAAAGACAAAACGTCATGTTGTTCTGCAAAAACAAAGTCTTTTTGTCAAATTTCCTGTTTAAACATCGTATTACACTTGATTTAAAGACAAAACAAAGGTTCTAGTAACTTTTCAATAAAATAAAAATTGTGAAAATCCTTCTGAATCATTTGATCTGGAAAACATCTTATTTCAAGTGATATCTCTAGAAAATGGTTTACTTCAGGCTCCAACCAAACAGTCAATTTAGTCGCCATTTTTACACAATACGGTCGCCGCCATGTTGGAGTCGGTCTGTGTCAGTAAGCAGTGATTGGTTTGAGTTTCTATGGAAACCACTCTAACCAATCAGCAGTGAGTTTGCTGGAAGGCCACACCCCTACCACTTGAAATCTGTCAAATGTTTTGAACATTGGATTGGGGGGGTGGAATTAGGCTCCACCTACTTTAACTGAGCCATCTGATTGGTCAGTTTCTAACTTGAATAACTTGAACTACAGAAAAGACTGAAGATTATCAAGATGATGTTAAAAAAAGATATCAGAGCAAGAACGGTTATTCTGACCAATGACTGGCTGAGTAACAGCTGTTTTCTCTTTAGAAGTTGACTCGATCTCTGGCTTCTTGGAACCAACAGGTTCTTGTTTGAAATGCCAGGGAGAGGCAGGTCGTTCAGTCCAGTTCTCTTATACAGTCAATGGTCTCTCCCCTCGAAAGGACACCTTTCAGAGGTCGCTAATCAACCCTTCACCAGGTGTGAGGAGGGTTGGAACTTCCAAGAGGACAAAAACCGCAGTTCCAGTCAAAGTCCAAACTCAAACCCTCTTTCAGAAACACAATCAGCCCCGGAGCTAAAACGGGGAAATACACATTAAGGCCGTTTTTGTAATCAAAGAGATAAACATCTATGTGCATTGAGTCATCTTGTTTTGTTCAGAGATACCCCCCCCCTTACAGAGCACATTTATCTCAATAATCACCAAAAACACAAACAAGAGCAATCCATCTGTGCAGAGATGAATGGGCTTCTCCAGAGCTGGAAACGTAATAAAAGTGGCTCTCTAATGTTGTAAACTTGTATTAGGGGCCTGCTTATGAGAGCCATGAGGCCGATGTCAGACAGGCGGGAAATACGGCGTCGTTACAGGACCGTACACGGATCAGCCGCTGATAACATTAAAGCAAAGCTTCCTTTGTGTGGCGGCGGTCTGCTCTGCACCACTGTAACTGCTTGTGGCGTGAGCCAGGCGAGCGGCGGCTTTGAAGCTGCGGCCGGGGCTCATCTGACAGGCCGCTGTGGGCAGTGTGGAGGAGCAACCATGCTGAGACCATGTGACTTTACCCACCTTTAATGTTAATATTTACGAAAACACTCTTTAGGATGTTTCTATTTTTATTTATTTATTTTTTGTTCTGCTCAGAAAATTTTTCCAGAGTTTTTGAGTTGCAGCTTCATGACTTCCTTAAATCATTTAGAAATTCCTGAATTTACCTCAAACTACAATAAATAATAAGAAAATAGTTGTAAATATTTACAGAATGAAAGCTGTGATGTAATCACCAATAACTTTAAGTTCTTTGTTATTTTCTATTAAAACATTTACTTAACTTTAAAAAATACCAAACAATGTAAACCAAAAATAAAAAGAAAATCTGGTTTATCAAAACGGCCAACATTTATATATTTTATACTGAATATACGTAAGTAATTATTCTTTAACCCTCACATGTGGCTGCTGTATTTGTTACATTTTTTTATAAAGTTTTTTTTTCTTGTTTATTTATTGGCCGTTGTTAATTTTTCCTACCCTAAACAAACAAAAACAAACAAAAAAACAAACGTACATTAACTTTAAAAGCTAAAAGAAGAAATTTGTTCTTGAATTCTCGAGGGTTTATAAAGGTTGCAGCATCAGAAAGTGAAGTTTTTAACTTTGATTTATTAATTTTATGTTCTTCATGTATTTCAAAGATCTTGTTAAAAAAACCAGCAGATAAATCAATAATCCTCCATTCTGTAATCTTCAGCTAAGGGGGAAAAAAATCTCAATTTGACAGAACTTATGAAAAATAACATGTTTAAAAGGAGTTATGCAGAAACTGAAACTTTTTAAAGCCAGTGTTGGACTGAATTACAAAGTAACTACTTGGTGCATTTAAATTACTTTTGTCAGTAACTGAGTAACGTAAATAATCACAGTTCAAATGTTGGTCATTAAATTACAATGACTATACTACAGAAACTCATTACTTCATGACCCACATTTTGGTGCAGTGAAACCACCAGTGACTAAAACGAATTCATTTGTGTAAACAGTCGACTCTGACGTGGTCTCTGGGTTACTGACGCATGCGCACGAATGCAGTTGGAGATCAAGGTTAGAAGAAGAGAGCAGAAAAATGGACGTTGATGAATTTGTACATTTAAAAAAATTGTAGGGACATTCAGCAACAGGAGATATTTACTTATTTCTAATTTGTTGAACAAAAACATCTCAGTGAAGTGTGATTTATGTCCTGCTTTCTACTGCCCTAGTGCCATTGAGCAACCTGTCTGTACATGATGTAGGCTATTATACAATGTACATTTTTCATGTTCATGCGATGAAATGAATGAGGTGGTGATGAAAAAACTTGTGTAGCTTCTACGCTTTTATTGAGAGGATGTTGTTTGTGAGTTTTATTCATTTGAGACTTTGTATGTGAGCAGAAGTAAAGTAGTGAATTACTTTTTAAATGGAGGAATGAGTACAGTAAAATAATTACAATTTCATCCGGTAACTGAAGGAAAGTAATCAATTACTCTTTAAAAGTATTTTACCCACCACTTTATTGCGTGTCCTTCTTCTCTTTCAAAAAACATGTTGTAAGTGACTGGGAAGAGAGTTGTATTTTAGTTTAGACATAAATGGAACTGTCTTGAATTCATCAGTCAGATCATTTCTGTATTTTAGATTTGATCCATGGAGCATGTGTGTGTTCATGGTAATCAGCCTGATGAATTGTTCTGATAGCCATTTTTTGATAAACATGCAGAGGAAGTTTCCACATCAGTCTGACGGAGAATGTCGGCTGTTTGAGCAGCAAACCTAAACTTTTTCACTCATTTATTCAAACATTTAGCAACTGTTTGAAGATTTAATCAGAAAACTTTTTATATGCTGAATTCAAAAGGATCCAATTCTAAAATTTACAAAGTTTTAAAATGAAAAATAGTATTTAAGATGAAATCCTCAAACATGTTCATGGTTTAATAAAAAAATGGGCTTTTACTCCCAAATGAAAACAAACCATGAAATGGTCGTCTTGGAATCCTTTATCTGCTCATGTCTCCTGTCCTTCTCTCCCTCCTCAAAAACATGAAAACAAACTGATATCTTCAGTGAAATAATTAGCTTGTCATAAGAAAAAAGCATCTCAGTGTCGTAAAGATAAAATCTGCAGCTGGTTTACCGACTTTGAAGGGAAACGTTAAAACTCAACGAGTTGATAATGTTTTCAGAGCGTCTCCACATGGACTGCACTTTTCTGTTTATTTAAGTGGAACATCTCTGAGTGTTTCAAACTGCTGGACAAGAAGAAGCAGAACAGATCAAAGTTGGTCACGTTTGAGTCTGTTCTCCATCTGCACAGATGGGAAAAGAAACCGGTTCTGACGGCATTGAGGTGAAATTGAATTATACTTATCTTTTCCAAAGATGAAAGCTGGTTCTTCACAAACCAAAGAAATCACTGCTTTTATTTACAAATCTCTCTGAAGTTTTATCAATCACTGAAAAGATTCTGAGACAAAATCACAGCAAGAACAAAAAGTCATTAAAAAGGGTCCTTTATGATAAAAAGTGAACCAGTTTTACAAAGAAACATCCATTTTTCTCCATGTCATGCATACTATGAACAAAAGAAATGATTCTGTGTTCCAAAAGTAATACTTCTGTGTTTAAAACAGGTTGCTGTACAAATAATGATGGTTTCCTGACAAACAATAAGTATCTAATCTGTATTTTTGAACTTTTATCCAAACTTTTATGAGAGAATTGAAAATAAATAGTTGATGCTCGTGATTTTTACAGAAAACAAGGAAATGTTTGTTCCAGGAAAAATAACCATTTTTTAGACATGTTTCTAAAAGGTCTCTTATTTTCTGAGCCAACTCACGTAAACAGGAAGTGATGTAACACTTCCTGATGCTATTGGCTGCTGGTGGTCAAATTTTCTGGAATAGTTCTGAAACATGAGAGCAGGAATGTTTCTGTGGATGGAACAACTACGAGCGAATGTTAAGCTCTTTATTCATAATGTAGTAACTGAACGTATTTATAGGTGTGTTTCAATTTACGAGATCAGTCCGTTTTTCAAGTGCCATCTTGGATATATATGACTTCATCAAGGACTTGCCAAAAATGGACTGGAAGCGGGACAAAAGTGTTCGTCCGTCGTTGCAGCTGTTGATCCAACATCAAGAAAATAAAACTGGCCTCACTGTAGCACAGTTCTGACCTCAACTGAGTTTAAAGTTGATTATTTATACCTTCATCAATAAATGTAACAAAAGCGTGAAAATGTTCCACAGCTCCAGAAGTTTAACTTTTTAATAGTTGAGTGCATCCAGATTCTCCCTTTAATAAACCCCTAGAGGTGACTTGATGAACAGACTGACCGAAGTACAACTTCAGTGCGGCTCTTTGCCGTTTACTCAAATGGCAAAAATGCTTGATCTGTAAGCCTAGTCCTCTAAAAATGACATCCCAGAACCTGAAAAAGCATCTGTGTAAAGAGAAAAAGGTCAAAGTAAAGGAAACATGTGAGACTTCAGCCAAAGTTTAGATTTTTAAGAATCTTTTGAATTTATTCAGGATTTAATGTGCTTTGTCTTTTTTCTTTTTAGGTTTTGGAAATCTGTTGAAGATGCTAATTACTGGCTGGAAAGACTTGATCAAGATCTAATTACAAGACTGGAGGTGTTCATCAGAAGCAGGTGAACATCTCACAAACTTTGCCGTCATTTACAGCAGAAAGTTCCCGTCATTTCCCTCATTAGTTGTTTGCTGTTACCAGGAAGATTTCACATGAATATGAACATTTTCAGAACCCTTGCATGATTTGAGAACCTTATGAACCTGGACTTGTGACTAAAGACTTGAAACTTGACTCAGATTATTTGGAAACTTAAAAAAGAGGATGCCCAAAATTCACATCTCAGACTTCACCAAGCATGTTGGAGGTCAAAGTTCAACTGAGATTCACAAAACTGCATCAGGACAAACTACATGACCTCTGGAGCCGTGTTCTTTACCACATGTTTGGGGTTAATGCACACTGACCTGTGTGGAAACGATGCAAAAATATCAGCCTGTCAGAATGAGCAGCCTACTTTAAAGCACGGCAGCGGAAGAATGATGATTTGAGTTTGATTTGGAAAATTTTGAACAAAGCTTGCACATAAAGACTGATATCTTCATTCATTCCTATGTGTAAATGTTTACTTTGAAGACCAAATATTGACAGAAATTGAAAAGTTTTTTTCAATGTGGTGGTTCAAAACTTACTACTTAATGCGAGGAACCTCTCATTCTTGGACACAGTTCCACTAGGCCATTGAGCTGCAACAAAGCCTTAAATCAAAAAGTTCAAAGTTAGGTCTGATGTAAAATACAGTATTTCAGCAAAACTATTAAAGTTAGGTTGTTTTTTTGGCAGAAAAAGCAGAGGAACTGAAGATTCCGGTTTTGTTTTGGTCCAACCTGAGCTGTCTGAATCATCTGTTCTTTGCTCGTTCATATTCAGCATGGCTGCGAATACACAGGAAGCAGGAGAGTTTGGATGAAAATGTCTAAAAGCTGAAAATCCTATAAAAATGCAATCCAAGGCTGTGTGTGATGTGAAGGTCTGGCGGGCTCTCCATCGGCTGGTTCTCATGAAAAGCTCAGAGGCCCCGGACAGATATTCAGGTGTAATTAGAAGCGTGTGGTGCGGCGTGTCAGCCTGCGGCCTCAGTGCTTCTGTCTACACGTACAGAGAGATTCCGACCTGTACACACACTTTAAGTTGAGTCACAGTATATCACGGCCCCACGTCACAGCTCTGCTTTTACACTGATCTATGGGCTGTGAGAAACCGTGGGAGAAGGGCGTCTGCAGAGGACGCTCATCTATGAACCACGCAAAGAGACGGGAGGAAAACACCACTCGCTCAAACACTTCGGTCTGCTGTGTTTGTGAAGATTTTACATTTCAGTCAACAACCTTTTCAAAAACATTATTCAGCTGGAAGTGGTTTGTAGAAAAGTTATCTGCTATCCACTTAACTCTGAGACACAATCCCAACAATGGGATTTTATTTACTTATTTAAACCAAAATAAAATCAGAGCAAAGCTATTTAAAGACCCACTCTATTGAAAATGTGTTTTGTTGGTGTTTTGAACATGTTCTTGTAGCATTTTTCTCATGATGGAGGACACATAAATGATCTTATATAAGATTAAAACTGCATTTCTGAATATTTCTTTATTGAAATTCTGGATCAGGACCAGATAAAAACCCGCGGTTTGAAAAAGCTCAGCAACTGGGCGGTCTAAAGTCTCCTTGCTCCACCTCATTCTGATGCGTCCTCTTTCAGACAAATGCATCTGTGTACGTCTTTGTTTTCAATGTCTGAGCTGGAATTTGGATCAGAACTGTATAGCTGGATGTTTCTGATATTGCTTGCTAATTTTTTGCTATGCTAATGTTAGCGGTACAGTAGACAAGGGGCTGATGGGAAATTAGCAGAGGCTAACATCCATGCCAACAGTTCTGCCCAGAACTCAGAAGCACGTTTCTACTGGACTCCTGCAGAAGCTGTCCTACAAAACCTCACAGACTTTTTGATTGTGGCTGAAAATGTTATAATAAGTAAGAAACCACTCAGAATGATTTTACAAAAGAAAAGAAAACAGTTGTGGTGGGACTTGATAGTAAAGAAACAAGAATGTCTCAACATGAAAGAGTCTAACTTTCAGATTAAATTTGCACAGAATTTCGAGGTTCGTTTTTGTGCGCGAACTGACAGTCCAGGCATGTTGGGATTCTTGTGCAGAACTCTCCAGTTAACAAAGAGTTAGTGTTATAGAAGACGATGAAAGATCATTGAACTGGCTGGGCTCTCTGATGTCTGAAGGTCGCTTTAACATAAAGAATCTTTACAATGTGCGTTCTAACTTGGCATTAGAAAATAATAAAATAATTACAGGATGGAGAAGATGGACGATAAAACTATTCTCAGAGCACCAAAAAGTTGCACTTTATGAAGCGCCTTCATGAAACTAATGTGTAAGTTACCGGCAGAGTGCGATTCCTTTTTTTCGACACGTTTTCGTCACGGTGGGTCGACCCGTATGGGAGCTGCAGGTTTTTGGGTTGTCCGGCCAGTGGAGGGTTGCATTGGGGAGCGGCTGTGTCTTAAGGAGAGCTCAGGTGTGTCGTGCACATCACAGTCACTTCAGCCGGCTCATCTTACAGGTTAAGGCAGTCCTCATTCAGCTTTCACAACATCTCCACATTTAAAAACGGTCATGTTACATAGAGAGCAGGCTGCTGATCAGTCAAACAAAACAAAGATCTCCAAGCTTGTACTTTTCTGCTGCTGGTGTGTTGCAGTTGGATTCAGAAGAAGTTCTGCATTGAATCATCTGTTTGTAAAAATACACCAAGTCAGCTGAGGGGATTATGCTGGATCACCGTTGTGTGAATATTTTCTTCCAGCAGGAATTCTTGACCGAGTTTCCCCAAAACCTTTTTTCTTTGTGCAGAAAAGTCCACATCAGACACCAGGAATCCCACAATTCCTTCACCCAGGTTTCCACCTTGTTATCTCTGGGGGAAATCTTCCAGGACAGAAGCAGATATGAGCTTCAGCAAAGGAACCGCAGTGAGGACAGGCTTGGCCTCCGTCCATTCAGCTGGGATGTTACGAGCATGAGATCTGATAGCAGAGCAGCCCCAAACAGCAGTGACACATGCAGAGCCAACCATAAATCCCCTCCACAGCTCAGTGAGAATGAGAAACAATGAGTGGCTGAGGCCAATGGCCAGATGTGCGGCGGTGCTGCTGAGGAGCAGGACAGATTTATGGGCTCTTCTTTAATGAGGTAACATCCTTTTCACTCATAAGACTTTTAAAAACTTATTTCTTTGGCTCCCACGTGCAGGGAAAAGCAATCCGGCTGCAGGTGAGGCAAAGATGCAGGCAGGAGGGCGGAGGAATGAAAGTAAGACGCAAAAATGATTTTTTTTTTCTCGTTGTGACGTCATTTGAGCGGCCAGTAAAGTCAGGAGTTCTGGGAGTGAAAGGGAGGCTGGGAAAGGAGAGTAGCAGCAACATAAACAGTGCAAAAATGATCTATGGTGCATTTTGTGAATGGAAAGATTCTGAGCTTTTATCCTGCAGATGATGGGAAAACACAAAATTACAGATAAAAACATCATGAGGTCATCAGAAATGTGAAATAAGAAATGTGTGGAAGGTTTTCAAACAGACTCAGCTTCTGCATGACCTTCATTCCAATTAGAATGGACAACTCCTTTCTAACGCACTAGTTAAAGGAATTCCGGCTCTTTTGGATCGGCTCACTGACGAGTCTATCGGCTCCCAAATGGTTCTTCAGTTTTTATTGGTTTATTCAATTTACTATCAACAACTACATAAAATAAAATGTTGCAACCGCAACACAAAATGAAAACGTAAAAAAGGTTTTTGATCACGGTAAAGGTTGGCACTTTGAAATAAAGCTGACCTGGTTTCTTCTGATCTGCCCTGTTCTGGAGAAGGTTCTCTCAGTTCTCAGGTGCAGGTTGTTAGTGGAACCGGTTCTGTACGCAGCTGTGTTCTTGCAGACTGTACACTCATCTTTTGTATTATCAATACAATTGAAATGGTTTCAGATTTAGCGTTTTTTTTTCCCCAGTGTAACTCGTTTTTCTTTCTGCCCGCTGGTGCTCTCTCAGTCTCGATGCTGCTGCTGCCACGCTAATGACCCCTTCCAATCAGTGCAAAGCAAACGCATATTGAACAACCCAGTAGTACGAATCTGCAGGCTCGGAGGACCAACGGCACTCTCAGGACGGCACTCTCAGGACTCCTGATGCTGGGTTCATCAACATTTATTTCTACTATGAATGTTACTAATGTTGAAAATTTGGTTTAAGTAAAAAACTGTAATTTATTGGAAATTGACTTTTACTGTTTTAAGATTAATGTAATAAATGACCTAGTTGTTTTTGTTTTTGCAGCGCTTCGATACATTTTTTATCTTCTTACCACTCACGTGTACTATTTGCCTTGTGCGGTCTGCAGAAAACTAAAGTGATTTGCACTTAAGGCCACCGTAGGCATGTTTGGACTTTTTGTCTTTGAGAGGCTCAATGTGTTCTTAATGTTGCTTATAATAGAAGGTCCATTAAGAGTCAGCAGGAATTCCTAAAAGACTTTCATTCACAATAAAGGTTTGCATTTAGAAATCCAGTTTTGAAGAAGTTCTCTCAGTTGTCAGGTGTGTGTACAGGTTGGTGTGGAGCCTGTTCTAGATGAAATGACGTTTCTGTAGACTTCTCCTTTGTATAATCAATAAAAGTGAAATGGTTCTTGATTTTGATTCTTTTCCTGCAGTCGCTCATTTTGCTGTTGTTGTTGTTGCACCTTGATCCTACTCGGTTCGTTTGCTGCTGTGCATGTAACGCCACCCCCAATCACATGCAGCTTGAAGAGAAATAAAAACAAGAGTGAATTTAAAAAAAACCTGCTCATCATTCACTCTGAAGAGACGCTGCATTTTAAGGGGAGCGCAGGTCTGTCTTCCTGGAGTCTGGTACAGCCACCTCAAAGGATGGCGTGAAAATGGAACATACCATGTGTTGTGTGTGTGATGCATGTATTGTGAAGTATTTGCATGGATAATAGAATATGAACACACTCAAGACATATGACCGGTGATGTTGTTGCACGGGATGTGCACGTGATATGCAAGTGCCTGTAGTCAAATAATCTGGGATTGGTTTAATCCAGACCTGACCTTTTAGAGTAAAAAGTGAAAAAGCCGTCTTGTTAAGGAACCAACATGCTCTATAACTGCAGCAGAACCAAACTCCACAGAGACGAGCGCCTGCTGTGGGGTTTTTCTTGTTGGACTTTGGCCGGTTTGGGTGAAAAATGGAGACTGGAAATTGGGAATAGGATTATTTTTGATTTCCTTCCAGTTCTCTAAATGTAAATGGCACTTCCTTGTCCATTTTAATATATAATAAAGTGTTTCATAAATGAAGAACTAATTAGTTCAGTTGTTAATCTGGAAAATCCATAAGATTTTCATGTTTGTCTGTAAACCATTTTTATTTTGAAAATATGAAAAATTACTTTATTGAACCACTCAGGGTGGGACTAAATAGGGCTTACATACTAATATTTCTAACCACATGACAGAACGTGGTTTGACACCGACTTGCTTCATGACGCAGCGTGTAACCTGAAGGAAACGGCAGCACATGTTGCCTGGGTTCCTGCTGCCCTCTCAGGGCAGGAGGACGGCGTGCCATGTGCGCTCATGCAGCCGCACGCACTGTTTGCTGACACAAAGCTGGGTGGTCCTCCTCTGCAGACGGGGTGCCCACCGATTCCGAGAAGTCTTTCAGAATGACATGTGATCGGACTGCAGCTCCCACTTTCCTTCACTGAAGTCCATCAGACTTGATGTAAGGTGTTTGTGTTGCTGCTCTCATTCTGAAGGGCGTCGCCGTCTGATTGGGTTCAATTAGTGATGAATGGATTTAAAATGTATTTCTTCCCCGGCTGCTGCTCATGCTGTCAATTCCAGTGTTTGGGTTTCATTAATGCTGTTAAGATGTTTTTATGAGAAGTTTCTCATTAGATCTAAATCTGTGGACTTTTTAAAACATCCTCCTGCTGTTTAGAGTTGGAAAAGAAAACAAACGTTACAAAATATTACACTGAAATCTTTTTCTTAATCTGTAAAAGAAGTCGGTATTGTGAAAAAATAATTGTGAAAGAAATATGTGCTGAAACCTAAAAACTACTTCCAAATCAGACTTTTGCCTTTTAATCGGGAATTTTAACTTATAGTTTTCTAAAGTTGAGGCCCATCCCACAAGTTTATTAAAAAATCCATAAAATTGACATTAGTGGATAAATATTCCCTGAAAAAGCGAGGAAAGTGCTATTGGTTTGGTTTCTACTCTCATCTGAGACCATTGTCACATGATCCATGTGTAGATGCTTGGAGAAGAGCGTCCTCCACATTAAGGGGTGAGATGTTTGGGAAAGTCTAATCCATCCATCCATCCATCCATCCATCCATCCATCCATCCATCCATCCATCCATCCATCCATCCATCCATCCATCCATCCATCCATCCATCCATCCATCCGCCTCCAGACCAGATGCCTGAGACACCTCAAAAGATTTGTCCTGTCAGGAGAAGGTAAACCTGCGACAGGTTGGTGAGGACAAATGTGTTCGAGGATGACTCTGGGATCTTCAGTGTCCTCATGGTGGAAAAGCTGAAAGCTTTTAGTCTGAGAAGTTCTGGAGCATCTCTGGAAGCCAGCCTTAGCATAGTTCACTTCATTTAATCCGGGTTGAATCACAGAGACAGCCCAAGGTCAAACATGGCTAACTCTCATGAACAGTATGCATTTATTTTGATTTGCATTTGTTCTGTTGAGATGCTGGACGTCTCCACATGTGAACCTAACATGAAGAAGACGGGAGGTGTTCCTCCTCTGCTCCTGACTCATCCTCTCCTCCTCTCAGCACAGCTGGACCAGGATGGGAAGCCCTTCGTGATTGGGCACAGGAACCGCGGTGGAAAAGACAAAATCCAAAGTGGACAAAGTGATTTGAGACCTGACTGAGAGCGACAGCAGCTGAAATTGAATTTCCGTGTTCAGGTGATGTAATCCGCCGGCCGTGGACTCTGAGATGTTATAACCTTAATTTGGGGTTCATTAATCGCGGGCCGATGACAAGGTTTCCACCTGGTCCCAGCTGCACGGAGCTGCCAGCTGATTTAAGACGGCTCCCCGCCTCGGCATGTAAACCATGTGCAGCAGGAATGTATAAGCAAGCCGTAAAAATCGGATTTGGTTTGAGGCCTACAAGACAGATCACGCTGTAAAACAACGCACCACATCTTCATGGGGGTTGCCAGGTTTTTGGGGTTTGGGGGGGTATTGGTTTGTTCTAAGTGACAAGCTAGAGATTTGAGGAGGGGAGGGCTTGTTTAAAAAGAAAAAATGGATCACAATCCCCAGAAGTTGTAATCCTCAACACAAATAAACAGTTGATAATGTATGACTCCCACTACACGGCTTCTTTTGGGAGGGGCACGTTCACATGCAGGCCAATCACCAGCACACAATGTTTATGACATGCTAAAAAAAGGAAAGGGTTGCTTAATCTCAGATTGTAATCCAGCTCAAGAAAAGATGCTTCTGGAGAAGTGAAGTCAGCTGCTCCATCTTTCACACGAATCAGCCGGAAGGCGACTGTGAGGAACGGTTTCATCCTCCATAATCTCTGTAATGGTCTTTCATGGCTCCAAAACCCAGAGAGACCCAAACGCACCACCGTGTGTCTGCTGGAGAATGTTTAAGGAACCAGGACTTCAGGCTAATCCTTTACCCAAACACGCCAAAGCAAAGCGTGGCCTTGCTGTACACGCGTGACGGAGAAGCACATCTGTCACTGCACTTTCCTTTAAACAGCAGAGATGGTGAAGATGGCTGCAGTGGAGGAGAGAAATTTACAAAAACTCAGGCAGTGATCTCCTCCTCTCAGGTGAAGCTGCTGAATTCTGCTCACGCGTTATAACCAAAACTTTCATGAAAAGCTTTGACCACTTTTCCAGTCTTTTTCCAGTACATTTCAATCAGTTATTTGTGTTTTTGGAAAAAAAAAAGCAATTTGGATTTTTCATCAAGTTTATTTGAAATCAAGAATAGAAATTCCCTTCCAATCACAATCCCCTTCTCAAAATGTTAATTTTATATAATAAAATGTATATTAGAAATTATATATTATTATAATTAAATAATACAAATAAATACATATTTTTTCACTTCTAACAAAACAACAATAACTGAATTATTGTACATTGCTGTTTTTTTCGTCATGTTTTTTTTTTACAGTTTACAACGTTTCAAACTAAAGGTCAGAGTGGAGCCTTTTTAAGAGTGTATCAAACTTTTTAGGAGGGATAAATGTAAAAACACAAATGATACTGTAATATGCATATGCACGCTGCAAATGGAAGAATTTTACAGGAGGTCTGAGGTCTAGTGTCTCTGCAACTCTTCTTAGTTATTATTCATTTTAACTGTTACTCAAACTCCTTTACCTTATGTGTGGTATGACACTTCCTGAAAAGTTTGACATACTTTCAAAGAGACGTAAATGCTCCCTGATTTTACTTTGAAAATTGCAACAAAACTAAAAACAATTGAGTTCCAAGCTTTCCTAATGTAACAGCTTTGAAACTCTTTCCATTCTCTCGTTTGTTGGAAGCAGAAAGTGACAGTTCTGGTGAAATAAAATATTAAAGGTTCCTGAACTGGAAGAGCCGCTCCAGTTTAGAAGAAAAAGTGTGGAGAGCTGGTGGTCTTGATCATTTCTCACCTCTCGGGTCGGTTTCTGCTCCGGCTGTGACTCAACTTTTACATTTAAATATTTACGATGATGCAAGAATGCAGCCACTCAGAAATCAGTTTGTCCACGTTTTTCAGAATAAAGTCATGTTTGGTGAAGGAACGTCTGTCTGGCTGAAGTTTCTGAAACAGGTAGACGTTTACGCAACGTTATCTCCTTCCTGTGTACAACCGTGTCACTGGGACTGACTCCCAGCTGGACCAGGAGCTCATCCGTCATGTTGCATGCGTGGAAGAAGGAAGGGTTTCCTCTGCAGCTGAGACTTGACGTGCGGGCCTCAGCTGCGTCAGGCTGGAGGGGGTCTGGAGAAATTCACGCCAAGGTTTGGTTAGAAACGCGCCGGAGACGCCGCCGACTGTTATTTCACAGCAGTAAAGTTATGCTTTGGAGAAACTGTTTGTGTTGTAAGAAAGACAAGAGTTTTAAAGAGACTTTATGTCTGTGTGAGGAGAATTTCTGCCAGACTTTTACAGGAGGCCTGAGGTCAAGTGTCTCCACCACGCTTTTGGTTTGTGTCAGAAATGAAGTTAAATATGTCTCAGATTTACTGTTAATTCCCACAGTTTTAGTTTTGTCTGTGTTGCGCTCCTCATTTTTACTGCATTAAATAAATACAACTCTTCTGTGTGTAATGCATCTCCAGATACATTCAGTCTGAGCTCCAGATTGCATGAACTTAATCTTCCAACGACCCGGTTTAAAGGAAGCTTCAGCAACAGCTGAAAAAGTCCAGATTACTCTTAAAAAATCAAACCTGTTATGGAAACATCCCGAAGAATCTTCCCAGATCATTTTCATCTGTTGAACTGATGGTCAAACACATCCCTGCAATGCAGAAGTCACTCAAGTCCTGCAGCTGCTAATCAAACCCAAATCATCATCCCTCCACCCTCGTGCTTTTCAGTCACAAAAAAACCCTTTATTATCTAAAGTTTTTCAGCCTAAAAAGCTATAGAACGTTCTCTTCTAAGGTCACCATTATGATTGGTACTACAGCAGAAAATTAAACCTTTCTGAAGTTCTGGATCCCACCAGTTGCAGGCATCGGTTCTGTGGTTCTGCTGAATGTGAGAGTTCAGGTCGTGACTGTGAGGGTTGTTTGTAAAGCACATTTATAACAGCTAAACTGCTGTGTGGTTGAAAACACAAGAAAAATGCAAATAAAAAAATGTAACATAAAACCGGTTTGCAAACAAAACTAAAAAACATGCAATGTGTCATGAATGTCATGCATGTATGCATTAACACGCCTCTTTATGATTAGGAGACATTATATTGTTGAGAAGATGACGTCCCTTTATTTGAGTTATTTCTAATCAATTAACTAATTAATATCTAAAATAGAGATGACATACTGTGTGTGTGTGTGTGTGTATTTTTAGTTGAATTTCTTTGGCTACAGCTGAAATTTTCTTAAAATAAACCAATTTTTAAAAAAGCAGCTTTGAGCATGAAGGACACTATGAAAGTGCTGCCTTCCATGTGGTCGACTTTAAATTTCTGTTTTATTTTGTTTAATAAAACGTTAAAACTTTTTAGTATTTAGAAAAACTCTCTGAATCATAAATCTTTAGGTGTGTTTGATCACCTATAGTTGTATTTGTGTATGTTTTTTTTTGCTATTGATTGACATAAATAACATAACATAAATAACAATCAAGTTAAAAAAAATGCTTTAGTGTTTTTGTTTCCAACCCCTTCAGATCCTATGTCACGCTTTTGTAGTGCACTATTTAACCCAGGACTCCGCTTAATTTTATTATTTTAAAAATTATATTATTATATATTATTATAAAGGTTAATTTTGTTTAGTTTGGCTTGTTTTTCTCTGGTCAAATGAGGTCAGACTTTAGGTTTTATGGCGGATCCGAGCATGCAGTGCAGCTCCTTCTCCTGAGTTGGCATTGTTGCTGCAGATGGTCTCATGTCTAATACCAGGTCATCGTTAAACATACGTGTGCTGTTCCTGATGAACATGTGTCAGAGGCAAAATGGCCGCTCCAGCACAGCACTGTGGTCACTCACCTGGGACTCAGACGCCACAAAACTCCACGCTGCTCTAATGAGCTGCACCCTGCTTTCCCAGCAGCGCTCATAATTTCACCTCCGCTATTTAGATTGAGGTTTAATTCGTTCAGCTCCACAGCAGGCAGCGAAGTTGTTCTCATGCAAATGAGGTAAACGTGTACGCCAAATTACAGGTTGTCATTTTTCATCAGGCGCAGGCAAGGCAGACGAGCTGCAGAGTCGGGCGCGCAGACGAGGCAGCAGGGGAGGATGAGAAAAGAGCCGAGTGAAATCCTGCACACGGCAGAGATGATTTCTTACTCTCTGTGGCTGCCGTTTGATTGGATTACAGTACAGATGTGTTTTGCAGAGGATAAATCAAAGTTTTGTTATCGCCGCTGAAACCTGACGAGGATCTGGTGAGCTGGACTCACAGGACGACTTTGAGGAGGCGAGTAAACATTCAGAAACCCGTCCTTGCACATTATCAGCCTGCTTTGCTTGATTCTTGCTGTTTGGTTGTGTACATGAAGCCTAATGCATGGCAGAGGTCACATGTTAGAAGCCCTGCCATAAAAAAGGCCCAAGGGGCAAAGGGGGGAAGGAGAAGAAAGCCGGCACAGAGGGAGCAGGGGGGGGACTGGCGGCGGCAGAGGAGGCGTCTGTTTTTCCTCAGGAGCGAAGCTGCAGAGCAAAGTCGACATGGAAAAGCCAGGGAATGGGAAAGTGGTGCAGAGAGCGGCGGGATCACGCCTTCAGCCCAGCTCCAAAAGCCCATCAGAGCCGAGCTGTTTGGTTCTGGAGCCGCTCAGCTGGATCAGACGGACAGACTGTCACTGATGAAGGCTCATCACAACTCAAATCCTCGTTTGTGTCCCATTTGTCTTTTTTGGGTCTAATGAAGCTGATTCTAAAAATCCAGATGTGACAGGAAGTGAGTCCCAAAGATGAAGAGTGAAGGGATGCAGTCGCAGCAAAACAATCGACATTTGTTCTTGTTGGGTTCCTCGAAGAGTCCAAACCATGAAGACGAGTCTTTCTCGTGTGTCTGTTCGGGTACATAAAACATACAGACGTCCCTGAAAAATGAAAGAAAATTGTTTGAATAAAATATTTTTTCTTCTATTCCAAATTACAGACATCTAAAACAAATCAAAATATACTTTAAAAACAAAGTACAAATCAATTAATTTAGCTGCCAAAGATAATTACACGTATATCATAAATCAATGAATTAAAAAAATAAATTATGACTAAATAAAAAAACATTTGTAACACAAAGAAGCATCAAACAAGTCAATCAAACATCTGCGTGCAAAAAACTGCTTACATTTTATTTAGTTCAGCAAAAAGATTTGAAATGAAAAAGATGCATATAATCAGACAAACGTTACTCGTTGCAAACAAAATACATGAAGAAACATGATTATTGTCAGACACAAAGAATGAGCTCATTGGAGATAGAAACGTCTTTAAAATAATAATAATAATGTTTGACAAATTAAAAAAAATGTGAAAAGACAGAACGGCAACAGTTAGACATGGCAGCGGTAGTGTGATGGTGTGGGACTGCTTGGATGCCAGGAGGATTTACATTTACATTCTGTGCCGTTCTAAAAAGTTCTGAAGGCAACGTCCTGCTTTAGTTCACCAGTTCAAAGAAACCCGGGTTCTGATGGAGACTGCCGATCCAAACAGCAGCAGGAAACAGAAAAAAAACAGAACAGAGAATCTGAAGAATTTGGATTTAAGAGATTTTAAAGTTTTCATGCTGTAAAATCCTTCTTTGGACCTAAATTAAAACGAAACTCTGCACACATGAACACTTCTCATAAATGAAGTGCAGATGTTGCTCCTAAACTCATTTTCATGCTCCGATATTTCACTTAAAAAATATTTATTCAAGTTCTGATTATCTGTTTGAAATCAAAATGATTTTGATGTAATTTACAAGAAAGTCCTTTTTTAAATGAAAAAGATGATGAATGCTTTGTGGTTGAAGTGGATCTGTCTGAGGTCCTGCCACCTCTCTAATTCCTACAGTGTTTTTCTTAGACAGTATTTGACCCGGCTCTGCTGTCAGCTGCGTCTCGGGTCTTTCAGGAGCAACCGGGCTCTGCTGGCACCAGCAGGGCTTAGCTCAGATTGACCCCAAGTCTCTCATCTCTCTTTTCCCACAGGACGACTGACCTGGGCAGCCACAAAGCACTCATGGTCAGATTTATGTCCCGGTCACATCATTCTCAGGTTATCTCTGTCCTCAGAGCAATTTAAGGTAGAAGTGAGTGTCTCGCGTTGGACTGCTTTAAATGTGTTCAGGAGCAAAGTCTTGGCTTCAGACATTCAGACAATCATTCCCAGGAAAACTGGTTTTTAATTGGAGCCACAAATATGGAAGCAAACTTTTGTCCCACATGAAACTGGCACCTGATGAGTGTCTGTGTGTGTTTGCACATTGATGTATTTCAATAAAAAAGTTACATTAACATTTGCGATAAAGATTATTTACAAACATGCCTGTTGGACTGTGAGAAATCCCCTTTGACACCTGAAAGTTCAGTGCATCGCCTGCATGCTTGCATTATCAGTCCAAGCGCGCTGCATGTTTGCAACAAGTCTTCATCCGTGCTCTAATGTGGGTTAATCTGCAGTTTTTCAAACTAAAAGTTTTTAACGGCAAACTCGTCGACTTCCTGTCACAACTACCTGTCCTCATTCCTCTGCTGGAAATTCTAAAATCTGAAATATAAACTTCTAATTGAACAGAGGACTGGAGACAGTTTGGACTTTTCTTTGACCTCCAGGCTTTCCTGATAAGAGACTTGACCAAAGTCTTTCAAATGAATAGAAACTGAATGCTCAAACTGTTTTAATGTTTTCAATCCTCAATTTTAAAATGAAATTGACAGAAAATAACACAAACTAGAAGAATTGTTGCTGATAAACATGAAGGACCACCACAGACCAAAGCTGGATCCAAATTCAAGATTCTTTTATTTTAATGTTACGCTTTTGAAAGATTAAAATCTCACAGAGGTTACAAAAATAAAAGCATCAAACACAGACAGATTAAAACATCCAACTCAGACAGGATCCACTAAAGTTAAACTCACCGTTTGGACTCAGATCCACTAAAAGCTTTCTGAATAAAAACGTCTTGACATGGTTTCAAAACACTGGACTTGAAGGAAGAGAATTCCAAAGATGAGGAGCGACTGTTTGTTCTGCAGCCTGTTTTTGGAAGATTTTAAAGATTTTGAGATCTGAGGTATCAGGCCGGGAGAGTCAGGAGTTAAAAAGTCAGTAAAATCAGTCGCAGTTTGTCCGTTGCAAAACGTAAAAAGACAAAAATGAAAAGTTAAAGTAAGAGACGGCTGGAACACAGACTGAGAAGCAGCTTGGTGACATACATTGTGGCGAGGATAGATCGATGAGACGACCCCGACAGTTGTTTTAAAGACAATCTGCAAATGTAACACTTTAAAAACCTAAAACCAGAATAATTTACCTCCAGGTAACATGAAAACTGTAGGGAGAAAAGGAGAAAACTGGAAGTTGAAGTTGAAGCGAGTGTTTATGAGCATTCCTGTCACTGAGCGTCTTTGGGATCTAAAGGTTTAACCTTCTGAAAATGTGAAGAACTTCATTAATAAAACATTTTGGGGGGAAAATAAAGTTATTTAAAGTTAAGTTATTTAAATATTTTTGTTGTTTGACTTTTTTTGTTTGTAAAGAAGAAAAGAAATGAATAAATATGAACAAGTGATGGAAAGGATGGGTGTTTATGCAAATTCATCTGAGTTGATTAATAAACAAATAGGCAAAGAAAGGGGCGGAGTATAGAAAGCTTTTACTTCTTCTTGGTCTTTTAAACTAATGGAGAAACTCATTCATCTGGGGTTTTTTCAGCTTTGTTTCATAATGTTTTATTACAAATAAAGAACAATAAATAGTGGATGCAACACCAATGTATAAACCTGCAGTACGAAATCCATCTCAATTTAAAGTCTAGTCCTCGAGTTAATCCTTTGGAATCGGAGAATGGCTCCTTAGACAGAAGTTAACAAGCATCAGGGAGTCAAAGAAGCTTTACTTTTGATTTGGTTCAACTTCGTCCTGAAACCATCACCTTCCACCAACATCCTGAGCAGAGAAGAAACCTCAAAACAAACCCAAAAAAAT
Source organism: Oryzias celebensis (assembly GCA_014656515.1). NCBI lineage: Eukaryota > Metazoa > Chordata > Actinopteri > Beloniformes > Adrianichthyidae > Oryzias > Oryzias celebensis. The sequence continues at coordinate 25,582,845 of BNCR01000013.1, forward strand.
GCATTTATCATTTGCCTAAATAGCCTCTGTTTATTCCAATTTAAAGCCTTTACAACTCTGTTCTTGCACTTTAACAAAAGCAGAATGACAATATAGTTATTGCTAAATGTGTTTTTTCACGTTTTAGTTTTCAGGATTTTGTTACCCAGTGAGTTCAGAAGAACAGCTTCAGAACAAGATTTACAGTCATGTTATTAGCCAGTAATTTTCATGTAAAATACAAAGATAAATGAACAGACAATCTTTGAACAGTTGAAAATGTAATTTGATGAAAATTAACGTTTTTAATTCTGCTAAAGAGTTCAGATCTTATCCGATATTCTTGACCTTCATGTGCAGCTCGTTCTTTGGTCTTTTGGACCTTCAGACATGATGCAGTTATGAAAAAAGCGACACTTTGACTCTCAAAGTCCATCACAACTATTTAAGGTCTAAAGTTCTGAGAAGGAGCCTAAATGTGTGTGAAGTATCTGGGGAAGTCCGGCCGCCACGCCTCGGCCTGAGAGGGAATCCAGCGCCTGATACTGTAAAGGTCATTCCGACAACAGGCAATGCTTTTGATAAGCATCCAATCAGAGCTCATGCTGCTTTGATAAACATCCAATCTGAGTGTGAGAGCTTGTCGTTGCATTCCACAGGCTGATCCGACACCCTCAGAGGCCTGATGCCAGCCGGGACTCAGAGCCAGAGAGCTATTTTAAGCTCCGTACAGATAGGACAGAGTTTCAGCCGGACCAAGACCAACCGAGAGACGTGACCAAGCGCAACTTCAACCACTTCCTGCGGTGCAGTCCGCTGCAGCCTCAATCCAAACCTCGACTTTTCATTTGCCAACATCTAAGGTTTTAGGAGTGAAATGAACCAACACAGGTCTGCTTCAGGTCCAAATGTGTTCACTTACTTCTGTTTTGAGTTAAATTCAGGTGGTTCACCGTGAACCGCTCTACCATCAGCTCTTCTCAGACCACAAAAGGACTTCTCACTCTGTGATGTATCCTACCTTAACATAAAATAAAAAATAATGGTTTTGTCATTCTGAAAATGACAAGCAATAACAAAACAATCATTATGAAAATCATTTCTTTGTTTTTCAGCTGCTGTTTGCTTCACAAAGAAAAACATTCATGAGTTCTTTAGGACAAAGTTTACAGGAGCGGATCGGCTCACCCGGAAACCCCTCAGTCCGAATCAATCCGAGAAATTCACCTCTGAAATGTGGGCGGGATTATTGGCGCGGAAGTAAGCCCCCACTGATGTCCCATCATCTCTTTGTTTAGACCCTTTCCTTAAAGCTTTTTTTTTTTTTTGGCAATGCAAAGATGTGTTTGCACAGATGGTACTGCTCCGTTCTGGTGGTCCAGAACAGCCTGGTTCCTGTGATGTCTGAGCGCCAGGAGGATGGACCAACCAAACGACAAACTCAGAGGCCTGAAGGGTGAAGAAGCACAAAGCAGCAGTTTGGGGGAAAAGTTCACGATCTGAAAATAAAATATACAAAGAAAATTCTGTCAAAACTGAGTGGAAGCTAAAAACCCACACTATAATTCTCAATCAAACGTTTTCTCACGGAAAAGCTTTGGCCTTGTTTGATGCTCAGCACTGCCTTCATCTGCTCAGAGTTGTTGGGTCGACGCCTCAAAAACCAAGTTTTTACTACTAAAAGAAACGAAAGTCCAGATTTGTTCTTTAACTCTCAGAGAACGCGAGGAAACTTCGCAGCGGCTTGGACATTTCTATCCTGGGTGGCCTCGGCGGGGAAACGAAGCTCTCACCCCGATGTTTAACTTCACTTCCTAACATCACCTCTCCCAAACCTCCTCCCAGGTAGAGGCTAATGGGCAGCTCCACATCTGTGGCCCATTCAGCGTTTTAATGAGCGGGAGAGCGAGGCGGAGAGACCCTGGCATGAATGGACAAACACAGACTTTAACTAGCTGCCTCTGCCATTAAGAGCCTGTGGGGCAATTATGTTTGCAGCACAATGACCTCAACACAACTGCAGAGTGTTAGTCTATACAAATGTCCTTCAGAGAGCCGCGTGTGATGCTGTTATTTATTCTCTCTGGTCAAACACTCAATAATCCAGCTTTCTGAGGAAATCCTCTGAAACTTCATCTGATGCTGAAAAACAGAATCTTTTTTATTTTCAAATGCAGCAATTGTGTCCAATCAGAAGCAAAAGTTTACCTCCATCCAGCTGATGGGCTGAAAATGTTCAATCTCTGAGATTTCTGGAGGATTCCAGCAGAAGTGTCTGATCTTCTGCATCCAGCTGGAGATCAGCAAGTTCTAAAAAAACTTCCAGCTAAAGTGGCTGACTTCTGGAGAAGTGGGTCCCTGAACTGTCTCCACCTCAGGATCTCTGGAGGTCAACCTCTTTTGCTGATGTTTTGACTCCGAGCTGGGCTGAAGCCTCTGGGGTCGTCTGACACAGAGCAGCCACCCTCTGTTCAAGCTGCTGCTGTGATGTCATCGGAGGCCGACCCGCCGGTGGTCCGTGAGGCCGGGGAGCAGAGCAGGACCCCGTCCACATCCGAACTGAGGATCAGTGACCACAACTTACTTCATGTTTCAAAAGTATATGGATAACATCAATCAGTTCATTTTAAAGTCCTTTAAAACCAAGTTTTAGAAAAACAAACAAACAAAAAAACCAACAAAAAAGTCAAGCAAAAGCAGTTTTAAACCAGATAAATACAAACTCCAATGAAAAACAGCAGCACGACTTCTCTTTGCTCTTTACACCTTTCCAAGCTTTTCTCAAAATCAGCACAGTGGAGAAGTTTAGTCTGATTAAGAACTAGAGTCAAGAAAAAATAAAAATTATTATTAAAACGAGTCAAAATCCTTTTGCTCTAAACTCTGACAATAGAAAAACTTAAATCCAAGACTCAAAAAAACATCAAATGTCCCAGTAGATTTTGGTTCAATTTAAAGGATGTTATTTTAAAGTTTAAGCTGGCTTCCGTTATTATAATTTATGTTGTAAGATTAAGTTCAAGTTTTAGATTTTAATGGGGATTTATTAAGATGGGCCAATTTGTACAAAAATTCTCCCTTAGTTCACATTTTGTTCTAAAATAAGTCATTTCCACTTTTTACTGTAGTGTTTTGTTACTGTAATCAAAATGAACTACACCCAAGTTCTTTAAAAACTAAAAAACCCACAAACAATTTGCTTAGAACTAGCAAACAAAACGTATTATTGGGCTGACGAGCATTCAGTCTGAAGTCATTCTAACAGTTAGCCGCTTTAGCTTATTTTTCCCTTTTGGAATGTTTTTGTGGAACTTCTTGATTCTTTTTGGATAATTTATCATATTTCTTAAGTAAAAATTTCTTGCTGCACCAACAGATAATTTTACTACTTTCTTGTGATTTTTATCCTGGAAATAAGTGTTCTTATTCTGTTTTAGATTCTCTTTGCAGTGCAGAACAACGGTCAAAGCTGGTGGTGGTAATGTGATGATGTGGGCCTGCTTTGCAGTTTCAGAGTGTCTTTTTGTAATCGATAGCTCAGTGATTCCTGAGCTCTATTGGAATGCTGAAGGAGAATGTTATCCTTAATTTTATAAATCTTGATTTTAAAACGCATTTTAAAAATGTGTCTTGTAGAGTGGAAATGAGAAATCATTCAGAGAACCATGTAAGGCTTCAAAAATGTGAAGTATTTTCATCCTTGCTAGTCTTTAAAGTTGGAAAAAAGTCTAATCTGACTTGACAGAATAGACTTTTCACAAGAAAAAACATTTAAAACAAGAACACTTTCAGGAATGTTTTCCTCCAGGCTGAGTTTTAACCAAAGATCACTAAACTTTAAAACCCCACGAGCTGCATCTCAGACTCTACAGGCCTCAGTTGGCTCAAAGCAGTTTGATCCGCTTCAGATTTTAATTTTCTGGTTTTGTGAAAGCAAGCCAAACCGGAGGAAGACGGGAAAGTCTGGAGTCAGCGGGAACGTTTTTCACATCTGTGAGAAAAAAAAAAACTTGAATGTCATATTTCATAAAGTCAATCAACGTGACGGCTAAAGAGCTCTGCTTCAAAAGTGCAAATCGATTTTTTTCAACCTAAAAGCATCTAAAAGAAAATGATAATTTTAAAGTTCATCTCAGCTCAACTCCAACTCACACCTGAAGCTGATGACAAAAAAATCTTTATTTACTAAATCAAAAAAGAGGAAAAACTTCCAGCATCCAAGTTTTCAGGAAGAGATTTGATGTGACATTTCAGATTTCAGGCCTTTATCAGGTAAATAATTCAAAAAAGCCATCTTAAATAGTGAGCTGCTGACCTCAGAAAGGTCATGGGTGAAGTAAAACCAAACAAAGGCATGAGTGTGGCGACGTTGCATTAAAACTCTTGCTGCAGGATTGTTTTGCTTCATGTTAACCTGCTGCCTTCCTCCCAACTCCTCTTTCTGTGATCTGACGTCTGAAGGACTTTCTCTGCTGCAAAACAAAAGAAGAAACTTTCAGTTCTCAGCGCGACTGCCTGCATGTGTAAAACCATCATGAGGTGTTTGGATCATCGCAGCGAGACGACTCCAGTTTACGTAAAACAGAGGCTTCAAATAAAAGGTAAAAGGGGTTTTACAGAAAGTGTTGGACTTTACGTCCCTTCAGCTCGTCTCTGCCACCTCTCCGCTCCACATTCCATCCATCCCGCTCTTATCTTTATTGGCTGAGGACTGGCAGAATTACTGCAGTTAGAGGACAGTTTCTGGGGCTTTGACACACAAATGACCAGAGAGCAGACGCACACGGAGACGACAATCACTTATCAATGGATAGCTGGCAAAGGACATAAAGTACAGGAGATCAGAAGGAGCAGCCTGAAACATGTGGAGAATGCTGCTCCCTGAAAGCAGAGCAGGATGAGGAGAAGCTGCTGTAGAGGTTTGCAGTAAAACTAAATGATCCGGTTAAGATTCCTAATGACAAACCGTAAAAAGCCACATCTGTAACTGGTGGCTTTCTGAACGGAGTCAGCTCAGGGGAAGCTAAAGTCTGAGCGCGTTGTTATTTGGAGATCATTATTCCAGTGAAGAGAAGATGAAAACACAAATATACGAATCTAGAAACTCGATTGTTAGAGTGGCAGCAAGAGCTTCAGAACAAAGCTACATTTTTGGATGTTTCAGCTTGAGCTGCTGCTGGAGAGCTTCATCACGTCGGAGCAGAGCGGCTCGTTGACCGTCTGCTGGTAGTTCTTCCGGGAAAAGTTTGATATCATTTCTTCTTATACTTGGAGGGATCTTTGAATCCTTCTGATGTGGTGAAGAATAAGTAACACTAGTTAACACTAATGAACACTTTATAAAAATGTTGTTGTTGGGTTTTATTTAGGTAATTTTCTTTCATTTTCAAAATCTTGTTTTGCCAGAAAAAAACTGCAGTATAATTTGATTAACAAAAAATAATTCCAGCACAAAGATTTTACACCGACGGGCACGGAAGTGGAGGGATCATCATTGGGGTTTGTCTTTCAGCTTAGACATATCTCTCTCAGTACCCAGTAGATCTAAAGCCTGTTGTGTTCATTATTCATGAAAATAATAAACTGAATTTTCACAAATGAAATGTGTTCTGGTTTGAATAAAAATGACTGAAAAAAGGATTTATGATTAACGTCATACATAATAAAATCTACATTTCTTTAAAAAGCACTTCAATTACTAACATTTTAAATCATATTAAATTGCGTTTTTTAAATTATTTTCTATACTAAAAAAATAAATTATTCTGCATTTTTAATAAATGATTCCTTAATGCTTTGCTTTAATTTAGCTCAATTCTTTGAGTGTTTTTCTAATTATCATTTAGATACTATTTTAATGAGATAAATGGTTAAAGTCAAATGTAAAAATCCTGCAGCTGCCTGACACAAATAATGCTTTTTTTTTTTACTTTTAGCAACCCCAGTATTTACCAACAATTTCCATCAGAATAGTTTTATAAAATTCTGTTGAAACTGTAAAAAATGGGAGATCCTGAAGTTTATTTGTTTTGGTTTTTTTTTTACAATAATTTATCAGAGTTTCTCTGCATATCTGACCTGCAGCCTTTGAGCATCTAAACGTTGACATATATTATGAGTTTGTGTTTTTACCGTCAGAGGATCTGACATATGTGGACGTCATGTTTCTCAGTGCGATCCGCAGAAGCTGCGCTCGCGCTGATAAACACCGGAGGCGCTGGGCTTTGAATCAGAGCAGAATATTTGTTTGGAGATGTGGAGAAGAGGGTAAGCACTCTGAAGAGGAGGGAAGCTGTGTCTATTGAAACTTCTACACAATGACACAAACAATCATGAGGAGAATTCAGAACAGGCCCAAGATGGCTCCCGTGACCTTTTATGGAGGTTTCCTGCACAGCTGAGCTGCAGGACTGGAGCCTTTTCGGCCTGAAAGCAGAGCATGGAGAGCCGGTTCCTGCAGCCTGGATCTTCCAGCACCGAACCGGGGGGAGGGGGGCAGTCAAGAGATTCAAAATGATGCAGAGGGAACATGAAGAGGGTGAGACAGAAATATGGGGGTGTGGGGGCTGTATTTAATCCCTGCGCAGTGGACGTCTTAATCGACAGTGTCAGGTTTTCTTTTTGGAGGCTGCATGCTGTTTTTCTCGCTGACAGTGGAGGAGGAAGTGTCTTCAGCAGCAGCAGCATCCACGCGCACGCAGCTGTCCTTCAGATCATCTGTTTCTGAACAGCTCGATGCTCCCATCAAAGGAAGGAGATGCAGCAACATCTGGGAAGTACAGCCTAAAAAAAGGCTTCGTCTTTGGTCCCAGTTGTTGTAGATCCAAACACCTGAGAGGAAACGAATGAGCAACAGGAAGCAGCCCTCAGTGCGCATGTCAGATCCGTTCATCCGAGGAAATGAAGTTACTTTAATGATGTTTTTACTCTAATCATTTTATCATCTCACATAATGTCATTAAATATAAATATATTTAAAAAACAAAATGATACCAAAGAACTGAACAGCGCGAAAAGGCCGCGCGCGCGCACGCGCCGGGTCGTTTCGGGACGAAGCAAGGATGCAGAAGATGGAAGCGCAGCATGTTCCCGGTGCGCGCAGGCTGGTGCGCGTTCGTCTGAAATACGGTTCCACAAAGTTTTGACGGACAATAATTTATGGCACCGCGGCTGGACGGTGAAATATGCCGCAAACGGGCGTGCTGTAAACAGAGCGCGGGCCAGGAGAGCTTTTATGGAAAACGTGCAAGGGAACACCTCTGATTTATGGCTGTATTTAGATAAGACGCCGCCGTAAATGGTTCCTAAATAGCGTCAAGGTCACGCAATGTAATGGGATAATGTTTTTAGGCGATGGCGATAAGATGATGTGTTTAGTGTGTGTGTGAGGGAGGGGGGGGACAGGGGCGCGCGAGCCACTGCAGGCCCTTTCTCCCCCTGCTGACCCGCGTTCAGGCCGCAGAGTCTGGGTTTGAAACCCCCACCAGAGCAGCACATTACCCCATCTGCGTGACCATTTACACTGAAGCAGCAATGTATAATATTTACTATAATAACGGATAATAACTGAAGTTCAGTCAGGAAAAGCGCGTTCACTGCGCGAAGAGAGGGCACAATTACGCACGAAGCGGCAATAGATGATTATGCTGTTTTATTTAAAGATGAAATAAAAGATTTTTTTATAATAAGTTAGTATAACTCTTTTGGGATTTTATTGAGATTTTTTGTTAATATTACAAAAGTAGGAACAGGTAACAGTAGGAAAGTAGTGTATTTTTGTGCAAAGTACAATATCAATTACACAAATCAAAACTATTTTTCAATAAAAGAATATTGCCTTACTACAGTTTATCCCTGTAAAGCCTGAGCCATTAATTCGAATATATATATATATATATATATATATATATATATATATATATATATATATATATATAATAAAATATGGTTCAATTTGTATCGTGTCTGATACATCAGTTCACACAGCTCAAATATATGTTTTTCCTGAGCTAACAAAAACATTCTAAGACCCAAAAAGTACACCAAAAATGTATTTCCATTCCACTGCTCTTGTGGAGGGCTGACAAACTAGTGTATTAAATGTGTTCAGTTCGGCTTTAAACGGCTTTAAATTGTGCAAACTAACTCGTAATGTTGGACTTTAGCAGCATTGCCGCTCTCTGTGAAACTTTGTTCACAATTTCTTCATCTTTAAAGTTGCCTGTACTATGTGTGTATAAAATGTACATTTCCCGACACCTTTATGAATCGAGTAAAATCACAGTAAACAGTAAAATGTTTTTTTTATTCTACCACTGAACTGCAGCTCCTGAAGCAGGTGTGCCCGCGCGCAGGTGGTGCGTAAATTTCGCGCAAAATCTCCACAGAAGTTGAACAGTTCCAACCTTCCAAATTAAAAAGTGCAAGAATAAAAAAAGCCCATAGAATCTTCTTGTTCTGTTTCTACAAAAGCGGGAGAACAGCCGCGCGCAGCATCATCGAGCAGATGGGCCATGTGTGCTCTTAGTGCGCGCGGCTCGGGGGCTGCAGCTCCACGCATGGCGCATGCTGTTTCTCTCCAGACTCTCCTCCCCATCCTCTCCTCCATTGGCTGCCTCCTCTGCGCGCTGACATCCAATTCATATAAACCTGGGGCCTCACACCTTCAGCGGGGTCAAATTTCTCAGGCGGATCACAGCAGCCTCTCCAGGGCAGCGTCTGCAGGCCCGCAGGAGTCCCGCATATCGCAGGCGTTTCTTCCTGGAATAATGACTGCGTTTGCGGCCTGTTCCGCCTCTGCTCGCGGCACCTTCAGAATGTAAAGCTCTGCGGTTCGGTTCGGCTCGCTGCGTGAATTCAGAGGATTCTGCGTGTTTTGATGCGTTTCGTGGGCGCGCAGCGGCGGAGACACGGAGAGCGGGAACGACTTGATCTGCTATTCGGCTCACCATGAACCTGATCGGGGGTTACCAGCATCACCACCACCTGATGCACGAGCCCTTCCCGTTCGTGCAGCGGTGCCACCAGGACGCGCCGTACTTCCAGAGCTGGGTGGTGAACCACGGCGAGGTCCCGCCGGACTTCCAGATCCAGACGCCCTACCCGACCGCGGAGCTGGGGGCGCCGGGGGCGCCGCACGACGGCCGGCTGGAGGGGCTCCAGGCAGGGATGGGGAAGAGGAGGTCGTCGGGGCCGAAGAAGGAGCGCCGGAGGACGGAGAGCATCAACACCGCCTTCGCGGAGCTGCGGGAGTGCATCCCCAACGTCCCCGCAGACACCAAGCTGTCCAAAATCAAGACGCTGCGCCTCGCGACCAGTTACATCGCCTATCTGATGGACGTGCTGGCCAAAGACTCCGGGGAGACGGAGGGCTTCAAGGCCGAGATTAAGAAGTTTGAAACGCGGGACCTGAAACGGAAGCGGGAGCTGGTGAGTCCCGCTTCTCCGAAAACTCCGGGCTGGTCCTGACCTGTAGCAGCGCAAATATTCTGGAAAAGAGGGTTAGGATATCAATTCCACCGGTTTTTAAGAGAGTTTGTAATTTTCTAATATGCAAATATAGATTTTCTTTTATTGCTAGCGTCAAAAAAAAAGTTTAAATAAATAGAAATGTTCATTTTTAGATAAAAACCAGTGGAAACGGCTACAATACTGTTTTACTTTATAAATCTGAAGATAATTAATTAAAAAAAAATCTGGTTTAATTCAAAAGCTAAATGGTTCCAGTTTTACATTTGTTTTAATGATTTATCTAAAATGTGAAAAAAACCTATAAAAACAAAGCAAACTTGTTTTAAAAAAAAAACTAACTAAAAAAGCATGGAACCAATTAATGAATAAAGATTTAGAATTAAATCAAGAACGTTTTTTTATTATTGTTTTTACATGTTGAACGCCTAAACCTGTAAAAATGTGACTTTTTAATTTGCTGAAGTTTCTGCGAAGATTAATTGTCACATTTGAGTCACGTTTAGATTTTTCAAAGTCATTTTAATGGATGTATTTTGAAACTGTTTTTGGTTGAATGTGACGGTGATGCTGCGTCCTCCTCTCACAGACCGACGGCCTGCAGGAGTCCATAGGAGCGGAGAAGAAGGCGAAAGGCCGGACCGGGTGGCCGCAGCAGGTCTGGGCGCTGGAGCTCAACCAGTGACACCCCCACCCCCTGAAAACCCTCCACCTCCCCAAAAGAAACCTCCACCCGCTTCTTCTGGATTCAAACTGAACACGCACGCGTGCACGCGCTGAAAATGTGTCAAAGACGGTGGAAAAGGGACAAGAATGAGGCGCCGGTGATGCGCACGGGAGGAGCAGTGCGCGCGCGGCTCGCCCTCTGACCTTTCCCGATCAGCGGCCGTCCTCCCGCAAGGAAAAGAGACATTTCTGCGTCTCTTCCACGTTTGCTTGTCATCAAGCTCAGACCGAGAAACGCGGGACGAAGATGTTCTGATGAAGAAGAAAGTTCTCCGGAGTTCGCGCAGAAACGGAGCCGCGAGGCCGCAGATGTTCCTGTAAATACAGGTGGTCGCTGGAGACGCGTTTGGCTGCGGTTTGTTGCGGGTTCCCGTTGAATCTACCTCAGGCCCCCCGGAGTGTCCGCGCGCGCGGGACACCTTCACGCGGCGCAGCAGAGACCCGCAGCTTCACGCACTACCAAGCTTCCACCTTTCCGCGTGTTTGTGGATGGAAACGTGTGTTTTAGGTGTAAAGTTATCTATGGTTCCGGGAATAAATGACTTATTTTAAGACACGCAGGTTTGGGAATGTTGTCGTTTTATCTGATGGACATTTTGTTCTGTAAATATTTAGAATTTTGGAATCTGAAAGTTTGGAGTTTTCCAGCGAATCGAGGTTTTAGTCTTTTTGACTCGAGCTTTTACTCTTTCTTCCCGAATTCTCGTATAAACATTTAATTTTGAAAACTTAAAATGTTTCTACATTTTCTCTAAAGAACTAAAACAGAAACATTTAAGCGAAGTGTTTTGAAAACAGTCATTGTGTCGATAAAAAAACAAACAGCGACACCTGGTGGCGACAAGCTGCAACACAAGAAAGACGTTTAGACAAAATATGAATAAAATAAATAAAAATAGCAGACGGGACTTCCGGCTTTCAATACATTTATTAATAATCTTTAGAGCAGTAAGCAGTCACTTTCATTTTTGATGTTTCTAATACAACAGTGGGGTTAATGAGGCATGACCTACACGTTAACAGTGTTACCTACATGACACTAACAAACCTACAAGCAAAAAGAAGACTTTCATAAATGTCCAACACAAACCCTAATTCATGAATTCATGACGTCACCGGCAGATAAACAGCTGGAGGAGGGATGGTTTCATAATAAAAGTCTGAGTGTAAATAAACCCTGGAGTGTTTGCTTAAAGTTGGACGGTAACAGGCGTGAAGCTGTAAACACGTGAGAGCTCCTCAGCGTTGCAGATGTTTTCCGTTTTTGGGTGATAAAAAAAAAGAAAAAGCAAAAATGAGTGAAATCCTTTTCAGTGGTTCCTGTCAGCACTTCTCCCAAACATCCGGCGGGATTAAATGGAAGTGAGAACTCCGGGATTTTGAACTCCGTGAACCATTTCACCGGTTCGTTTGAAGGCAGACCGTCCACAGAAGACATCCCAAACGGGACTTCAACATTAAAAGATGCAGCCTGCTCACTCCAGCCGTCACTTTCTGTAAGATTTCAAAATCAAAGATAAATCTGCACAAAGACAAATGAGTTTTATCTGTCAGGGAAACAAGTCACCAGCCACAGCCTCTACGGTCAGAAAAAAGGATCCAAACAATGAGTGAGGCAGCAAACGGAAGGTCACGGCCTCATGCTACATCATTCCCACCGTCCTTGAATGCATCACGCCAGCTCTGGAAGAAGAGACTCGGATCTTTTCCTTTACTGGTTGACGCTGAAGGTGTGGAAAGAAGTCAGTCAGAAATATTTTGGAAAAAAAAAGAAGAAACAGACCTTCCTGTTTGGCACTGACCCCCTCCCTCCCAAAAAGGACAAACGTGTTGCTTCTTTACTCTTAAGGCAGCTATATCGTACATTGCATTCAAACACGTAGAAGCTGTTTTCTTCCATACATCTGGACAGATAAATTACAGAGTGACGGCCCGGTTCCTCTGCAGTCCTTCTGGACCGGGCTCGTGTGGAGAGAAAACGGCGGACCGGGTCAGTCAGTGACGACACCAGGCTGCGCCGGTGCCCTCCGCTTCTCCTCCACGTTTAACGTCCTCGGAGGAGGAGGAGGAGGAAGAGGGACGGATGTGGAGCTGCTTTTGGTTTCTGCTGCTGTCTGGGTTGTGTTTTGTGTAGCTGCTGCCACTGTTTTTTTTTGTCTTCGCGGTTCCGGGTTTGCTGCTGGGGGCGCGGGGGGGAAACTTTAGTCCAGCGGTTTGCCTCCATCTCCTTTCTGGTCCAAGCGGCTCTTGCTGCTCTTCACCATGTAAATAAAGTAGGTCAGCGTCTCCTTCTCGTTCACGGGAATATTCCTGAAGTGACGACTCACCGTCTGACAAGAAACCCATCACAGGAAAAGTTAGCATCTTCGCATCGACTTCCACATCTCTCTTAAAAAAAAAAAAAAATCAAGGCACTGATAAAAAATAAAATTAATTAAAAAAAACAAGCAAAAGAAGTTAATGCAATTAATAATTTAATGATAAATTTGATGACTTTAGAGAGAAGCTACTTTTTGAGGAAAGGCAAATGTTATATATTCATTTGCTACGATGCCTTCAGGGATGCAGTTTTTTAAAACATCTCTGTTCTACAAAAGAGAAAAATGTCAGACTAGTTTGAAAAAAAAATAAGGAAGGACCAAATGATTTCTGTCCTGAATCTATCACATCTCCTATGATAGCATGAAAAAGTCAAAATATGAAGAAAATTGATTATTTAAACATTAAACATCAGATGATCGTTATGTCGCAGCTTTTTGACACAGAATGAATCCATAAAAATAGAGTCGATGTAAACAACAAAAAAATCTGTATTTACGCCCATAAATATTTACTTTAGAATTTCAGTCCAAACAAACAGACAAATCTGCTGCATTTCTTTCTAAAAAGTCGACATGTGGCGCCCCCTGCTGGACGTCAGTGAAAGCAACACGTTCACAGGTCTGGGAAGATCTCTGTTAAGCAGCAGTAATTGTAGTTACCTCTGCCAGCTGGGCCTTGTTCAGACCCGGCCTGGTCTGCAGCTTGTAGTGCCGCTTGTAGCGCCTCAGCGTGTTTACCTGCAGCTGGAACAGATCCACCTGGAAACAGACAAGCAGTCAGATCAAAGTGGGAACTTCTCTGCACATCAGACACGGAACCTTCTGAACCCTGGAATCCGTGGTCTTTAGAATCAGTCAGCAGACGGGGGTCTGAATCATTACTGGGAACAAATCTGCCCACATATCTACAGATTGAGAAATTTTAATTAAACTCAACAGAATTTTCATCATTTTGTCTCCAACTTTGCTGCTTAGTCCTGACAGACTAGTTTACTCGCTGCTTAACTCTTCAGTCATGGGGGTGCAAAATTAAAACTTTAGTTAATAAAATGTTTAAGGTTTTTGCATCATTTTTCTGGGCATATGGGATAAATAGACATAAAGAAAATATTAAAACCAGGAGGGATCAAACGGCAGTGAAGCCTTTTATTAAACAGTTGAGGAAGTCAAACGAGAGACAACTCAGCACGGACATGTTTTTATGTCGGTCTACAGAGCTCTGGCTTTTCAAAATATGAACACAAATATAACCCCAAAAATTAACAAAGAAAAAAATGAATCCCCAAAAACTATTTGGGTCCTGTAAGCTGCCCACACAGGCGCCTGCCTAAAATTACCGATGACCAGGTAACAAGATGGTCTTCTTTCAGTGAGCAGAAAAGAACCTGAAGCCAAAACGTAACGTAAACCAGAAGGTCATCAAAGTCAGTAAAGTAAATTAAAGCTCAGGGGTGTTTTCAGTCAAGTAAGCAGACTTCAAAAAATCCACCACACACATACAGAGAAACTAAAGCAGAGGCATTTCGAAAAGACTCTGACATGTCTGAACAGTGACGAGAACTGAGAGCATGTCAGCAAATAAACCGAAACCCACACTGTAGACGTTCACACACAACGCAGATTCAACCTGCAACCAGCAGTGTTGAGGATAATCTGTGGTCCCGCTCTCACCTCAGGAACCTCCACATCATGATCTGGAGATTCTCCTCCATCATCGCTGGTCTTTCTCTTTCTCTTGTTGCGGACGCTCTGGATGAAATTCTTGTGGAAATCACAAATGTAGAGATGTCTCACCTGTGAAGACAAGAATTTGTATTTTAAGAGCAGTCAGATGGGTCAAACTCCTGAGTGTTTACAGAAAAACAAAACATATGTTTAGTAAAGCATGAGCGGAAACCTGCAGATAAACTGAAAATATGCAAAAATCTGCTGCTATAAACAGGTGAAGCAGCAGATTCAAATGAATCTGAAGACATTTCTGCAACAGTTTTCTCAGCTGAGGGCCTGAAATTCAGCTTTCATTCTGTCTTCCTGCATCCCGTCACATGACAAGGCTCAGCGTTCCTGGAAAAGCCCGGCAGGCAAACAGAAAACTGAGCAAATAATCCAGCGCTATGCATGCTAGAGAGGATGTCGGACCGAGAAGGCCTTCATGCACCGATGGGAAACATCATTACAAAAACTCAACTACAGAAGATATCTCATCAAGCAAAGCTGAAAAGATATGGAATTATGCAACTTTCATTGTTTTCCTTGGTCAAACACAGCAGCGCGCCTCCTTTACAAATAGCAGTGATTGAACAAAAATGTTCCGCTTCACCAGAAGAGCTCCGCTGTTGGTTTGAAATAAATAAATGTCTCCCAAAGCAACAAGGCGAACATTAACTGTCACTATAATGAAATCTGCTTTTCTTACATTTCCAAAGCGCTTCCAACAGAATAAATAAGTGTTGCAGGAGGAAGCGGAGCTTTACTGAACCTGGTGATGAATACTGTGTGATCTGCTTTGTGATGCATTTTTACATGAACGCCACAAGAATGAGATAAATGCACCAAAAACAGAATTTTTATTGGAGTGGTCTATTGAAAAATAATAATAATAATAATAATAATAATAATAATAATGTTTTAGTCAAAAATGTTACATTCTTTGAGAAAAAAAAAGTAGTTCAGGAAAGTTAGATAAATGTGGTTGTAAGAATGATTATAACTGAAAAACAGATGAAGAAAATAATCACCAACAACCTTAAAGGTTGACTTATGAATTTAGAAACTAAACCTCTGTGTCATAATAACTGAACTGTCACCAAGAAGAAAAACAGGCCACAGTAGCAGGTCGTTGGGTCAACTCCTGACTGAGTGCTCTTGGGCAAAGACAGAAGGTTGTGAGGTCAACAAAGCAGCAAAAGCCTCTTTTTCAGATGAGACTGCTGGTTCAAAGACTCTTTCACCTTTGTCATTCTGAGCTGCTCAGCAAACAACCACCAGCGTGACTGTCACGCGCGTGTGGCCGCGTCACCACAGATCCTCCGCGAGGACGAGCCTGCTGTGGAACCACCAGGACGCTGGGGCAGAATTCCGGGGGCAGTTAAAGTGTTTCCCCCACATCGGAACCAGCTCTGAGCTTCGTGTTGTTGTATTTTAACGCTAACCTGCGTGACATGAAGCCCCGCCATCGGCTGCGCAGAAAAACAGCCATTTTACGAAGCGGGGGCCGGGGGGAAGGGTTCGAGTCCGAGTGGAGAACCCCCCCCCGTCCAGAAACGGCTTGACATTTACCTGAGAGGCCTTAGCGCAGGTGAGACTCCACCTGAGAGCAGAGCTTTCCGCAGCTGGAACTAAAACTCTTTGTTGATCAACCGGCTAGCTTAGCTCGTGTTAGCTGACAGCTGCCCTGACAGGAAGGTTCCCGAGAGCCTCCCGCTCTGCTAACACTCCTCAGGACTTCAGAAACGAGACAGGAAAATAGCAGCTTACGCTTTTATCGATGTCCAGCTTGAGCTTCTTCTGTGAAATGCTCTTCTGGATCCTCTTGCTGAAGGAGGCGTTTCCAGCCGAGCGGCCGCAGCGCTCCCCGTCCTCGATCAGGCAGCAGCTCTGTCCGTAGAACGGCGGAGCAGGTGGTCCGTCGTGGCTGTCCTCCTCCGTGCTGAACCCGTTCATGGTGTGCGGATGTCACCAACTTCTCAGGCCGAACGGGGACTTAAAAACACGCAGACGGCGGCCGGCTGCCTCGTTCACGCGCAGCGCTTTTGTGGAAGTCGTCCCGGCGACGTTAGCTTAGCTAGCTAACCTAGCTAGGTGGCTATTCGGCGAAATAACAGTCTTCGTCCTCTGATTACTGTTGACGATTTCTCTCGATTGAAGCCATAATCTGTATTCCCAACAGGTCGACGCGAAAGCCGGGTGCTTTTAAAGCGGGCCGGCCTTCGTGCTCGCCGGGGAGCAAGGTGGATGATCCGCCGCAGATGCTGGAATTCCTTCGGTGAGATCGCTGTAGTTAGTTTGCTGCACTAATCACCGGTTACTTTCCCATCATCCTCCTGAGTCCTGCTAAGAAGTGACAGTAGTTTCCAAAATGCAGCGCAAAATAAAAAACAAACGTGCGTTTTTTCTGCCTACGCCTTTACAAAAGCAATATTCTTTCAGAACTGCTCGTACAATGGAACATGCTCCGTCTTTGTGAAGGAAGTTCTCATTCTCAATACCGATTGGTCAATGTTCAGCCAAGGCGGGCACACAGCGCAAAACCTGAAATCCTATTGGTTGAGGCGAACGCCAATCACCCCTCAAAAGGGCTTTTCCTGTTAAACTCGCCGTCATATGTTTTTTTCCAACTGAAACGAGTTAAAGGTGGCGTTGTGTCCGGGCAGTGACTTTTAAACTACGAAACAGACAAGAAATAACCACCAAGACTATTTAAATGTTTCATAAGTCAATAAATGAACACATGTCTGATTTATTCTGATCATTTAAACCAAGACGTTTGTAAAACGAACGGAAAAACAACGAGGTCTGACGTTCTGCGTCCGAGCTATTCTGCAGACACTGGAATGGTAAACATCCTGTTCGGATCACTTCTTCATTCACCTTAATGTATTATGAAAAGCCTGAAAACAACAACAACAATAATAACAAACTTTATGATTTTTTTCACTTCCTGTTGCTTCGTGTTTTGTGACAAACAAAATGAATGAACAGATGTTAACATCGACACGTTGTAATTCCTTTAAGCACCACACGGGGGAGACAACGGCCGGAAAAAGTTTAAACGGAAAAGTAATCTTTAACTTTTAAAAGTCAAAACACAGCGAGCATGGAGATGCAACGCAGTTCAAATCATAGATATGCGTTACATCATTTTTAAACATTTGCACAAAAATGTGAAAGGAGAGCTTGAATTTGGGCAAATCATAGTCTCTGTGCCTGTTGTGAAAGAAAACAATTAAGCATAGAACAGGTATGTAAAAAGATATCAAAGTGATTTCAACACGTTTAGATGTGAAAGTCTACCAACTCATCTGTTAAAGTGTGTTTTAACAGTGTTTATGTGAAGTCACTTGTACAAATGTGAGGGTAGTTTGTGTCAGATTTGGGCAAACTCTTAAATTATGAACATTTTAATCCCCGTTTTTATCCATCCATACATCCACACATACTCAGTCACTCACTCAGTTAGTGGGTCTAACTCAGATCATCTTTACTCAATTCCTCTGACCTGACCTGGACCTTATCATGGCGGCGTCAGTGACAGGAACTTTTATGATCTTTTTTAGCAACATAGAGAGAATGTGAAAGAAGAACTCATCTCATGAAACTCAGGAATTTATTAACGTTTTTAAGGTAAGTATTGCCAAATGAAATATCACAATATATCACCAAATCGACTTATTTCCTACACCCCTAGTTTCTCAATGTGAGTGAAGTCCAGAAAAAAGATGAATAATGGTGTTCTGGGATGGTTCCATATGGATCGCCTGGTGTTGGTTGGCTCTTACAGAACTTGTTATACCTTTCAAAAACATCATCCCAACTTTGAACATTTTGCTGATGATAAAACTGGTGGAAGAGCTCGTCTCTTTTTGTACAGACCAAAGGTCTGTTTAAAAGACTTTCTGATTTTGGCAGAATTTGACCCTCCATGCACTTTTAGATTTGGAAACCCAAACACTCTCTGCCAAACCCAGCAGCTGACCTGGCACCAAGAGCTGCAGAAACCAAAATGTGATGAAGGGCTAATCCAGAGGGGAAACAAGCCCTGAAGGCTGTATGCATTGTCCTCGTCATGCTATTTTTTCTTCATTTGCTCGATGTGATATTAGCTCTTCTGTACAAACTGCTTCATCACTGTGAGCTAAGAGCAGAAAGAGGAGGATGAGGATGTCATTCAGGGATAAAACGGATGAAAGCAGGACAGTCCTATAAGGTGTATTAAAAACAATTGGATGACTTTTGGATGGAAATGGCCACGAGCCTCATAAAGACTCTCAAATGGATGTCTCTCATAGCAGAACCTGCAGAATGAAATGGGCTGGCATCTCTCCTTGAGTGGAGGGGAATGCTGAATGTGCATCAACTGATTGACTCAAAAAGTGAACGATGATGAAGCAATAAAACATTAACAGGTTTCTCACTTTGCAATTTAGGGGTTTAAATCATCAGGGAAATGCCTCCAAGAGGCTATAACATGTTAAGTGCTCTGTGGATGTATTCAAAGTTGTCTTGGCGCCTCCATCTGCGAGCCGGCACGGCCGGCTGAATGTTATGATACCCTGGGGGACTCATGGATACGGGCCCTGCTGACAAGCCACCTTCACCCAACAGTAAATCACCACAAATGGCCCAAAGCTACACCACTTTCTGTGTGGACTGATGAAATGATTAGGATATTAACATTTATTACCGGCGTGTTTGAACTCAATCAATTTGTAAATCTAACAAACCAAAAATAAATCAGAGCTAATTAAATGGCCCTTACATATTTTTCAAACCGTAACGCGTACCGTGTCCTTTAATTTGTTCAAAAGAAGAAAAACTGCCTTATAATCTGCTGTGCCTTCGGTCTGGTTGTGCTTACTGACCTCCAAATGATTTTCCGTGCTCTTCCATGCACACAAAAATCTGTGTTTTAGTTCAACTTGTGACATAAAATGTCTTTCAACTGTTTGTGAATTAGATGAATAAAGTTTAAGTTACTTTACTGTATTTTTTTTACTTTAACAGGGTTACTTTTTGAAATGAAAAGCTTTTTAGTTTGGGCCACAGGTTGTTGTTCTAACATTGTTCTAACCTGTTAATTTATTTTACTTTATTTTATTTTGCATGTATTTATTTAACGTTTTTTTTTTCAAACTGAAGATCTTTGGGGAAAAAAAATCATCATATTTCATGGTGACAATAAACCTGTTGAATCTGACATTAAATTCCTTGGGAACGGGATCATTTTTGAATTCAGTCTAATGGGAGCAGCAGGTGATTTGTGATCTCCAGGTAACTCAGGTGTGTATCTGCTGCCGTTGTCAGCCTCAATCCTCCATCTGTTGTCACCTGAAGGTCAGGGTTGAAAAGCTTCATGATCTAGAAAAACTGTAAGAGAGCTTTAAGAGCTCTAAGTCATCTGAAGGCAAACACCACAGAGTAGTTTTTCCAGTCAGAAGGAGAATGTGGAGACTTTCAGAGTAAGAGCTGAGGAGAAGGAGATTGGTGGCGTTTCCTGTATATCACTTGCAGAGTTGGGGCTTGAAAACTGTTTTGTTTTTTTACTTGTTTTTTGTTTCAATGAATGTTTGTAGTTGAGCGACAGAAACATGGAATTGGTGCATCTCTTCCAGGCTCGGAAATTTGTCTGAAAACATTTGTTTGTGTCCAAGCAGCCAATTTGTCCTCAGGCGGGGGGCGCCGTGGTCGTCAGCAGCACGTGACACGATAAACACCAATTTTGTGGCAAAACTGAGTGTGAGGAGCTCCACTGAAATCAGTCTGGGCATGTTGTCTCTCCCACTCCTTTGCAGCTCCTCACGCCGTTGCGTACTCCTCAGCAGATGTGACACTTCCTGTGACTCTGAGATGCTCCTGCCTGTTTAGCACAACCCTGAGTGACTGCAGCCAGTTATCCTGCCCGTCTCAGAGAAACTTCCACTGCTGTCTGCTGCTCTGACACTTAGCACAACAGGAGAAAACGGGCGGGTCCACATGGTGAAGAAAAACCAGAACACACCTGGATCTGGTTAAATCTGCCAGTCCATCTGGAAGAGGAGCACCGATGCAAGTCTGCCTCATGCTGTGGTTTACCTCTTTAAATGAAAAAAGCTAAACCTTTCACCTGAGAGTTAGATAACAGGGATTCACTTGAACATCCAAGGTCGGTCTGAAGTCAGTAAGAGCGGAGACAAATACCAGTTTACAAACTATAGACTTATTCCTCTCCTTCCACAATTCTCAAAAATCTTACATATTTTTGATAAATTAGCTACATTTATAGATAAACATAACAGTATTGAAGAAACCGGATCAACTTCAATGGCCATCATTGATGTTGTTGAGGAAATCACAAATGTTCTGGACAAAAAGAAATCTGCAGCTAAAATTTTTATTGACATAAAAAAAGTATTTGACTCTCAATCATAACATCCTTCTGGACAAACTGGAAGTGTATGGGATTAGAGGACGAGCTCCAAGTTGGGTCAAAAGCTGAGAAAACAATTTATCCAGATTAATGAATTTACATCAGAGGCCAAGGAGATGCATTCTGGTGTCCCACAGGGATCAATTCTGGGCCCACTGCTGTTCGATTTTACATAAATGTGACATGCATGTTAAATGCATTCAATGTTTCAAAACTCATTTTATTTACTTATGACACAAATATATTATATTCTACAGATAATCAAAGGGAATTTATCCATGTGGTGAACACAGTTAAACAAAATCAAATCATGGATGGATTACAACTTTGAGTCTTGACAAAACCAAAGTGATGTTTTTTTATAATTACAATGCAAATACAGAGCTCTCTGTTAAAATAAATCATGTCTTAACAGAAATCAAATTCTTAGGGATTTCTCTTGATAACTCAGGTGGAAGCTACACATCAGACACAAACTAAAGTTTCAAAAAGCATTTCAATCATGAATAAATATAAATATATTAGAATACAATTCTAGATATTAATTGTACTGATCCTTAATATGACCATATTTCACCTACTGTATAGAAATCTGGTGTAATAATCATAAAAGTTCACTACTTCCTCTCTTTTTTCTTCAAACCATCAGAATTGTACATAAAGCAGGTTATCTGTATGACGTTGTTGATTTTTACACCAGCCAAATTCTATGCAGAGTTAGTGGGAAAACATTACCAAACAACATCCAAAAACAGTTCTTTGAAAATGAAGGAAGCTACAAACTGAGAGGATGCAGGAACCTCATCAAATTGAAAAGAACCTTGAAGAAAAAGTTTCTGTGAGTCTGTGTGTGGCTCTAAACTTTGGAACGGGTTCAGTAATGAACTCAAACTATGTTCAAAAATCCAGAAATGTATAAAAATCAAGAAAATGTAGAAAGAAACTCTAATGAAGATAAGAGGAGTTAAAGATCAACTGGTGTTTGAATAATTTCAAATACATAGACATGTTCACTTGAATGTGGTGAAATAATCAAAGTTCTTTTAATTACAACCAATAAGTATTACACTGTGTAATGTACCCGTAAGGATTACTGAAATGTTTTAATTACAATCAATAAGTATTACAATATGTAACGTACCTGTAAGGATTACTGAAATGTTTTAATTACAATCAATAAGTATTACAATATGTAACGTACCTGTAAGGATTACTGAAATGTTTTAATTACAATCACTAAGTATTACAATATGTAACGTACCTGTAAGGATTACTGAAATGTTTTAATTACAATGACTAAGTATTACACTGTGTAACGTACCTGTAAGGATTACTGAAATGTTTTAATTACAATGACTAAGTATTACACTGTGTAACGTACCTGTAAGGATTACTGAAATGTTTTAATTACAATGACTAAGTATTACACTGTGTAACGTACCTGTAAGGATTACTGAAATGTTTTAATTACAATGACTAAGTATTACGCTGTGTAACGTACCTGTAAGGATTACTGAAATGTTTTAATTACAATCACTAAGTATTACGCTGTGTAACGTACCTGTAAGGATTACTGAAATGTTTTAATTACAATCACTAAGTATTACGCTGTGTAACGTACCTGTAAGGATTACTGAAATGTTTTAATTACAATCACTAAGTATTACGCTGTGTAACGTACCTGTAAGGATTACTGAAATGTTTTAATTACAATCAATAAGTATTACACTGTGTAATGTACCTGTAAGGATTACTGAAATGTTTTAATTACAATCAATAAGTATTACACTGTGTAATGTACCTGTAAGGATTACTGAAATGTTTTAATTACAATCACTAAGTATTACACTGTGTAACGTACCTGTAAGGATTACTGAAATATTTTAATTACAATCACTAAGTATTACGCTGTGTAACGTACCTGTAAGGATTACTGAAATGTTTTAATTACAATGACTAAGTATTACACTGTGTAACGTACCTGTAAGGATTACTGAAATGTTTTAATTACAATGACTAAGTATTACACTGTGTAATGTACCTGTAAGGATTACTGAAATGTTTTAATTACAATCACTAAGTATTACACTGTGTAATGTACCTGTAAGGATTACTGAAATGTTTTAATTACAATCACTAAGTATTACACTATGTAATGTACCTGTAAGGATTACTGAAATGTTTTAATTACAATCACTAAGTATTACACTGTGTAATGTACCTGTAAGGATTACTGAAATGTTTTAATTACAATCACTAAGTATTACGCTGTGTAACGTACCTGTAAGGATTACTGAAATGTTTTAATTACAATGACTAAGTATTACAATATGTAATGTACCCGTAAGGATTACTGAAATGTTTTAATTACAATCAATAAGTATTACACTGTGTAATGTACCTGTAAGGATTACTGAAATGTTTTAATTAAAATCACTAAGTATTACACTATGTAATGTACCTGTAAGGATTACTGAAATGTTTTAATTACAATCAATAAGTATTACACTATGTAACGTACCTGTAAGGATTACTGAAATGTTTTAATTACAATCACTAAGTATTACGCTGTGTAACGTACCTGTAAGGATTACTGAAATGTTTTAATTACAATCACTAAGTATTACACTGTGTAATGTACCTGTAAGGATTACTGAAATGTTTTAATTACAATCAATAAGTATTACACTGTGTAATGTACCTGTAAGGATTACTGAAATGTTTTAATCAATAAGATGTTTGTTCTGAAATATGTAGCAACGATTACATGTTAATCAATAATTATTACATATTTGTTTCCTACAGCGGGAATCCTGAATGTTTACTGAAAATATGTTAGAATTCTTTCAGAGGATAATCAATAAACACTCTATTGTTACTTGAAAACCTGATCTACAATATGAAAGGAGGATTTCTGGATTCATGGTGAGAATCAGTGAGTTTCTGTTACATGACGTGTGATTCATGTTCCTGTTTACTGGAATCATGAAAGAAGGTTTTCTGAGAATAATCAATAAGAACTCAGTTTTGTTACTTGAAATATCTGCACTTGATCTGATCAGGACCGGATTATGAAAACTATTCAAAACTATAAAATGAAGTAACTATGTAGGAGTTGGATTATTTAAGTTCACTTCTTCCCACTCCTTTTAAAGCAATCAGTCAAGATCAACTTGACTTTAGTTATTAATCACTTTATTTCATGAATTGTATGTATTCTAATTCTACTTTCTCTGTAATGAGTTTGATAATCTGTGTGTGTGTGTGTGTGTTTTTTTTTTTTTTTGGTCATGTACTGTCCAAAATAAATGCTTGAAATAAACCAGATCAATAAAACACCTTGTTGCAGCAGGAAGCCGCACAGGTCAGGAGATTCAAACGAAGCAGGGCTGAGAAAGTTCAAAAGCCTTCATGACATCCCGATTCCTTCCAGATCAAACTCCGTCATGTTTACTGTTTACAATTTCCATGCATAAGATAATACGTAAAGCTGCGCCTCCTTGCCAGACGACGTGACACTTTGACTCATTGCTTTCTGACCTTTCGTGGCATTTGGAAAGGGCAACTCTGCAGACAGATGGTTCATTACTCATATATGCAAATTGATAATGTTAGGTGAAGGTGGCGCTGCAGCAGCTGGCGGTGCTGGTAATTCAAACAATTTGCTGGTGCCTTGGTGATGCTCCTCAGTTGGGACCCTGATGACTGTTGTTCTGCAGTTTCTGCATAATTGCCTAAATATTATGAAAACTGGAGGAAAGGCAGCATCTCTGAAACATCTCTGGAAGTCAGACCTCTGATCTGTGTCATCACATGTTTGTCTCAGTCAAAGTTAACTCCATATGCGGACTCTCTGAGCCACCCACTGAAAACATGCTAATGATTCAGCTTTACCCTTGAAACACTTTTAATGCACAAGCAGAAATGCTGGCGTTAGCATATAAATATTAATAACTAAGCTGTATTTACATCCACTGTAGAATTTAATGACAGTGAGAATCATTGACAGAGACTGCACGTCATGAGGTCAAGGTTAGTTCATCACGTTTCTGCTTATTTTAACTACAACAAGGCGTCGCCTCCGAGCTTCCCAAAGCCGTTAAAATCACAAACAAGAACCGTTTTTGTCTGTTTGTTTTTGCTTTTCAAAGCAGATTTAGGAAGAAAAACATTTTCCTTACATGGAGAGTCTCTGCCAGGCAGCTGATGCAAAGGATATTTTTATTAAAAACAAAAGGAAAGAAATAAACACAAATAAAAAAACAACACATTTACGCATTTGCTAGGAAAGAAATTCATAAATCATTGCTAAAAAACACTGACAGAAACTCAAACTGAATAGCATCTCAGCAAATGTAAAACAATATAAAAACAGAAAATGAAATAAAGCAATTAAATCACAACATTTTCTGTTAGAAGCAAAAGCCATTTCTTTCACTTTAAGATGACTTCAAACTGCAAAAAAGCAGATTTTAGCTGAAAAAATACACTTGAATATGTTTGATCCTGGATGAAAACATTCATGTCAAAAGTATTACTAGTATTAGTAGTATTATTATGTCAGAGGACATTATCAGGATTGTAAACTTTGGTTTAGATTCTGTTGTGTTTTTGAATTGTCCGTCAGTCACCAGTTTCAGGTTCATGATCCACAGCTGTCTTCATTTCTGCTAATTACCCTCAGCCTGTTTAAGTGTCTGGTTTCAGATCATCCGCTCTTCTTTGTCACCTTTTTGGTTCTCCATGGTTTTTTCACGTTTCAGTTTATCTATTAAATGTTTTACTTTTCTTCCACCAAGCCTGGTCTCCTGCATTCTGGGGCATCCACTACCACCCCGTGACGGGAAACTGCCTAATGTCAAATAAACTGAAGTAAAAA
Organism: Oryzias celebensis; assembly: GCA_014656515.1. Classification (NCBI taxonomy): domain Eukaryota; kingdom Metazoa; phylum Chordata; class Actinopteri; order Beloniformes; family Adrianichthyidae; genus Oryzias; species Oryzias celebensis. The sequence goes on from BNCR01000013.1 coordinate 25,608,343, forward strand.
AACAAAAATAGACAAGTGTTGCTCTAAAAACAGAAAAATATACTACAATTATTTTAAAAAGTTATATCTAATAAGTGCTAAGCTATAGAAGTAATAAAGGACAGAACCCCAGTTCACCATAGTTTCCCAGCTGCTAACTTCTATTAGCCTGCTAGCAACTAATTGGCATTGAAATGTAATTCAAACATGTTAAAGGTAAATCGCATGTAATTTGGCTCAAATAGAAAATGGTAATAATACCAATTATGGAAAATCTGCTGTTTTAGCATGTCAGTATTAATATATTATTAATCTAATATATACATTAATCTAAACTAAGATGGTTTTAATAAATCTAGTTTGGTTTAATTTTTTAGCTTCTATAACATTTCAGATTTCATGAAGTGACTCTGAAATAGTCCATAAAACTTTATACCACAGCAGTGATTCAAAGATATGTTCATATTTACAGTTATTGACACACAAAGCAGGAATGCTAATACTAATAAATAAGAATATAACTAAATGAATATTATAGTCACATCTTTCATGAGTTTAATGCGCTGCCTCAAACAGCCACTAGGTGTCAGGCTTGAGTCTGAATGGTTACAAACACGGTGGTCTCCAGCTTCTCTGCACGGTTTTTCATTTCAGTAACGTGAATGCAGCTGTCACAGCCATGCAGGACTAACAGGAGCATAGAGACGGCATTGTGTGGTGAAAAGCCTCATTACGCTGCTTTATCTTCACAGCAGAAAGGCTGTTTGTTTCTGTTTTAAAAGACAGACCTGAAAGACAGAACAACGTAACCCTCCTCTGTCAGGGCCGTTCTTTTTCTCCTCTCTGACAAAAGGCCTTTTTAAAAAAACAGTAATTCTTCTTGCTTTGTCTTTACTAAGAACATTTTCAAATTCAGTCTTTGGGTCAAGACTGAACAGAGACGGCACACATGTTTGAAATCATTTCCACAATCTAAAGCGCTCTGGATTTGCTGACATTGTTGAAGACACCGCCAGATCTTGACCTCTGCTCTGAACTTTGCGCTCATCTCCATCACCTTGTTGCTCCTGAACTTTCAGAAAGTTTTGGTGTGAAGACGCTCAGCTTTTTGCTCTTCACCTCTCGTGTCTCAGCGGCACAACACTTCGGTCCAGGAACCTTCTGTTTTACTGCAGTTTCATTCAAAGATGACCTCAGTGACATCTCTGCTTTTCCGTTTCTGTGGCTTTCATTTACAGGTCAAACCCCTGGATTGCTCCCATGTGGAAGTGTCAGGAAACTTCAGTGCTTTTCAAGCATATGATGCAACATACATGGCGTTTTAACCCCTTCAGACCTGGCATTCAAAACCAGAATCCCCGAAACAGACAATAATCTAAAATGATTTTTCAAAAAATGGACCAACAAATCCATCCTTGCATGAAGATTTTATTCTGCAGTTTTTATTTCCAACTTTATTTAAAAAGACAGCGAGGAAGTTGTTGAAATGTCAGCAAAATGACAAAACCAAATACCCAGGAAGTACATCACAGATTCTACAGGCTTCAGTTGGGCTATTGAATGTTTGAATTCAGGACGGACTGCAGACATAAAAATAGAAATCTCTCTGGCTGTGAAAACATTTTAGACTCAAAACAGTCAGAAAAGCAGCAAAATACAATAAATTCTCAACCGGGAATCAAAAGAAACTGGAAAAAATGTTTAACCTAAAAGCTGACCATAAATATAAAGTATAAACACACAAAATACATAAAAAATAAACCTTTGAACAAAAATGATTTTTTTTTTTTAACTTTCACACAACAGCTCCCGAGAGTGAACAGAGGAAGTATCATGGTCAGGGACAGTAATACATGAGGCGATTAATTGAAAAAAGACAAAAAAAAAGAATCAGGAATCAAAGTTGAAATGTGCAGTTAAATCCCAAACTGAACCATAAATGAAAACCAACAAAAAGGAGAATAAAAAAATGAGACATTTCTTCTTTGATGGAGCCGTCATGCCTGTCCAGACGGGAGTTGTAGTGTTTGGTGCCAAATCCATTTCAGGGTTTTATTGCTACTAAACCAGGACTTTATTTTCCTCAGACTGCAACGGCTTGCAGCTTTATTCACCTGCAGTCAGTCGTTTGTTCCTGACTGGAGGCAGAGTGAGTTCTGCAATCACTGCATCCCATAATAAAGAGGAATAACAGGATTGAGCGGAGAAGAGGAGTTGTTCAGGACAGATCTGAAACCCACCAGAGAATTTGATATAAAAGGCACAATTAGTGAGGAGTTTTCTCCAAGATCAGATTCTTTTCAGAGTCCCTCACATACAGCTTCCTCTGACCACAAACTGAAATCTTTGACAGAAAGGAGGCGGAAAAAAGTCAGAACACTGCGACAGCTGATAGCGGGGAATTAGAGACTGATCTGCTGTTTCTCTGAAGGATGCGATTCATTTGAAACTTCACATCAAATGTGTTCAAAGTTTCAAGACAAAAAAATCTGGACTTCAGCTCTGCCTTCTGTTCTGTTCAGCTGTTTGAAATCGATCTTTAATTCTACAAACACAATTCTTAAAGTCTGAAACTGTTGAATTACAATGTTAAAAACAGCCTTTGAAAAGGTTTCATTGAAAGTAAAGCAGGGATGTACATTTTAGATTAATTATGTTTTATTTACTTAAATGTAAACTTAATAAAGATTTAATCCATTTCACAGAAATAATAATTGTGGATCTTTAGCTCCATTAAAAGTTTAATTTAGAAATATTTCAATATATACTATTTTTAATAAGAAAAACCACCATTTATCTTCTTCAGTCCGGACTGACTGAGCGTTTCCTTTGGTCGACTTTCATACTTCTCTCAGAAATATCGTCTGATGTTCTGCCGACAGCAGAGCTGAACGCTCACAAACAACGTTTGACTTTTTATTTGTCCAGGATTTCTGCCAGAGTCTGCTCTGTGAACAGAAAAGCAAACCCTTTTTCTTGTACAAATTGTTTTTTTCTTTATCCAGACAAACGAGGAGGAAATGCTGAAGATTTTCTCTTTGGTGACAGAAAACTTCATGACTCTCTGTGTTTTCTTTTCTGGCTTCAGTTTAAGCTGCTGTTCTGATTTTAAACCATATTTTTTGTTGAGATGTGACTTTTATGGGAACATCTTTAACTTAAAATAATATAATTAAGTTAAAAGTGAATTTAAATCCAATAGTTAAGTTCAAAGTAAAGTATCAGCTATTCCCTTAAGTAAATGTCAAAGGAGAAACATGAGAGTTGACTGAGGGTTGTCATTGATCGTCTGATGAATTCAGTTTCCTCACACGCCTCCGTCATTATTTCTTCTCTTTTCCATAAATGTCATCCAGGCAGGAGGAGATTTTCTCCGTCTGGAAGATGAACTCTTCTTCAACTCGTGTTTGTTTGAGTATCGCAGGGAGACAGATGGAGTTTTAAACCTGATCCCCTCAGACAGGTTGAAATGCAACCCAGGAAGGAACCAGTTTCTTCTGACTGCATCCTTCATGCACTTTTATTTTGGATGAAATTAGTGACCTCACTCCTCCATTCATTTGGCTCTTGTAACAAATGTCACTATTTACAGAGTATGTGTTATTTTGAAGATGCATTTTGTCATAAGAACATTTTGCCAATTCTTCAGAACTCTCCAAAATGTGTTATATATAAGCAACACATTTACAGTTTAAGCAATAATGCACAAAATAACAACAAATAAAAAAGTTCAGAGTGTAAAGATCCAGAGAACTCCGTTGTTAGTCCCCCAGAGATGCACTTTGAACAGGAACTTCTTCAGAAAGATGTCTGCATGTTGACTTATACAACAACCCGATTAATGAGCAGATCAGGAAACAAAACAAGCCCAGATCATAACACATCCACCACTGTGCTTGACAGCAGTAATTAGTGCACTACATAACCCTAGGGTGGCCCTGACGTACAAAACACATCCCAAATCAGTCAACGCAAAAACCCCTTTAAGATCACAATTAAAAAAGAAAAAAGACGTATCTCTAGACATATCTGTTTGCCTGAACTGCGGTAAAAGTTGACCAAATAACTGCTGAACTTTTTCATGCAAAAGAACTTCCTGTAGAAAAAGATGAACAAACATCAACATCCAATCAGAGATGTCCATCAATGTCTACCATTCCCAGTTTCTTATTTTGCTTTGCTCTTTAAAATGTCATTTTGGTGTCTGGAAATTACTTTCACTTTCCAAAAATATTTCTTCTAATTTACTTTTTTTTTTTTATTGTGTGTTTTTTTTTAATTTGTTTTCCTGGAATGTTATTTTGACTTCCAAGGTGTAATGCTTTTGTTGTATTTTTTGTTTGCTTTTTTTAATTGTTGTTGTGATCTTTAATATGTTTTTGCGTTGGGTAATTTGTTGATGTGTTTTGTACTTCAGGGCCACCGTATTTTGAGCTGCTCAAAGAGACCTCTTCAGAAAGAGCAAACCTGAAAGTCAAACATTGGCTGTTTGTGATGCTCTCCACAAAGAACAGATTTTCCAAACTGAAATGTTTGCAGACATCTCGGTTGTCTTCTCTCAGGGTTTGATCTTCTGTCCACAGAAGTCCTCTGCTCTAAAAATGTTTTGTGTCTCCAATCAAATCTGTCTTGAATTCTTAATGAATTAGCTGCCACCATTTGAGTTCCTGTCTGTTTGAAACTTTTTAAAGCTGCATGCAACTCACCAAGTAACCACAGGGGGGCTTCTCACTCAAACACATTAGAAACACAAATGTATAAAAAAAAAAAACCAACCCCCCCCAAAGCCTAAACGTCATTTACACCTAAAACAGGTCTGAGTATGTTTGTATTTTTGTACCGTTTAATCTGAAAGTTGCCTCTAGGATTGCTAACAGACGTTTAAACTCTCTTGTACATTGTGATCACGTGCAATGTCTTTATTTTCCAATATTTCATCTTTTTCTTATGGTCAAATATCTTAATTAGGTTTGATATATTTATGGATATTTATTTATGTTTGGTTTTGACAGCCTGAAATAAACCAGTTAGTAAACAGATCTACGCTGATATGTTCATAAAACAGACTTTTTCCTCTGTTTCTGTCCTCCCATAATAGTTGAAATCCCTTTTTCTCTTCTCCTTCTTCTCTGTCCTGCTGTTTCTCCAAACTTTTCTTATTATTTACTCCATTTCAGTTTAAGAAACCACACATCTCATATCGATTTGCTCTGTCATTTCACAGTGTGACTGCAAAGCCCTGTGCAGCACTTTAATATGTCTTATTGCTGCCTCTCTATTTACTCAGTGTTATTCAGTGCCAGCACTGGCTGGGTGAGCTACCCACCCAACCCCCCAGCCCAGAAGATGCAGAAATGAGGATAGAAAGGAAGCACTGGAGGACCGGATGCGAGGGTTTCTGAAATCTTCTCCACAGAATTGCCTGTGTAATCCTCGGCTGTGGTTTTTAATGACATTTATGGAAAATAAACTGCAGTTCATGTCACTGCAGGGCAGGAGGAGAGGCTTCATAATGGAGTTTAAAGATCCACCTTGAAGAAAATTGTGTTTTTAACGTGTTTTTGTGGCATTTTTGTGGCGATTATGATCTAAGTGGTATTTCTGAGTATTTCTTTATTCACATTGTTGTGAAACAGGAGCAGACATAAAAATACCATTGGAAAAGGTTTGTAGATGTGATGTAGAAGTTACTATAATAAGCCACAAGCTCCCCGCTCCGCTTCATTCTCATGCAGCCTCCGACAGACAAACAGATCCATGAGCATCTTTGGTTTCCCCGTCTGAGCTAGAATCTGGATCTAAACTTTACGGCTGGATAGCTGTCTCTGTTGGTGATGGTTCTTGTGGACCACGTGGAGTTCCTCCATCCATGGAGATGAAACTCCTACATGTAATCCTCACAGTGCTGTTGATATGATCCTGTCTGGGATCTTCAGCATTCAGGACAAAGAGAAAATCCTTTTAAATGTTCCTTTAGTTGATTCAGCAGCCCTGCTATATAGTAGATTTGGTCTGAGTTTTGTTGAGTTTATGTGTGTCGAGTTGATTTTACCGACGATTCTCTCTGATCTGAGTTCCAGCGGTAAAGATAGTTCCAACCAAAAAAATACAGTCATTGTGATTTGATTTCAATTGAGGTATGCAGTGTTGCTGTAGGTCATGATGATGAAAGTTCCACTCCGATCACCTTCTGATCTGTTTTCAAAGCGTTCCCAGTGGTCTTTTAATTATGATGATGCAGTTTTTACCTGAAAATCAAAAATTCTGTTTTGTTTTCCTGGACATAGTTTCTGCAGAGCGATAGGAGTTCATCAGGAATTCATCTGAGTTGATGCAAAGTAAGCCTTCCCTGACTTCCTATCATCCTTTTTTTAGACTCTCCTGCAGCACTGCTTTAAAATGGCACAAGAGAATGTCAAAAACACCCAAAACTGAATTTTCATTGGAGTGGATCTTTAAAGATTCCTCCTTGTCCCTGAATCAGAGAGATTTCTCCCATTTCTCTAATCTTCTGATGATGCTTTTGCTGTTTTTACAGGATTCTGCAATGTTTGAAAACGCGTGTCTGTTTCGTCATAAAATAAATCATGTTGCTGACTGGTTAGCAATGAACTCATTGTGGCTAAATGATTCCCCTTTGGTAGTTTTAATCATTTTTTTAGCTTTATTTCTCACATTTGCACAGCTGGAATCGCATTAAAGATAAAATCATTTTGTTAATGTGTTTAAAAAAACTTCCTTCTGTTTTCATTGAAAAAGTCCCCACTTCTCCAGAAGATCTCTGAGGTGGAGCTAAATATCTGTCATAAAAATCAGGAAGTTGTCCAGTTTGTCTGGAGCATCTTCATCTCTCTGCAGTGAAGCTGTTTTACATTCAGTCGTGAGCTCAGGCTGACAGTCTCTCTATTTGTGCGCCTGCTGTGTCACAATCATTCAGATTGCTGTCAAATGTTATTTGAGAGTTCTGTCAAATACAGTTTACAACACCAGTCCATGTCCAAGTGGAACAGGGCAAGTAATTAAAGCAGAAAACATGATCTTGTCAGTCATTGAAATCAATCCTTATTCAGTTTAAAAAAAGTCTGCATGTTCTTCCTCATGACCTTCATCAGCACAAATCCAATTTGAGCGCCAAAGATTTTCATTTTACCTGAAGGACACTGCTGAGATGGGAACGACTGAACTGTCAATACCATTTTATATGTCCTGACATTTTCCTGCACCCGTCTTATTATTTAATAAAGTCATATAGCAGCACACGTGTATCCGTCTGTCTCCATTTCATACGCTTTCATTTAATTTCTGGCAGGAAAAACTCACAGGAATTCATGCAGCGTCCCTGCAGAGGTTGAAGAAGACAAATGATGACGTAGAGAGGAAGCAAAGGGGGAACCGGTTTACGTGATCCAAATGTTGGAGTGCAAATGTTTTGTTCAATTAACAGTCAGAGATTATATTCTATGTTATATTCTAAGTGTGTTTGAGCTTTGAGACTTTTGCTGCAGCAATAGTTGCCTCATATTAATCTGTTATATTCATCTAAAGATTGATTTTCCTCTAAAACCTCTCGTGCCTGAAAAAGGAACTCTTGCATTGATGCATCACATTTAAATTATATTTAAAGTTGATATGAATATGTATAAATAAGTGATTCACGTATGCAAATGCTGAGAAAAAAAAGGTTGTTTTTGATGCAAAAATTGGTTTGAAAACTGAGCCTCGTTTCTAATGATGAGAGCTGAGACTCTGCATTCAGACGAAACTATTGTACACAACACAGATTGGTTTTTACAGATGAAAGACCAAACTCCAAAAGCATGAACAAATAAAACCCATGAAACAAAAACCACAAGAAAACATGATCAATATGCCTTTGAAGGAGTGCAAAGAGAAGAGGTTGGAAAACAGTTTTAGTCATTAAAAGTTTGGTTGATTTCAAGCAAGACAAACAAAGCAAACATGATAAGACAAAAACGCACACACAAACCAAGCTTTTTAAATGCATTCGTTCATAAATGAAACAGAAAATAAAGAAAAGATAATGCTATGTTCCTGAATAATGAATAGACATCTTTGCATTTATACATACAGCTCAAACGTAGTATAATGAATCCATCACTAATAATGAGTTAGGCTACAGGCTTGTGAGCGAGTGGGAATCCAAGTCCAGTTATGTTTTACTTCATTTTTTTAGGCTTGCCATCATTAACGCTTCAACGCACACAATTAATAAAAAATCCCCAAAACACGTTCATATTTATTAACGCAGATTAATAAACGTCAGAGGTGACCGTCTTTCGCTTTGCGTCGGGCGGTTCAGGCTTCCACGGCGTGCGTTGATTCCTGAAAATGCACCCTTCGTCGAGCATTATCCCACTTTTACCATGATTACTCACAAAAGTAAGAAACATTCAGTAGATTTGTAATACTTTATTCTTGTTATTTTTTTGGTTTAGATATCTTGCTCACAAAAAGCGGGCTGTTCGGTACGTGACAGGGTCCGTTGTCATGGTAACACGAGAATGCTGGGCTGGCAGACCTCGACTGCAGTGGAAAAGGAAAGTGATTTCTGTGCTTTCGGTTCTCTCCTGCTTTCCTGACCATGACCCTTTCAGGATTCTGCAGAACATCAAAAGTCATGAAGGGATTTGGTGAAGCTAAAGTCCTCAAGAGGATTTAAAAAGCATTCAATCTTATTTCATTCAAATTCCTCCTTTAATTTTGTAGAAAACTGTGCATCCATCCTCAGCTTATACAGGAGAGAGAAATGACTACATGAATGTGAAGTGACAGTGATTTTGTTCTATTAGTGATGGTCAGTGATATTAGGGATTGCATGGATTTGTGTACACGTTGAGATCATCTGCTGTTGCTACATGAACCTCCGCTTCAGTTGGTTGGTGCAGAGTTCTGGAACGGCCTAAAAATGGGAAACAAGCTGAAGGAAACTGGGGGAGTCTTATACTGACTGCAAGCTGTTGATGGACAAGAGGAGAATGTGCATTATGGTGAAAACATGAAAGAATAGAACAATTTCATGAACTCATCATTTTTGTGGAAATTGAATTCTTTTTTTTCTAAAAGGCATTTTCTTATTGAAAAACTGTAGCTCTCTTTAACTTCAAACATCTTTTGCATTTAAACATGCATCACAAAGCTTTTTTTGTATGTTTTTTGTACGTTCAGATACATTTGTTGGTCTCTCTTCTGATTCTGCTTCCACGACTGGACCTAGATTTTGTGTCTTTAGTTTTCTCTCAGGGTTTTTTGTCTGTATTCTGTCATTTCTTGTTAGCATGGGCCTGTCCTTTCCTTTTTGTGGTTGTTTTTTAATGCAACATGATGCTGACACACTCCCCGCCACATTAACCAGCCATAGCTTTGTTCAAGCACTCACTCAATGAATGAACAACCTTACAGAACCATAGTCCGCTGTGGAAAAGCTCATAAAGAAAAGTGTTGTCTGCATAGAAAGAGACAGAATTAACAGTTTCCAACATAGTTGCAGATACATGCAAATTCACAGCGATTTAAATGTAATGCTGTTCTCCTGTCAACGTATTTATCTTTAAATTTCCACAAAACTAAACTTGTCTTTTGTGTGTGTTTCGTGAAGACATTACATGTATGCGCTTGCATGTCAGCAGAAATGTCATTTTATTGGAAATATGGATGAAGGTTCTTGTCTTGAGCCGCTTTTCTGACGTTCTTCCTGCTTTGATCGGGTTTTGGCAGCCATGCGACACAGCTCGCGTCCAAATCTGTCGCCGCTGGCCAATTCAGTTGACTTTGTGTTTAATACAGTGGGATGGAAAGTGAAGAGCCGTTCTCTCTGAAACCACAAATTCAATCATTCTGAGAGCTTTCTCAAGCCCTCAGAGATGGGAGAAGAGGATGCTGCAGATGGGACTCGTCCTCTATGTGCAGGTCCAGTCAGGATAATGAATAGCTCATTGAATAATTCATACTGAAACATAAGTCAGAAACATAAGCTAATGTGTTTTTCTGGGTATGATGGATGAGGGGAGTCTTCGGTGTGGAACACAATATTCAGTCTAAATGATTGGAACATGAGGTGAAATGTTAATGTCGAGGAGCTGCAGCGAGGAGCCGTCTTCTGTCTGCAGGCTTACGTTGAGACTTCTGGTTAAATATGCTCATGTGTCTGTTGGAAAAGCTGCATTCCTTCATGATGCAAAACAAGCTGTTTTCACTCTGGAGCGCTTCCTTCTTCACCAGTCATCATGCAAATATGGTGGCTTTGCTGTTATTTTTAATGAACAAAACCAAACAAACTACAGCGTGTTGGTGTTTGGGAAATCACCAAGTCTCTGCATCTGCTGCAGTCTTTTCAGGTGTTTGAAAGTGTGTTACAGAAGGAACTGAGCACATGAGACGGTCTTTAATTGGCTGTTCTGGCGACTGAAACAGCCGATTTACCCATTTATGACAGTTTTGTGTGTTTTCAGTTTTTATATGAAAACAATCTTAAGAAACAAAGAAAACTTCAACTAAAACGTTTCACTTGATTGCAAAGTAAGAGATGCAGAGGAGCAGAAATGTGGGTCGAAACTCCCTCTGACTCAGATGAGTTGGAGTAAAATACAGGTGAAAATCTTCACTCCTGCCTTTCTGTTAAAAATGTTTGATTGTGGATCCACCATTTTCCCGATTTATTTTAGACTGGAGGTGATCGAACTAGCTGCTTCATGTTGGGCCATTCCAACTCTATGTTTATTCACTAAGTTCTGAACTCCTTTTCAAACCAACAGCTGACTCCATGCTGATCTCCTGCCCTCAGTTTACCTCCATCAATCTGATGAAGCTGTTTGGATGAGCGGCGAAATGTTTCAAGAAGACGATAAGTCCAGAAAGGAAAAAAAAAATTGATGTCAGCTTTCAAAAAATAATTCTATAAAATATGAGAAAATGTAAATGCATTATACTTGTAAGTGAATCATAACTCTGAAGTGTCTATGCAATATTTTAACAACGTTAACACTAAAGCTTTATCCTCATGCACCTGTGCAGGAGGTTGACCCGTAAGGGTGCTGTGAGTCATTGTGTTGTCTGGGTCCAGAGAGGGTCATAGAGAGGAGTGGCTGCATCTTAAGGAGAGCACATGTGTGTCTTGTATTTAAATGAAAATGGAGCATCCCATTGTGGTGTGTGTGTTAAATGGATCATGAACTATTTGTAAGGATAGACAGTAGGGTTACACTTAGCCCTAACGGGCTCCTTGTGCAGTTTGTAGGATTTGTGGGGGTTAGAAAATGACAAATCTGAACCCCTGTGTCTGTTGTGTAAGCATGTGCAGCATGCCCGTAGAAAAATGTGCACAAACATTGACTCTCACAGAGCGATCTATGATCTTAACATTTCCTGTGGGTCACCTGTGTGTCCTGTACAGGTTCGCCCTTTTTTTTCCCTGCTGACAGCCTGTCTCCATTTGGGAGGGAAGAAGAGGCTAAGAGTTAAGATGGACGAACAAGACTTAACTTTAGGAAGCATAAAGAAAACTCCTACAGAGCCAAATTGGTAAAGCTGCCTTTTATTAGTATATTTTTATCTGTACTGATTTGCCAGGATGGAGCACGTCACCCAGCCCACCAGCTCAGAAGTCACTGTGATAACTCCTGGCTCACCGGTGTCGTCTCTGGTCGGACAGTTCCAAAATCTGTGCTTAGCTCTTTTGCTGCTGACTCATATTCAGACTCAACATTTTTCTCAGTTTGCAGTTTGTTAAGATGGTCAAACAGCTGGAAACAGGGATAATGCAGAGACCTGCTGAGCCCACATTTGCATGAACACTGTTCATTTTTTCATTATGACCAATTATAGATCCTAAAGGAGGTTGGAGCTCAGCTGGGTTCATGTCAGCCATGCAGTTTGCTTTATCGTGAGTAATGTGGGCTGTTAGTGAGCTTTTCTTTTTTAAATGATCTGACTGTAATCAATCTGAGCGCGGTACAAAACCAATTAGCTCGTCTGTACGACTGTGGCGCTGAGCCACGTAATGATCCTCAGCTGAGGCTGCACTTTCTCACCAGGCCACGACAACCCTGAGCATCAGCGTGTGCGCGTGTCCGTGCACGTGGAGCCAAGCGAGCTGTGGAGATTGTTAGCAACTGAAAGGTGGTGGCGAGATTGCACAGCGGTGCAGATGGGTGGCCGCTGCACGCCTGAGGCAAACAACTCTGCACAGCGAGGTGTGTTGTTTGTGTCACTTAGAGGTGGAGCGCAGAAGGAGAACGTAATAATGTCACTGAGAGAAGCATCACTTTGACAAACCCCAGAAGTCCAATTTCCTCACAGCACTAATGAAATTAGAGGCCTGTTTAACTTGAGGAAGAAGGAACTTTTATCAATTCTGAGTTTCTTGCTTCAGTCGTCTCATTTCAGTCACATTAATCGGCTCGTTGAGACGGAAACGCTCTGCTGTGGTTGGCGTCCTCAGGATTTGATGGGAGGTCAGCAGTGTGGAAAACACTGCAGGGATCTGGAGTTTTCAGAGCTCCTTTAGAAAGTTTTTCCTGTTAAATCCAGGTTTCCTTTTACCTCTGCTAAACATCATGGACCACTTTAAATCATGCCCGGGGGGGCGGGGGGGGGCTTATATAAAAACAAAGATTTTGAAGTTCATGATGATAGTGGTCCTCCAGACTAAATCTTCTCATTTTTTTATGTAAACACATTTCCCTTTAACTACTTTAAAATAATTTAAACTCAGAATGGAACTTCTTTTACTAAAAATCATCTCGAGTCTCTTTGCATCGATGGGAATCTCCCAGGAGAAGCTCTTTGTGACAGTTGGGCTGCTGTGTTTCTATGGTAACAGTTGGAAATATTTCATCTTGATTCTAAATCATCCAGAGGTGTCGTTTTCCTTTAAACATTTGTCACTCTTAACAGCATTTCTATGATTACACCGTGTTTCTTTTTTTATGTACATATGTTTCATTTTGAGGAAGTCCGAACTGATCTTTTTTTTTTGTGGTCCCTTTTCTGATGAAAGCAGCAACTTTGTCAGATAGGTGAAGTTTCAGGAATCAGCATGAAGACATGCTCACTAAAACCCAGTTTGAACTCTGGCTTTTATCTTTCACAATGAATTCAGACGTAGTATCTGCTGATGAGCGGAAAACCCGACACTTGAGGTTGAATATCTGAACTGAAGACAGCTGTGGATCATGAACCTGAAACTGGTGTGACTGAGGGGACAGTTCAAAACAGAACATGACCAGAACCCAACCGCAGAGTCCTCACACGCTCCTCTTGACAGAATTGGTGCAGTTCACTTAAAATTGTTTGCTTTCTGACATGAAATTCTTTCTTCAGAATTGTCCACAAGTTGTCAATGGGCTTTAAGTCAGGACTTTGGAAAGGCTGTCGTCCTAAAACCTTAGCCATTTCGTTACCACTCTGATGTGTTTGGGTCATTGTCCTGTTGGGACATCCAACTGCGTCCCAATCTTCGAGCTGATGATTTTAGATTATCTTAAAGAATTAGAAAGTAATCCTTCTTTTTTACTCTCTGTAAAGCACCAGTTCCATTGGCAACAAGACAGTATAATACTACCACCACCATGCTTGACAGTAGGCGTGGTGTTCTAGGCATTAAAAACCTCATCTTTTCTACTCAAACATATTGCTGGGCATTGTGGCGAAAGAGCTCAAGTTTTGTTTCGTCTGCTCACAGGACTTTGCTCCAGAAGGTCTGATCTTTGTCCATGTGATCAGCAGCGAACTTCTGTTGAGCCTTAAGGTGCCGCTTTTGGAGCGAGGGCTTCCTCCTTTCACGGCAGCCTCTCAGCCCGTGGTGATGCAAAGCATGACAGTGGACTGACTGACACCTGTGTTCCATCGGCTTCTAACTCTTGATCTGGTGGTTCTCGGTTGGCTCTTCACCCATCTGACCAATTTTATCTCAGCAGTTCCAGTAACATTGCTTTGCATTCAGAGTGGCGGGTTAGTCATTTATCTATAACCTTTATAAGAAGAAAGGAGTTGAACTTTGACTTTGTCTGCGCCTCACCTGTCCTCCCATTCATGGCTGCCAAACACCAGCTAACTGCAGCGCAGTCATGTGACAGAGGTTGTGTTTTCTCTCTTTAATCTTGTACAACCCAAAGCTTGTGATGGATGGATTTCTTGTTGCTCAGGTGTAAATCTTTCAAACGTGAAATTGTCTGTGCTGAAGAAGCTGTCTGCAGTGCAGTTGTTGTTGGTGACAGCCTCAAGTGGGAAAGCAGCAGAGCTTAGACACTCTTCAGTAAACTAACAAATTGTTTTTTTATGACTGTCATCATTTAGATCTCCATTCCTTTTTCATTTGTTTTTCTCTGTGCAGCTCAGAACTGATTATTCACTGGCACATTTACCCTGGTAACTGGATTCTTATGACTGTAAGCATCACTTTGGTTTTTCTTGGTTCTTAATTTAAATTAACAACATAACTGTGTCATCAATGCAGAAGATGGTTTCTTCACAGCTGGTCAGTGATTTTCAGAATCCACACGCCGTCTTTAACTTCAGAGTGTAAAAGTTCAACCCGGATCCCCCACCAGCCCCCACATGATGCATGCTGATAGTAGCATCAGCATCAGCAGCTGTAAGCACAGCTGTGTAACTGACATTTTGCTTCATAATTTAGAAGTGGTCCATTAACAGATGTGAGGCAGCTGCTGCAGGTCTCTCCTGGCGCCTTGCCACTGCAGTCATGCCTTCATTTAGATGTTGTACGACTTCAATTCATGCATTTGACTTGGGGACCTTCAGCGTTCTACGTGCAGCAATTTTTATCAGAAAGATTTATTTTTGAGAAAATGTCTGTCTGCATTTGTTTGAAAAAAAGACTGAAGAAGAGAACAGAAACAGGAAAAAAAACTGCAAAGCTTCTTTAGAATCCCTGATGCTTCAAAGGAGAGAGTTTACTCCCAGATGTTGATGCTTGGACTCAATTTCTAAAGCTGCAATGAAGAATCATCTTCTGACTGCTGTTACTGTTGATCTTATTTCATTACAACAATGACAAACCATTACTGGATCTCAGACTGGAGGTTCAGACTTCCCAAACTCAGAAGTCTTCCCACAGACTCCAAACTGACAACAGACTTCTGATCTTTGGCTCTTGATTCCCCCTGAGACTAATGATGCCGTTTATTACACAGAGCAGACTGTTATGCAAACCAAATGTAGCCGTTCTAAAACGAACCATAAGATAAAAGTAAAGTGTGATACTCATGTGAAGGATATTTAATGAACCTGTCACTCATGAACGTTTACATGAAAACCTAAAAAGTCAGTCATGGTTTTCCTGTTGCTTTCAGTGCCGTACATGTGGTCAGGGCTGACTGGTTATCACATGCATGCAGGCCTTTGCGTCTGAAGCAGAAATATATGTAAGTGTGCGATCTCCGAGCACTAATGGCTCCTTTTCTCCCTCTCCGGGGAGATGGTTTGTGCCAGTGTGACTAATATCCGCTCACTCCTTCCGACTTCTGAGTCTTCAGGTTCAAGGAAGCCAGAGAGCTGTGACAGGCCTGCGCCGCTCATTACCTCCCAGCAGAATAATTACCACTGACCCGCTCCCTCACTGGCATTAAAGCTTTGGCCTGCCGCGCTGTCCCACACTGATGGAAAATCGAGAACGTGGCACAGATCATATCAGGGTCATTGAAGAGCTCACTGGATTTGTGGAGGTCAAGTCTTTTAGTTAATGCGTACACCTTCCCTGTGAAAAAACCTGTAGCCTTGCTGCTGGAGCAAAATGCTGTTATGGAGTTCAAGAAGCAATTGAAATGATTTAAAGCAGGAAAATGAAACAGATGCAGCATGCTGAGAGAGTCAAAGCCTTGCGTGAAGAAAGAAGATGACAGCTTCTCAGTTTTCCCACTTCAAACAGGTGAGACGTACAAAACGTGGGTGTCTGCTCGATGCAAAAACTCAGGTGTAATGTACATGCATTCATCCATGTAAACCTCCACACTCTGCAGAGTCAGAGCCAGGCTGCAGGAGCATTAACCCACAGACTTCTCTCAGAATCTGAAGATTTCTTTTTCAAAAAGTCCCATAAACCAAATTGCTCAGCTCTTAGAGGAAAATCCACCCACTACATCCGTAAGAGATGTTTTAAAGCCTGAGGCTGCTTCATTTGATGTAAGCTCAAAAAGCTTCATACAGTAAATATGTTTGATGTAAGTTGATGCTCTCCAGCCTTCAGCGCTCGGAGGACTGCGTCTGCACGACTTCCTGTCAAAACCTCTCCAGGAGGCTGTGTGGACTCCAGCTCATCATCTCACTTTGTTCAAATAAAAAACTTTTTCCCAGTTGGATTTTGGTTCAAAAACATTTGCATTAACTCATGTTTTATTTATTAAAATGGCTAATCAGAAGTGATTAATACCTGAACTTTGTGTTTACACTGTTTTCTGTGACTTTCATTGATCATTTCAGGCAGAAGTTTTTTGAAACTTCATCAAATTTCAACTTCAGATCTGATTTCAGTTTTACTCCTTTAACTGAAAAACATCTAATTGTCAGGATTGTAAACTTTGGTTTAGATTCTGTTTTTTGAATTGTCCCTCAGTCACCAGTTTCAGGTTCATCATCCACAGCTGTCTTCATGTCTGTTAGTTACGCTCAGCCTATAGTGTCTGGTTTCAGTTAATCCTGCTCAGGTCATCTTCTCTGCGTTGCCACCTTTCTCCCTCCATGGTTTTGTCATGTTTCTTCATTAAATGTTTTAAGTTTTTGTCACGAGCCTGGTCTCCTGCATTCTGGGTCCTTCACCGCCACTCCGTGACACCAATGCGATGATTTTGGTTTTTTCAGGACAGAACAACTGATCTCACTTGAAATAACCTTCATCATGAAGTAGATAAAAATCTGATTTGACTACTGAAGAGTAAAGAAGGATAAAACTCACTAATTCTTTCATGAGACTTTGAACAGACACAACTTAGAGACCAAATGGAGAGCTCCATAGCAGCTGTTCAGGTCGTCTGGAGCTGACAAACAGGTCAATGACATTTATAGAATAATCTGCAAAAGTAAATTGACAGATTTCTTTGGCAATAGAGGTTTTGTGTTGTTTTAGCTTGAGCCAATGTTTTATATTTTCCTTTTCATAATATTCTGGCTAAAACTGTGCGAGCAACAGGGGAACGCCGCTTTTGTGACCATACCACATTTAAGGGCCTACATCATGCAAAATCAATGTTTGAGCTTTTAAGTGTATTATAAAGTTAATTCCTCATGAAAAACAACGCCAAAGCAGTATTGCAGCCAAAGACATCCTCTAGTATGACATTATGAAACGGCACCCACAGGGCAGAGCCTCAGCGCAGTGGCGGTTTTTGATATGAGCGACCTGGGGCGGTTGCCCAGGGCAGCATTTTCCAGGGAAACAAAACCGTTCAGTATTTTTTTTCCTTAATATGAATAGTGGAGCTCATTTGTTCTCGTAATCTGAAGGTTAATTAAATGTCAAATGATGCCCTCACCTCATTGTGGTAAACTGTGGAACGTAACATGTCTAAGCATGTGAGAGGGAGGCGCAGTTCATCGATGGCTGAGTGAATCACACACAGGTAGTATTTATCAGGCTAACGCTCATCTCAAGCTCTAACTACTGTCAAATGAACCACTTTCATTCGTCACAGCAAATTATGGATTACATTTACCATGAATGTGTTTTTTAATTTCAATCTCTCAAACAAAGTATAATAGGTATTGGTTTAGTCCGAGGCCGAGCTGATGCGGCGCTAAGCGGTATTTGGTCAGAGGATGCTGGCCTGTTTATTTCTGTGAACACAATAAAATGAAAGGACAAAACCATCTGGGCCCAATCTAGAAAAAGGAAAGAAGAGCAAGAGAAACGGGGAAAAAGACAATGGTATGATTTTGAACATTGTTAATGTCATTATTTAAGCCTGAGACACTTCATTAAACTGGTGTGGCTCGCCCAGGGCGCCAATGTTGCCAGAACCGCTACTGACTCAGAGATTGACTCTTGTTACATCCAGGTGGGAAAATAGCTCGCAAACATGTCTCATATTTCATTAAAAATTGATTCTTTAGTGTATCAAAGATAAAATATGATCACATATATGGATATAGTTTACTCTGAAAGGCTTAGAATAGTATGATATAAGCCTCTGAATGCTGTTCAACATCCATAAAATTTAAAACCAGCCTTTATTCTGTAAGAGCTCCCAGATGATGATCACTGTGTTTTGACATGACAGCCTGAAATCCGTAAAAGTTTAAATGTGCAGGAGGTATCAAAAGTTGCTTTTTTATTTTTTTTTCAATATTGAGACAGTGGCCTCTTCCCGAGACCAAAGTTATTTAAGGTTCAGTTCTGGTTGTAAATTGAACGTTGTGGGTTGGGAGAGACTTTGGGAAGATCTTTTCCCATATTGTGGGAAAATTGCTACATTTCATATTTGCCCAAATAATGGCCGTCAAGCCGCAGGTCTGAAGTCCATCCCATGATGACGTCCTTTGGACATCCATGACAGGTGTGTTTTGGTTTCATTAGTGGCTTTTGAAATTATTTTTGAGCCAGTTTTTTTCTGTTTTCTCCAGCTGTAATGTCATCATATTTTTGGGGTGGGGGGGTTAGCTAGGCCCAAAATTCACCGAGTATTAGGCGCCTGCAACTGTTGGTGAGTTCATGTGTTTGTGGCGGGGGGCAAATTGTCACTTAAAGACGCAGTAAGACAGAAGAATTGCCAAAAAAACAATCTGGTTGTTCAGTCCAGGACTGCAGGACAGATTTCCTTTACATTTCTATACATTCTGTTTATTTTTCATCCATGTCTTCATCTGGGATGCAGGACATAGGAAGTCTCTCAGAGGTCACAGGTCACACATGTACTCTGCCATAACTTAAATAGGTTACTGGCACAGATGTGCATTTGTGGCAGAGCTCAGATTTATATCTGGACCGGGTTTGCTGCAGAGCTGGAAATGCTGAATAGAGTCTTTGCTGCTCTAAAAATGCCAGTAAAGCTTAAGGAGCAACTGTCTGTAAAAAGCTGCAGTGAGGATTCAAAAACTGCAGCACGGTTCATGTCGCTGGGTTTCTGTCTCATAAAGACGCACACAGGCGGTGACAGGATTTTCTGAAAAATCTGCTGTTTGCATCTTCCGGATTGAAGCCTCGCCGTATCAACACCAGCGTCACATGAAGAGAAACAAAAACCAGGAGAGAGGAGAGGAAACTTAAAGTTGAAATGAAGTTTCCCGCCGCTTTGAAAGCTTCACTGTGCTTTTTTCTTAAAGTTTTCTTTGTTTCCACCATGGAGGGAAGTGAAGTGGATGAGGATTTTGAACCAAAAACCCCAGAAAGTTGGGGTTTTCCCGGTCAGCGCAGATCTTTGTTTTGCTAATATTATTGTTTATTCCCAAAGAAAATGTCCCAAAGTTCATCCCATCTCTTAAAAGTTCAGAAATATTTCCTGCCTATATTTGAATGTCTGAGATAAGTTGAATCTTTTAACTCTCAGAAGAGTTTTTCTTCCCTAAAAACATTTTCTTTGTCAGCAAAGTCTGATTTGTATCAGTATAGACTCAATGTTTTCGGTTCAAAGAGACTTGCAAGACAAAAATAGTCTTTGTAATCTGATAGATGGATCTCATCTTGCTAAATGACACCAGAATAATTCAAAATGTATGAACCTGTGACGTTTTTAGTTCCAGAAAGTATTTTTCTCGACAGAACTTCAAATGTAATCATGGCTGCTTAAGATTAGTTATTAGCATCTAAGTCTGTTGAACATGATGACTGGAATTCTACTGGTGATGTAAAAACTTTACCTGCATACAGGTTTTTAGGTTTTTAGGGTACAGAGTTCCAGATTCCATTTTTTTCTTCAAGATAATCAAGAGTAAATTAAACATGTGTACAAACAAACAAGTAAACAAGAATGAATGTCAAATCCATTCACATTTGAGTTTGATAAAGTTCATTCCACTGTTATTTTTCCACATCAGAATAATCCAATAATCAGAATAATCCAATAATCAGAATAATCCAAAGGGACTTTATTAGAACATTCTAGCACACTGTTGATGTGTGTCGTCCGCTGTGATGTCACTTGTTCATTTTGACCGAACAGTAAAACAAACCTAATGTATCTCAATCCAAATGATATTTTCAACGACTGATTATAGATTTTCCTCTTTGTGAAACTATTGTTTCATGGTCTAGTTCGATTTGATTAACAATTTGTCTCAGAGAGGTCAATATAGTTGGATCGTAGGAATAGAAATCGATTCATCATTACGCCCCTACCTTACAGGGATGTAGCAAATTTGGGTATTTAGTCAATGATCGTTATAAATAATTAAAAGAAGAAAAAGGCAAACACACATTTATACATACAAACATATGAGCTGCACCCATATATGCGTAAAATGACATTTTTTCCTAATTTTATTTTATTTTTTTTACAATGTAGAATTTTGTGAATTTTGCACATGCTGCTGATGGCACCGAGTTTTCCCCCAAAAGGATGATTAAAGTCTTATCTTGATGATATTCAGAATCCAGTGTCTCTTTGCAGTTTTTCTTTGTTTCACTTCATTTTCAGGAAACCTGATAAAGGACGATTTTTAATAAAGGAAGAGATTCAGATTAGTCTCTCAAACCACATTGCCTTTCCGGATCATGTTTCATGTCTTAATAAAGAAGCAGGTGATGGATAGATCTGTGTGTGTGTGTGCGTGTGTGTGTGTGTGTGTGTGTGTTCTGGAGGCTGTTTTTTGCAGGCTTGTTTACCTGAGAAGCTGTAAAAGTGCAGAGCAGCCAGCAGGTCAGATCAGCCAGGTAATCATTTGATGATCCAGAGCCTGAAGCAGCTGCTCTACATGACGGCTTCTCCTTGCGGCTGCTCAACAAAAACCAGCTCTGTCGTGATGCTGCAGAGGATTTCAGACTCCCTTTGTTTACCTTCTACACTGCTGCAGCCTCTTGCTACACCTGCAAAAAGGATGTGAGGCTGCATGGCGCTCCATGAGGGTTTAAAGTGGGAGCCGGTGCCAGTTTTCATGCCGCTCTTTCCTCTCCACCGTCTTTGAAAGCACGTCGTCATCATGCTGCCTCCACCCAGGCAAACATGTAGATTTACTAAAGCAGAGCAGTCAGAGGAACAGAGTTCAGCTGGTGCAGGTGAAGTACTGCAGGAGGCTCTTCTGGGTCTGTCGGATCTTTGAAGAACCTCTTTGGAGCGCGCTCTCATCAGTGGGAATACATTCACAGTCTGCAAACATGAATCAACTCTGACATACACAAGAGTAACAAGGCTCTTAGAGCGATGCAGCCTGGATGCTGCACGTTCAGACGGACTGTGAAGACGCGCACTGTCAGACGGGCTTTGGGTTTTACGTTCTGAAATTATTAGGGGTTTTTTCTCCCCCCTTGAGTGCAAGAAGTGCTAGAAAAGTGTCAGCATTTTTTATTAGCAAAGTGAAGCATGACGGTGCTTCTGTGCCAAAGTTACATCCAAAGATGTGTCAGTTTTGTGAGAAACTTTGCACCTTTGGGAAGGAGCTTGAGCTTCTCTCAGAGGCCTGAATTTTTGTTAGATGGAGTTCATTGTTAAACATCAGTCGCTGAAAACTTTCCTGACTTTAAAGGCAGCGAATCCCTTCATCCATGTCTCAAAAGAACACGGAGAGCTTGCTCTAAGTAGAACCTGCCACAATATTGAAGTAAATAATTTTGAAATGAAATGAAAAAGATGCACTTTTCTGTTGAAGCGTGACAGACAGAGTCATGTTTCCTCTGATAGAGTGAATAAGAAAATGGTCAAAAAACAACCATATGAATCTGCATCTCTTGGCTTTTGTAGCCTCAGTCTTCAAACGGGCCAAAAACCATCTGAATGTGAACATCTTCTTTCCTTCTGATACCAACCTGCTTCTAAAAGTCTCTTTTGAGAAGAGCGGAAGCTGCAGAGGCCTGAAGTCCTCGGAGTTGGACGACTTACATTTGTTATTTACAGTTTACATTTATATTTACATTCATATTTATTATTTATCATTACTATTTAGATTTATATTTAGCATCTTAATGTACACATCCTCAAGTCAAAGATAAGGCTTTGTGATAAATACTGACAGAATGTGATCCAAGTGCAGCAGTTATGGATAGAAATGTTTAAATGTTAAATCATTTCCATGAGATGAATTTTTAGATTCGGTACCTCATACATGTAGACATGTTGCCTTTGTTTGTCTTAAATCTGTCTAAAAGGCACCAGCATGAGTCAAACCTTAGCTGCTCACAGTCTGCATTTGACATGTCAGCTGACAGACTTCAGGTGTTAACTAATGAGTGTCGCCTCTGTCTTTGGAGGGTCTTACCTGCTAACGAGTTCTGGTGCTCTGCATTCCTGCTGGTTGGGCTCTACAACGCCCTTATTACTAAAAGTGAATGTCAGAAGGTTTTGTTTTAATGTTCTGCAGGAAAGGCCTTTCATGTTACTGAAGAAAACCTCTCAGACACAAGTATGCTTACGTTTTCCATCTTTGCATGCCTCGTTTAGGGATCATTTGAAATGTTCTCCGAGGGTTTTTCATTTCCCTGTTTCTTTGCTGAATCTCTTTTTCCTCCTTTCTCCTCTTCTCCTCAGAGGCATCCAGCCGTTTCCACTTTCTGTGTGAGATGGTGCACGAGGTTAATGAGCATCACACGGTGCCGCCGGGGAATCGATAACTCAATACAAGTTGGTCAAGACCAAAACAAGGTGTCCTCCAACACTGGTGCAGCTGAAGTGATTGAATCTGACTTCTTTATAATAAATCCTGGCCTGCTGCTTCATCGGGCCGCAGCGCCTTTCACCCTCATCCCCCAAGACAAATGCTTTCTGTCTCAGAGCTGACAAGCTCATCTGACCCAAACCTTAACTGGGGGGTCCGCCAGAACCAAAATCAGTCCGGGGTTTCACTCTAGAAAGGAAAATCTTGTTTTTTCTAAAATACCGCTGGGACTTGGATGTTCCAAAGCTACAAGGAGGTGAGATTATCATTATGAATTTGTGATAAAAATGTAAATTAAAGCCACACTGCTTGACCCCCAGGCGCTACCTGTACCAGGTGAAGTGCCTGGCACACTCCTCTCACCCCCCATTTCATCCCTGCCTTTTTTTAATGGTTTTGCCCACTGGGATGTCATCATTTTTTAGGTGGGACATTCACTCTTTCAATACTCATTTCCACTGGGTACTATAGGTGCATGTAAATTAGGGTGAGTGTTTGAGTTTGTGGCAGCGGTTAAATTAAAATGATTTTCAGACAAGTTTGACACAACTGTAGTGACTCCAGATGTTTTGAATGTTTATTGTGTGAATTCTGCTTAAAATTCCAGCAACACATGAGCAGGACGCATATGCCCATACCATCAACCCACTACCTTCTGCTCATAAGTTTCTGAGGCAACAGTTCCAGTGTGAATCCAAGAGTCTGAGTTGTCACCTCCTCCCCATCACATCTCTGCATGCTGTTCTTTCCAGATGTTCATACTGCATAAGCTGGTTCTTTATGGAGAGGTTTTCCATCCATGTCTGACCTTTTCTTGTTTAGATAGAAAATAAATCCGTTATAAATAAATGAACATTGCTCGCAGATCTCATACCTCATGAAAAAATGTATTGCTGTCAAAAACAGCTCCCCAACTAGACTGTTGCTAGGCAACACAAACAATGACAATGTTTCTCCGCCTTTGTGTTTCCAGCATCCTTCACCTGCTGCTGTCTGTTGTTCTTTATGTATATTTTTCAGGGGAGGAGGGAAACTTTCTGATGTGTGGAGGACAAGTTGACATGTTGCTCTGATGGTTTGATGCTCCATCACTTCCTGTGCAGACCTGAGCTGCAAACATGTCTGTTTTACTGGAACTCATAACAGTTCTAAGTAACGTGTCATTCATGGATTTAAAAAAAAAAAAAACTATTCCACTGGGACTTGTTTTTAGTCATAAACTATAATAAAAAGATGGTATTTGAACATAAAATGAACATTATAACAGATAAGCTGACGACTGTTAAAGCTTTTTGAATGAAGGAAAAGATTCTGTGTTCCAGTTTGGACAGAGTTCTCAGCAGCTGCTGGTTTATCCTTGCCTCACAAATATGTTTAGTCACTCTCTGTTTGGAGAAATATTTGGAAAAACACTGAACACATTTTCTTGCATGAACAGCAGGAAGTGGAATCTCAGATTTAAGCCCAGAATTGGACTAAACCCCATCAGTCTTCAATGGTTTGATGGTGAACCCTCTACTGTTTGTTGAACGTGAGCTCATGAAATGATGGAAGGTACAGACTTTATTAATCTATCATTACTAAATTATGCTGATCTGAAAGAAGCAGAACAGCCCCCACATCATCAAGCCACCACCTCTATGTTTGAATGTTGCTCCAACAACATGGGGGTAACATGGAGGAAAGTGTCAAATTCAGTAAAACTGTTACACAGTGATAACACAAAAGACAAACAAAAAATGTTGGAGTATAAACGTAGAAATTAGAGATACAGACAGGAACAGTTGTGTGTCATCAGCATAAAATCCCAGTTTCTGGATTCTGTAATTGTGTTTCAGAACACTGGCGTACACAGAAATGCTGGCAATAATAGAAACAAACCTAATGAGTTGATTTAACTCTGGTGAATGAAAATGGAGCATTCTTTTCTTAAGCCTTTTCGGTGAAACCTGCACTGAACCAAAGCGGAATCGTCTCTTTTATGAATATTTATAAATCTGTTTTATTTATGAAATGCCAAATGCATTCAGGCAGATGGATGAATAGGTTTAATTCCTTTAGCAGCATGGCACAGGATTCAACACAAGACTAATATATTAGTCTGGCTGCTGATGGGAAAAGCCAAATGCTCTGATGTTCACCTTGATAACCCTATGCACCCCACACCCCCATCCAGCTCAAGGTTCAGCTGCATTGTGCTACAACCAACAGCAGTAAATTATTTCTATGCTCTCTCCAATAAATCACAGCAAATGAGCAGAGAGTGAATGAACAGATAAATCATTCAACCGTCATTAACAACAAACAGAATAAAGAATGAAGCAACGTCTAACAGAGTGTGACATCTTTCAAAGGCCCTATCTCTGTTCTGATCTCCACGCAAATACTCCAGTCAATAGAATAACAAGACGCAGCGAGCGTTAAACTGGATCAAATGACAGCAGAGCTGCAGTGGAAGATGAAAGGCCAGATGTTCTGCATGAAGCATCAGTGATGCATAAAGAGGATGACAAATCCAGACTGGATCAGGCTAATTTTATCACAAAGACCAGAAAACACTGTTTTGTCAAAACATGAAAATGACAAATGTGCATTTAGTGATAAGACCCCCCACCCCCCCGCCTTCTGAGCTCCAGTACACAGGCATCAAGACATGAAACCACCAGTTTTTCTTTCCTTTTGCCACAATATCTTCTGATCGGACTCACTGACTTTCATTCCCATTCTGTTAAACTGGAATAACATCAGGGATTCACCAAATGTATGATGACGGGTCGTAGTGAACACGTAAACCAAACGTAAGTATGGGGGAAGTCGTTGAGGTGCAGGCGTGCCGTACGGATTTGTCATTTTTTCAGCCCTCCTAAATCCAATGGACTGAGAAAGGAGCCCGTTAGTGCTGTTCACGTGATACGTGCGCGCTCCTTGCTGAAGCCTGACTGTTAATGAGGAAATTAGACAATCAGTGTAGTTTGTGTGGACGTTCTACGGGACACTTATGTATCACCTGTTACATCTCACCCCAGGGAGGAGGGAGAAAATAGGCAACATAAAGAAAAATGATTAAAGCCGCAAGGATGTAGGCTGGAAGTGCAGCCGTTTATTAGATGGACGGGTGAGGGAGTGAACAGAATTGGAACATAAACAATATGTAGTAAAGGGAACAAACTCAAGCTCACAGGCACTATTCAGAATATTCAAACAAACTGAAGACATCCCCCAAAAATACAACAAACAGAAGTAAACCCACTGAACCTAGAAATGAACCCAGACGGTCAGTACTGGGACACAACCATGAACAAAATGAACCAGAGATTTAGCTAAACTGGTGATACAGGAGAGAACAAAACGATGAAGGAAAACCAGGCTTTTACAAAGACTTCTAATGGCCAAGACTGACAGCAGGATCAAGCAGAAAAAACCGACCCCTCACAGGGAATTCAGCTGCTGAGGCTTCTGTGCTTCCCTACAAGCCTGGTGATTGGAGGCTGGAAGGAGGCTGCAATCATCTCCTGCAGGAGGTGGAGTCAGGCAGCATGGTGAAGCTATATTGAGATGCAGCCGCTCCTCTCTATGATCCTCCACGGACCGGGACAACCCCAAAACCCCCAGCCCCCATACAGGTCAACTCCCATACAGAGGCATGTGACTAAGGCTTCACAGGAGAGAAAATGGCAGTTATCACGTCTGTCACGAGTCGTCCTTCCCTTTTGTTTCTGTGACTTTCCACCAGGCGAGCTGCTACTACCTGAAAGAATCTTAATTTAAAACTCGGGAGGTTGAGCCTGCGAGGTGAGGTGGTGCAGAAAGAGTTTCTCTGGAGAGATTTTCTTAATGAGGCAGAAAAACTGTGACGGAGCAGAGGTCACGTGGAAGGACCTGGAGGAAGGACACACGCGGTGTTCTCCTTCTGCAGCTGTTCACCTGGAAACCTCAGGAAGCTGGAAGCTGAATCCGTTTGAAGCCACAGTTTGGATCAGCATGCATACCTGTAATTACTTCAGAAGCTCATGCAGTGAGATTACCTCATAGCTACTCTTGATCTTAACAACTCCTTTTTAATAATATAAAATGAAATCCAGCTCTAAATGTGTCTTAATAATGGGTCACTTTGGTTAGATCTTCAGTGAACTCATTAAAATTAATTAACATCAAGTTGCTTGAAAAGAACTCTTACATAAAATACAGTGCAGTAAAAAGGACATTTAGACATCAATCTAGTGTTAATGCAGAAAAACAACCCTGAGGGAATTTTTCAAGTATCATCGTTCTTCAAGTGTCTCCTTTTGTTTATTGAGAGGAAACAACTGTTTAAACTTGATCGCTCCAGCTTTGGCAGAAATGAGTTCAAATTCAATGGAATCTAAGAACTTTAGCATTAAATTACAGCTCAAACGATGCAAGTCACCCCAAACCATAACACTCCCACCTTCATGTTTGACTGAGGGGAGGATTAAAGACGACAACAGACGTGGAAAGAGCAAAGAAAAAAACTCAAACTAAAGAAGGATAAGACGTCTTTTAATTCTTTAACACCAGAGATGCAAATACACCAGACCTTTAACACTAGAGATGGGAATAAACATGTGGTAAAGGCTGCACCAAGGACAAACACTTTAGGATCAATGATCATTTAAAATGTATGGAACTGGCTCAGTTCACCACATAACCACTAGGTGACAAATGCGAGTTTCTCTCTATTCACTTTCAAAATTCATCTTTCCGTCCCACCCTTCTTTCTTCTCATTGGCGAAACTTATTCAGGTAGAGTGCTGAATATGAAAAGAAAAAGGAGGACAGCTGCCATGAAGAACTTCGGTTGGATGTCTCTGGTCTGATGTGAAACTGCCTGCAACAGGGGAGTTAAAAACACTTTTTTTTTACCTCTTTGGGTAAAACTTGCATTCATAGCAGCTGCGATAGAAGAACAGTTTCTAGTGAAGCTTTGGTGAATATTCAAAAAGGAAAATCGACCTCAATTACAGGTACGTTTGGTGGTTACATCACCATTATCGTTTAAGCCTTCACTCTGAACCAAAAGCAAAAGAGCCTTCTGCTCAGCCAATGACAAATATATGATTTCCTTTAAATTCATAGATGGTTGTCATCCTGTATTCCAGACGGGTCGCCGGCCCTTCCTGACCTGGTTCTTCCCCTGGAGCGATGCTTTGGATAGTCTGGCCTCTGAGCACCATCAGCATCTCAGCTCTGGAGTTTATTCACGCAAGGTTGTCATCGGCCCAGAACCTAACCGCCAAAGATCATGGAATTGTTTCATGCACATTTGTCTGGAACACAAAAGTCTTAACTTGCATTCCTGAGATCTGCCCTCATTGAATAAGACATAAAAGTTCTAGTTGTTCAGGAATCGAGTGTCTTGATTTACATCAAGTTATTTTCTTAATCATTTAAAGCTGCAGTTGCATAAAGACGGAGGATGAATGAAAATCTACTTATTCACCAAGAGCTGTTGACTCTCCATGTTATTTAGCTGCTTTAGCATCGCGAGGCTCACACTAATATCCAGGAAGACACGATCTGATGCCCTGGTTTCAAGCTTTGCATACATATTCCTACTCTCTCCTGCCACCAACAGCAGACTTGTTCCCAGGACTTCAGTGTTTGTGTTCTTTTGAAAATATTAAAACTTCTAAGATTTTCACCTAAATCTAAACGTTTTTTTAGGATTTATGCTAAAAAAATCATTGAAGACGAGGAGACTGTTGGTTTTTGAAGCAAATCCACTGATCAACGGCTCAAACTTTAGAGAGTGAAACCGCTTGGCTAAACCAAAACTGGTCCAGTGTTTCTGTGAAGCCACAGCCTCACCAGCAACTTTAAAAGGTTTCTGTCGCAGGTTTCTTGAAATATAAGTCAGAAGCTAAAAAAATTCCAACATCTTCTTTTTTTGCCTGAAGAATTAAATACCAGATATTTTTTCTTGTCATCACAGTGAATAATTCCTCCAATAAACCCTGCAGACTTTGGAACACTTAAAAACGTCTCAGATAACATGGCCCATTTTTACGCTAAACAATTACAGAGAAAAGCCATAAAACAACAAGAATATTAATGTTCCTGTCATCGTTCTGCCTCTGCTCGAGACACCGTTTTTATCATCATCTCCAACACATGCAGCAAAGATAAAATACCATTTTGCTCATGTTCTTTTAAGGAAACAGAGTGTTTGTGGCTGTGCACAGCCAGCGCCCAGAGATCCATCATGTCATCAGCCCAACAAATCACTTTATTTAATCGATTTTACAATTTTGCAAATTATACAAAGCACAATTCTAAGAATAAAACACCTAAAGGTGTGGAAACTCAGACAAGCTTTGAATTTTTTTTCTCTCTTTTACCTACTTTTTGTTCAGTTTTGCACATGAATGGATCAATTCATGGAATAAAACCTGGATTAGAGGCTTTTTTTCTGTCTGTGGTGCAGAACTGTTACATGATTGTGTACTCTATCAATTCCAATGACCAAAGGCTCAAAAATAATTATTAAAAAATATATCTTCAACTTAATATCTGAGAGTTTTTCTTTTAGACCTGATCTGACGCTCAATACTGATGAATTATTGAGCATCTTTAGATTTTTTTTAATCTCTTGATGGTTGTGTTTACAACCAAAGCAAAGTGAGCTTCCTCAAAGAGCCGTGCTGTCCCGGCTGTCTTCCTCGTTTATTAATCAGATTTGTTTGAGCATCAAAGTTCTGGATCAAAGACCTGAATGTTTCTAAAAGCGGAGAACACAACAGATAAGAGGCCTTGATCAGAGGCTTAGTGGAACTTCAGCAGAGCAGCCGTGCACGGCTTGTATGACGTTTTGAAATCGATTCTAAATTTAAAATGAAGGAAGGCAAAGAGTGGGGCGAACCACTAAACGTCCTAACTGTGACCTGATGCAACACATTCATGAACATGAGTTCATTCTGCAGGAATTCATCCTTTTAACTGTGAAAGTTTGTCACAAATCTGCTCTGGTTTCAAATTCTGTCTGCCCGTTTTCAGGCACAGATATGTACAGCATGGTGCAGCTTCGTGCTAAACATTTAGGATGGAAGGCAGTTTTCCAAATTCAGCTTCATTACTCTCCAAGAATTGACCATTTCTGTCACGTAACGCTGCACAGCCTTGATGAACTTTGCTGCAAACAACCATTTCACACGCTGTTCGGGCAACATATAGAAATGCCAGCTGGTGGCATTAAAACACCTGACAGTAATTACAGAAAGAGCTGCAGTCGCCATTCAGCAATGCTGCAGCACCGCCTGCACGGCGTCTGACAGCTCCAACAAACACCCGGAGTTAAACCAAAACAGAAGCGGAGACAAATGGAGGCGATGTTTGTCACTTGTGCCGTGAAGGTCAGCCCTCTGTTTCAATTGAAAGGGTTTTTGTGTTTCTTTGTGGTGGACTGACCCAGCAAGGCAAAGACAGCATTTGGTGGACAAAAACTGCAATAATTTCTGTTTACGAAAGACTCCGATCAAGTGGGCTTCAGAAAGAGCTGGGATGGATAAACATCTATAAACACAGATCTTCACAGCAGACAAATAGTTTGTGTCAGAGATCTAAATTTAGCAAATATGTTTGTGAACCTGCACATTAAATGTCAACTTGATGATAAAAACGTTTGATTTATTCACTTCAGAGTCCCTCTAGGTTCTATGTTCTGCCCACTTTGTTTTCTCTTGGATGTTTGTCCTCGCCTCTGGCTCCTTTGAACCCAGTCTGTCATCAAATGCCCTTTGCTTGACCTTTGCCACCTTCACCTCCACCTTCTCCTTGTGCTGCGTCTCCCAGTCTTCTGTCCTTCTAATCCTTTTCCCAAGACTTTCAATGCTTCTTTTCAAAGTGAAAACTTCACATTATTTTATGAGTTTTAAGTAGCTCACATGCCAAAAGAGTGCGAGAACCCCGGATTTAAAGGTTCTCTGGTATAGTGAGCTTCAGTCTCGCTGTGTCTGGACGGCTGCTCCTGCAGTGTTTCCATGTCCCTCTGACTGTGTTTGAAGCTGTGCCACATTAACCCGAGAGGGCAAAAATACAAACAAGAATAAAATAATAGAAAGGTCCCCCACTTTTCTATGATTATTGTTTTGAAAATAAGAAAAAACATCATGAAGTTCAGGAGGCCGGAGCAGGCCTGTCCATCCTGCAGGGGATCACTGTCTGACCACCAGCTCATCTCTGTCCGGCATAGTGAGAATGACGCTCCAGCTCCATGGGTCCAACAGTAACCGTGACGGGTTCAGGAAACCTGCTGCCTCGAAAGGGATACAGCGGGTTCATCAAACGAATGGAAGTTCAGGAGATCCAATCTACCTTATTGGATGTATATTCTACCTGCTGTTACTGATAAAGTCACGTGCCTAAAGTTGAGTCCCTGATTGGTTGACTTGACGCAGGGACCTCCCCAGAGTTTAGATTGTTTTTCACTCTGTCCAGCCCCGCCCACCACTTAATTTGTGCCGCTCAAATCGTGCTGTTGCCAGATGTTTGTGCTGCTCAAATTGCACAGCAGACCCTCAGATCGCGTCTATACCATGGACTTAACATTGACACTGGCCGCCTCCGCCACACTAATCACGTTCGGTGTGAATGCACCTGTAGTCTTTTTGACGGAGTTCCTTCAGATTTTGAGTGACTGCATTTAAAGATCACCCTGTGATTTTTTTATTAGTAGATCTACTGCAAAAGGCAGATTAGATTGTAGTGGACCAGATGGAGAAGAACTCAGCATCAAATCAGTTGTCTCTTTACCTTTTAATGACCGATGACTGAGGTTTCATGAACCTCTTAACTCAAAAGAAAATATTCATGTAGTTTAGTATTGATTTGAATTCAACAGCTTTTGTTTCAATTTAGAAAAGTTTTGACTCAGTTCCAGATGAAAAATGTACCGTTTTATCAACCGTTGGCTGAACAACATGGCATGGGTGTTTTCTCCGTTT
This sequence comes from Oryzias celebensis, assembly GCA_014656515.1. NCBI lineage: Eukaryota > Metazoa > Chordata > Actinopteri > Beloniformes > Adrianichthyidae > Oryzias > Oryzias celebensis. Next base: position 25,640,052 of record BNCR01000013.1, read on the forward strand.
GTGTTCACCTCATTAGCTGGACAGAACGGTTCCAGTCCAGTTCCCTGCATTGCCCTGGAACCAGCTGCTTTGCTTAAGCTGCATCCTCGCCGCTCAGGTATCAAAGTGAATTATGCAAGAGCAAGGCCTCATCATTTGGATGGATTTTAGCGTCACAAATGCTATTTGTAACATCAAAAGAGTGTCTTAACTGTCTGATTCTGCTGAGGGAAGGCTGCGACTGTGGCTGGCATACATCCTAAAGAAGAAGAAAGGCGGCGCCAACATCAAAACGGAGGCTGACATACAAGCAGAATCAGACAGTAACAGGCTTGTGGCTTCCTCATCAGTGACATCTTCTGATGCAAGATTTGACTCATGCTTGATGGATCAAAACGAGCTTCGACTGATGCTGCCCAGCAGAGGGCAGAGCAACTCTAAAGCAAGCTGAAAGAAGAGGAACTTTGGGAATCTGTTGGAGCTGTCGAACTTTCTGGGAGATCCTCTCATTCACATTTGAGTTTCCGAGTAATTAATGTAAATCTATAAATCACATATGTAAAGTTCTGGGTTTGGTATCCTTGGAAATGTGTGACCTTTCCATCAAGAAAAACCCTACCGTCTAAGTCCTTGCTAAAAGTTCTGTCCATTAGCCCTTTGAGCCGGACTAAGTTTCAAACCATAAAACGAAGATAATTGGATTGAAAAGGTCAGAAACCAATGAGAAGCTGCAGGACTGCCGAGAAATGTAGGATACATCAACGAGGATTAAATCCATTTCATTAAAAAATGAAAATTATGAAACTCAAACCATTTCAGTTGATTAACATGAAGTTATGGAGCATTCAGGGCTAAGTGGGGACATTGGACAAAACAGCCTGACATTAAGTAGGAGAACGGCAGAAGAAAAAGGATAGAAGTTTCTCTCACAGAATAACATTCCAGCTGTTGCTTTGTTTCCAATTTCCTTCCAAATAAAATGAATTTCTTGTTCTTTATGTGGCCATAAAAATATCCCAATCTGTGAAAAAGCACTTGTGACGAATGCAGTTATTGACCTGTAGGTGGCATCCCATAAATATGGTCAAATGAATCCTTCTGTCAAAGGAATCCTTCTGTTTGGGTTCTGATGACTCCACGCTGAACTGAGCTCATGTCAGTGTTTGTGAGTAAAAAGCTCCCATTTGCTGCGCTGGTAAATAGACACGTCCAATTTCTTCTCCAGCCTGAAACGCATTTGTTTTCAAGTCGAGTGCATTGAAGGGTTTTAAATCTAGAGCTTGCAGGCGGCTCTTTAGGCACCAACTGTGCTCAAAATGACAAATTAAAATTTCATTAGGACAGGCTCATTTCAGCAGGAGGAATGCCTCTGACTGGCTGGATGGATGCAGGACCTTCAAGAAGAGCGGGAAAGGCAGAATAGAAAGCTGGACTGTTTTGTGGTCATCATCGTGGACAAATGTGGAACATGACATGCTTCACTGCACATGTTCTCAGCGTTAATGTCACGCTGATGAAGATGAAGCCAGCGTCCTGCCATCCACACATGTCTGAGGAATTACAACATGGCTGTGCTCAAAAAGAGACGAGAGGGAACATGGAAGCATGGACTAATATGACTTCTTTAATGAAAAAGGTGACATTAAAGTGACAGGACTTAGATAAACACGATCCTGGTGCTTCATGTCTGTGAGGCGTGAGGAACTGGACACTTGTGGGTGAAGTGTCCTGGACAGGTCGCCAGGGCAGATCTTCAATCTAGAATCTCATTCAGTTTCATGTGAAACTGATCCATGAAGCAAAATTAAGTTTCACCCGATGCATAAAACCAGGACTTTTACTTTAAAAATAAGAATTAAAAGCACTAAACACAGGACTGGATGACTGTAGAGAAACTGGATCAGGTCATTTAAATAAAGTTCCCAGGTTCTAACGAATGTGCAGTGAAGCGCATCGGCGCTCCACACAAACCTGTTCAGCCGCAATCAATTTTCTCCAAATGTCGTTTAGCTGATTATTGAAAAGAAAGGGACACAATGGGAACACGTGTTCTGCTTTACAAACGGTCTTCAATTTTCATTCAACGTAAAAGTAAATTACATTTCCAGACAAGGAGTAAACAGCGGAGCGTGAGTCGAGATCGCAGAGACCAGAACCGCTTCATTTAAATGCATCAAAATGGTGAGCACCATTTGAAAGATAAGAGAAATTAATGAGAAGACTTTTAATTGTATGCAAATTCCCATCAGCTGCATGTTTTTCTGCCCCATAAACTGTGATTGACATCCACATTTCAAAGAACTACATGGAATGTTCCTGGTGTTCCTGCCAGTTTCTGCTCTGGTCTTCAAACCTTCACAAAGATGAAGAAGGAAAAGGAAACTGTAAAACTGTTGCTCTCCAGAGAGAAGCAGCTTTTTGGACAGAACATCCTAAAAGGAGAATATTTGAATAAATAAACTGAAACATGATGTAAAAAGTGAACTGCAACAAACAAACCTAAAGACAAACATGACAGACGTAAAGAGAAGATCCGACTGTGAGTTCCTAAAACCATGAACTTCCTGCAGGACCATTAACAAACACAACGACTGCAAACCGAGGAGAGGTTTGAGGAAAAACAAGGAATACAACAAATCCTCCACCTATTCTGTCCATCTGCTCCATCCTAAATGAGTTCATGGAGGACATGGAAGTCCATCCATTTTCTGCTGTTTATTCTGGACCTCCTGGACCGGGCCTTGGTGGCAGCAGTCAAGGATCTTCTCTCTTCCTGGGCACCTCCTCCAGCTCCTCTGAGGGAATCCCGAGGCATTCCCTGACCAGCTCAGAGAGCTAGTCTCTCCAGCGAGTCCCGACTCTTTCCTGCCTGGTGGGACATGGCTGGAACACCTTCCCATGGAGGCTTTCAGGAGGCATCTGATATCCCAGCCACCTCTTCCTTCTCCTCTCCATGTGGAGGAGCAGCGGCTCTCTACGGAGAGCCCGGCCTCCATGGAGAAGAAACTCACAGCGAGCAATGATATCCTGAAGACTGTCCGTACAGGCTGCTTTTTAAGGCTGAAACAGTTAAAAAAAATTAGGAAAAATTGAGATTGTTCTATGCACTATTGGATAGAGAAAACAAACCAATTAGATTTTCCTTCTCAGTTTAAAAAATGGAGTGCACTCTGACCTGTTATGCTCAGCAGGTTGAACACAGGTTTGAATCTTATTTTACAAACCTTTAATGATACGCTTTGGAGAATGTCTTACTTTGAATTTCCAGTTCAGCCTTTTATTTGTAAATCTTGTAAGAGAACGGCTTCTCCCCTTTGCTGTGGTTTCTCTCCCCTTTAATTATTCCTCTGTTTGAGTTCTTTCTCTGTCTGTCTGCCACAAAAACAAGCATCATTATCAGCCCTGCTGTTCCCCAACACCACGGATCTGCTGTAATAGAGACCTTGATCATTCCACACCAGACAACGCGTGGTTGGAAACGGTGGAAGACACGCACGGTCCAATTAGCATCTCTGCAGCAGCCCGACTTCACAGAGCTTCAGGTGGTCTGGGATCTCATTTAACACAAACTTAGGAAGCTCAAAAGTTTTCAGGATGTTGCAGCAAGATGCTCCTCATTTATGCAGTCAGTTATTGCTTCTGTCAATCATAGCTGTGATTATCATCCAGTTCAAACCACAATCAGGGAAGGTAAGAGATTAGGAATTCATGGGAATCTTTTCTGACCGATCTGAACTGTTTCTCTTCAGAAATGGGAAAGTCCTTTTCTGTTTCAAACGTCATCACTGGGGAACAAGACCGGCCCAAATCATTTCAGTTTTAGAAAAAAGCTGCTGATATTCAGTCTTCAAATGAGCAGAAACTTCGTTCAACAGCTTTGCTCCTAATCTGAAGCAGAAAGAAATGTCTGGAAAACTCCCAACATTCAGAGTGATTCCTGGAACCAGAAAATCTTCATCTAATCTGAAATCAGGGTCAAGACCAAGCGTCTGTGCTCCATCCCATCTGCAGTCGGCTGCAGGTCTTCATTAATGCTGAAAGCACGCATGGAGAAATCCTTTTTGTCTCGAGCTTGTTTTTGGACGTTTTGTCTTTGGAATGATGTCATTATTTTCAGCTTTACTTTTGCTGCTGCGTTCAGTCCGAGTGTTTCATTTAGCATTAGGTTTGTTTAGTACTTTTCCTTTTTCTTCCATTTTTTAGATGTTAATCCACTAATCTTCCATGCATTTTCTTTGCATTATAGCTGTTGGACACAAAAATCTGCTTTTTCTTTCATACTTTATCTTGCTAATTCAGGGTTCATATAAACGGCTCCACTCAGTGAAAGTGTAAGAATCTTTCCCATAAATTAAGGAGCATTTACACATTTCCCACCCAGACTGAAGCACGACTCCGTCTCTTGTTGGCGTTTAGCAGAAATGAGCTGCTCATCTCACAGTTCATTTCAAAGTTCAAAGTTAAAGAAGGTTATTTGTGCAGATCAACGCTGAAGGTTCAGCCCCCTCCTTCAGTCTTTTTCTGATCCTCCTGCTCTGCATATCTGTGACACCAGCCTTCATTACTCCCTTTTTATTATTTTCACTTCGTTGTTGTTAGTTTGTGAAGTTTTTGAGGGTAAAACTACCACAGAATTCTGCAACTGTGTAAATCTTTGTGATTTCTTTTTCTTCTGTCACCACTTCTAAACTAAAAACTGTAATTTTTAAATGCTTCTATTAATTGAGGGAGGCGTTTGTATCATCTGCAGGAGGCGGGAAACGCTTTTGTCTCAATAAATCAGTTGATCAGTAGATCTCCATGTTATGGATGCTTGGCTTCATCGTAGTCTTGTTTGTTAAATCAGTCTTTGCAGCACAACATTTATGCCACAGGATCATAGAAATCTGGATTTGTGTTGGAAATCATCTGAGCTGCAGGTTATTGTTGACCTTCAGGTGAATGTTTGCACTTCTTACATTCAGGAAAACAAAAATTATGTAATTTGTGGTCATCCAGACAGTGAAAAGTCTCAGATTTTATTTAATCATTGGAAATTATGCAAAAGTCTCTTTTTCAATTTGATGGAAACACATCTTTTCTGCACATTTAACTCCTGCTGTGACCCTTAAACCCCTGATCTGTGAGAGTCCCCCTGACCTGAACCAAATCCCTGATCTGTTCTTAAACCAGGACCTGAGCTGGAGCTCACTGCGTTTTCCCACTGAAAGTGAGATGAAAGTCTCTGCTGAAGACATGGATCCTCTTCAGACAGACATCAGACATGAAGCTGCTGCTGCTGGACATGCTTGACAAGATCAGGAGGAAACAGCTCCCCGAGTCTCAGCGCTGAGAGCAGCGCCGCTCTTTAATGTCTCGGCTTCATTTGTTTGGTATCACTGGAGATTTTGCAGAAATTGAAGGAGCCGCAGCTTCCTACTAAAGCTGTGTCCCACTTTTGAAGTGCGTATTAAACATGCAGCCGTTACACCAACCATCATCTCCTCTGCAGCTAAAATACACAGACATGAGACTTTTAGGACAAATGAAAATGTTTTTGATTGTGGGGATTTAGATTTGAACGCCTTTCTGTTGCAGATTTTAAAAAGTGAGAAACTCGGATGAGTGCAGACAGCATTACAGCTGCGAAGTTCCATCTAAGAGTTTCTAATGATTGAACTGATCTGCATGGAGTGTGAGGATGTGTGGAAAAGCTCCTGTGAAATGATAAATGTCCTCAATTATTCAGAAATAACTCAGCGATGATCCTAAAGAAGCAGCTGTTGCTGCTCATTAATCTTTGAAGGAAACCAGGACTTTTCCAACAACATGATGGAATCTGTACTGAGGTAGAAGAAGCTGATCATTCATAAAGGACACCTCAAAAAGTCCAGTTAAGGTCAAACTCCACCAGACTCATGAAAACCCCTCAGATACTGAAAATTGGGAAGTGAAATCATTGCAGTCATCACCAGATTGGAAAAAAATCCAGTTTTTCTGTATTGAAAACATTTACAGAGAAGTGCTTGCAGGTGACAAAAAAATGGTTGCTATGGAGATAAAACCAACAGAAAAGCAACAATTTGAGAAAAGGGTTTTTCGTGTGTGTTTCTGACGGGTGTATGTGTGTGTGTGTGTGTTTGTTTTCATGACATATCAGTACATTTTTTTGATAACACACCTTCAATATGAGTACTTGTGGAAATATCAGGACATTTGTGCGTATGTGTGTGTGTGTGTGTGTGTGTGTGTGTGTGTGTGTGTGTGTGTGTGGGTGTCAGGTCAATAGGGAGTAATGAGTCATTTTTAACTGGGATCTTAGTAAAACCAATCTAACTTCTGGAATATGATTGCAACAGTTGAAAAAAATAAAGATGGAAACTTGAGGAGTGAATTTAAGGGTTTTTGGATCATGCAGAGAAGTGGGGACATTTGTTGCAATGCCTGAACTTAACATCTCAGGGCCTTATTTGATTTTGAAATATAAAAAAAGTTAACATTTATATGTTGCTGCACCGTCAGTGCTGCAAAATACTTTCAGCTTTCATATTGTGTTTTCTTAGTTTCATTTGATTATTTCACTGTAATGAGAACCTAAAGCATGGCTGATGTTTCTTTCAATTAGGCATGAAATTGTATTTATTTATTTATTTTATTTATTTTTGATCATTATCGCGCTTAAAATATAAAAAAAGAAAAAGAAGGTGCACTTTCAATATTTTGAAGATGTTCAACATACAAAAAACACAGAATAGCTTCAGTTCAATGAATCCAGAAGTGGATCTTATTCTGTGTGAATCATTTAATGAGGAGTTCTGTATTATTAGTTTTATACAGTAACACATGAATAAAACTAAACTCAAAATGAAAGCTCACACTGAATGTTGCTAACGTTTCCTGAAGACACTTTTTCAGTTGCTGATGTTGAAATCTCCTTTTCCTTTTGCTTCCTTTGCTCTGTCGATGCATCACAAACGTTAGCCAACATGAAACCCCATTGTGTTTAATGAACCTGACCTCATCCCAACCAGAGTCATACCTCTATACACAGCACTGGTGCTGCACCCAAATAGGGTTGTAAAAATGCTGTTTTCATTCATTTAAAGCAGCTGAGGACACACATTTACAGTGCAGAGGCAAAGGTACAGAAATCCCTTTTCCAAAATGTTTCTTCATCTCCTCCATCTGCTCTTTAAGGGGCAAGAAAAGAGATGAGCCTTTTCCACATCTCAGCTCTGCACTTGGAGCTCTAGACTCATGTTTCTGGCTGCAGGAAGATCTTCTAAAAGGAAGAAAAGAGGGTTTTACTCTGTGAGCCCTCCTGAAACAAACCCTCTGCATCCCTGCTGTTCTTTACACTGAGAGGTAGCATGAGGCTGGCAACCATCAAGGCTTCTGCACACCAACCATTCCTTAAGTCTCAGGATCGTCTTTTCTGTCAGTGGTTCACAGTGGTTTGGAGACACATGTTTCACTCAAACAACCTTTTTGTTTGCAGAAAATCTTGAATGTTTTAAAAAATCTTTTGGTCTGATGCATCCACAGGTTTGGAACCGAAGCTTTGATCAGTCGTGTGAAGGTTTTCTGTTGTGTGAGAAAGTTACTCTATACTTCCGGATGGCCTCTAAAATTCTTCTATTTGTTCCATTTCTGGTCCTTTTTCCAGAAGCTAAGTCTCCAGTTTTCTTTCTTCCATCTTTACATGATTTAAAATAAATCCAAGGACTCTTTTGTTGCCTGAAGGTCTGATGGAGAATTTCTTAAAGGATTTTCCAGGAAGATCATGATGCAGTTGTGACCAAGTCAAAGCTCTCCAGAACATCTAATGAGTCTTTGTGGTTCTGCTTTTGTCAGACTGTTGATCTCTGATCTTAGCTTTGCTTTTTGGAGTTGGTTTGATTGGTTCCTCTGCTTCACGGTGGAGTTTCTCTGCTTTCGTTTTGTGTCTCCATCATCTGCAGCCGATTGACGGGAGTTTTTTTTTTGGCTTCTCAATCTCTTTTTTAAATCATTTCTCTGCTGTCTGATGACCTCAATAAGCTTCAGACACAAACACGGTTTATTTGCTTTTTTGTACTCACTGCTTTTTTGAATTTTATTTATTCACTTGGTTTTCAATCATAGACATGCAACACATTTATTTCAAATGAATAAATAAAATATGTAAATAAAAATAAATAAATAAAAACTTGTCTGTAAAGGGATTCATCGTAGAAAAAAAACAAATGAAGCCAGATGGATCCACATATGGAGATAAAAGATTAGTTCTTTGGCAAATTCAGTGAAAAGTCAACATTTATCTCTTCTGAACTCCATCACAACGACCACTGATTAGTTGTGTTTAGCTGTCTGTACACCGGCACATGAAGGTGTTGCACCAGACCAGAGCTCTGTGAGGTCTGCATCCCTTCCAAAGAAAGAAGTACAAAGAAATTCTAAGTATGAACACAAATACTACAGAAAAGCACATGAAATAATAAATAATAATAATATAATATATTGGAATTGTATATATAATATAATAATAAAAAATGGGAAAAATAAAGCATTTTTTGGAATTATTCAAATGTTGCAATAATACTTTCTAAAACATGTTTCGTCTTCCTCAGTTTTTCCTTGAATCTTTCATCATGCAGTGATGAAAACGTTACAGTATTCTTATTTGTAATTACATTTTTAATAGAGGAAAACGTTCTAGTTTGTGTCCATGTTTTAGTCATTTCGTGTGCTGCTGAGCCTGCTGGGAAACCGTTTGATAGGAACCCTCCCAGCTGGAATGGGAAGCTCTCCAAAATTCCATTTAATTGGAAAGTTTCAAAAAGTTTTTAGCCTTGAAACTTTTGGTTTAAAGCAAACATTACAAGAATGATAACACATAACTAAAATTTAACAAATTATCTTTTCTTTTTACTTGTTTGATATTTTTTATTCACTTTTACAGATTTATATCTGTCTATTAAGGTTTATTTATTTATTTATTTGGCGATTTATATCTGTTTTAACTTGTATTTATTTGATTCCTTTTAACATTTTCGTTTAAACTCCAGTGTTTTCCTCAGAAGGATTCTCCACATCAGTGATTTAGCCTTCTCAGTGAACAGCGTCTCTGCTTAGATCTCCCTTAGAATAAATCCTTGAACATTTTTAAATCATTTATGGGGTTTTTACCTGTTTTTTAAAGTAATTTATTATATGATTTTGACCTTGTGCTTGCATTACCTTTTTTTCATGTATACCTTTTCCCTTTATCTATACATGTTTAATCTAACATCTAAAGACTGGTTGATCTCAATTCTTACTGTAAAAACTCAGCAACTTCTCAGAAGTGTAGTCTTGTGTACAGCTTCAGGTTTATCGCAGGCATGTGTAAATAATATTTTTAAAAAATGATAAAAGGAGCTGCAGTTGTACAAAAACAATGTATAAGAAGATTGTCACAAAAACCTGTTTGAGATTATAGGCTCAAATGTGTGTGAAAAAGCAGCAGGTTGTTTTCATTTTAATGAAAAAAGAAAATAAATGTTTCTGCTGACTGATGTTCAGGCCTCATTACAAACAGAATCACAGGAAAAGCGACTCATGGACGAGCGGCCGCCCACTCGAAACCCCAAACCTGACAGAGATCCAATCAGTTTAAGTTTCAAAGACATTTCCATTCAGCTGGTTGGCCGGTGGCAGCGGATCCGTCCAGTTCCTCCCACCCGCATGCTGACCTGGCATTTTCAGAAGCAAAGCAGTCTGAGAGGCGAGATGAAGAAGACGTTCAACCTGCTGTTTTTGGCAGCGTCTCTCAATAGTTTTGGCTGACTGCTGTTTGTTTGGCTCAGTCAGACGGGTTGGAAAAAGCAGCTCTGATGGAGGGAAAGAGCTCAGACTCAGAAAATGATGCATGTGACTGCTGGCTGATGGTTTTCTTTGTTGCTTCTCTCTCAGCTGACACAGCTGTTTCAGGTCTGCAAAACTTTCCGCTAATAAAAGCATTAGTGATGAATAATGTCCCTTTAATTACAACTTCAAGAACTCCAGATTGCTCAAAGGGTGGAACAATAAAGCCAAAGGGAAAAAGTGTTTTTCTTCAACTGTTGTCTGTGCGATGAGGCTTGATCAAAACGACTTTAGACGGTTTCTGCTTTGTAGTCATAGGAATATTTTTGTATAAAAAAGGAAACTGCACCTTTAATGTTTATATTTTTAGGAAATGAACTTCTTTATGATTAATTTAAGAAGAAAACTAAAACTCAGAGGGTGATGAAAGCAACAGAGAGGTGCAGATTATTGCAAGCAGACTGAACTCATCAGCAGACGTGTTTCTTCAGCGATAGAGAAAAAACATTTCCTGCTTCACTGGATACTAATTGATTCTGTGTAAAAGAAAATTACAGCTGACCACAGAACAAATTCATTACCAGTACGCTCTGATTAATACAGCAAATGTGCTGCTTGTAAATGACTTAATTTCCACTTTCATGAAACAATAAAAGAGTTGTGGGTAAAACTCTGTTGGGAAATGTTTTCATTTTTTTAAATCACTTTTAAGACAAAGCTGGAAAGTTTGTGCAAAGAAATCCAAACAAATTGTTCACAGTTTTCTGTCAAAATACAAGCAAAAGAAAATGATAGTAATTGTAGGTATGCAACTCTTACTTTGTATTTTCTTTTATTATTTGCAAGTGTGTTTCTATGCAGTAAAGCTGTTTTCTGACTTTTGAAGAACCGACTGTATCTGAGGACTGGACTGAGTAACCCCTTCCCTCCTGGTGTTCCAAACAGGAAGTACCTGCAGGTACTGCTGGTACTTGGGACTGTGTGCGACTACAACACATTCCACATTTTTCTTCAAAGGAAATCTTTGATTTTTCTAAATCCTCAACATCTATGACAGTCAGCAAAAAGTCACTAACAGTTAGAAAATGAGTGAAATGTTACTGTAGAAACCTCCTAAAGATTACAGCAGTTTTTCAAAATAAAACTCTGTTTCCACATTATTGCACACAGCAGAGTTCCACAACCTTTGATAGATTCTAAAGAACTGAAAATGCTCATTTGTTGATTTAGCTGCATCATGAGGTCATATTTACTGAAATCAAAAACATCTTCATAGTTCAAGTTCCACTTGAACATAGAACCCTTATTTGGAAGCAGCTTCTCAATTCTTGCATCATTGAACTTGTGAGTTTCTGGAGAGTTTCTGCTTGAATTTGGTTGCAGGATGTCTTAAACACCTCCAGAGCTGCTGTGTCTCGTTTTGATGCAGAGTATTTGAGGACCTTCCTGTTCAGGGTCTGGACTTTGGCTTTGTCTGACTGACTGAGGTCCAGCAGTTTGTTAGGGTTCTTAACCCACGTCAGGAGATATGGTCACAGGCGGAGAGCTGCACAGTGAGTCAGGGTCCCAGGAGTCCACGTGCTCAGAGATGAAAAACCTTCATTCAGCAGAAATCGAGGACATCACGGCCTGCACAACGCTGAACCGCACTTTTTGCTCCGAATTCTCGAACAAACCGCCAAATGTCCCAATAAACACAACCTGCTTCCCATAATGCTGCTCTCACAGAGGTAGAGTCCAGGAGATCAGTGGAGATAGTTCTGTTGTAAAAAGCAGTTCCTGAAGTGTCTGTAACCCCAGAGTCTTCTGGATTAATCTTGAAGTCACACCAAGCATCCAAAACAAATCCATAGTAAACGTTAAAAGCCCCTTCAAGTCCAGGGTCCCTTTATTCACGAGAAATGGTTGTTTGTCGTATCCTGGCCCTGCAGCTCTCCGTAGAAGAGTGTAAGCTGTGTCAAGCCCCCACAGTGATGGAGGAGACGGGGAGGAGTCTGAAAGCTCTCACTCTGGACAGGATATCAATGAATTTCAATAGAATCAGCTGAGTGGCAGCAGCTTTACAGTTGAAGGTTTCTCATTTTTTAGAATTTAAAACATTACACAACACTCCTGCAGCTCTCACTCCATCCCCGAATAATCGAAACAAAGAACATTTTCACGGTTTTTCAGGATATTTTTCAGTTACTCCAGATATAGATTTTTACCAAAGATTTAGAAGATGTAAACTTTCAGACAAAATGATGAATTTGGTGGGAGCAGGATGTGCTTGTTTTTGGGTCTGTCCCTGTCAGAGCAGATAAATGTTTGCATTCAGGCGGTTTGTCCTCCTCAGAGATGCCGCTGGTAATCCCGGCAGCTGTGGTCTGCGGCGCCGCCATCATTGTCAGAGCCGTTTGTGTGTTTGGGGTCAGCTCGCCAGCCTCCTCAAATTGATGCATAAGCTGCTGTCCAGAACAAGGACAGTCATTGCGGTTATTAAGGATTCTGTGTTTTCTTTTGTGTTTTCTGGTCTTTGTCCGTCACAGCTGTTGGTCAAGTCCTCACACAGCAGCCTGGATGAGCCCAGCCATCCATTATCCTCAATTCAACTCCTGCTATTATGGGGAGAAAGAGGTTATTGTCACTGATGGGCCTCTTTTCTCCTAAATTAGCTGTGATTACAGAAGCACACAGCTGCTGAAATGTATGCATTACATCTGAAGGCTGTTTGGATGAGAAACAATGCTGGCTAACGAGATGTCAGAGTTTCTGCCGGTCGCAGTCACAAAGCATGATGGGCTGGACCTCCAGTCCTTCAGGGGACATCAGGATGCAGTGACTGACAAACACAGGAGAGCTCACCTGGACATGGAACCTGGATGCTGACCCACTCTTGTAACACTGTTCTCCTGTTGTCGGGTTTGATGAGCTCTACACCTCCTGCAGACCGTACTTGCCCCTCCAGCGCTAGCGAGGGGTAAGTCTCTGAAACCGGCAATCTCTGCACTGAGAAACCTGGGGGGGCACCCGACGGTCCGGACCAGCAGGCGACACTGCTGCTACCCTCCGGGTCACACTGCTGAATGCTCGGTCCATTACAAACACAGCGTTTTATCTGAACCACACCGGTTTGGTGGCGGTTTGGGTCTCATCCACTGAGACATTTTTCTCTGCGTGAATTTGAGCCCAGACTCTTTCAGCTCCTTTGAAAATCACTGAGGTTGGATCCAAGCGGCCTTTGTACTGTAGTTTAGTTCACCGTCCCCCTGGGGCTGCACGAGTGTTTTTACCAAGCATAATTAGTGTTAAATGAATCATTGAATTTTATTCAGCACGTTTCTGATGCTACTCATAACAAAAGACATACCTTGGATTTGTTTTTTTCATTAGACCTTGATATTGAGCTACTTTGTGTCAGAGATGACACAATCACTGACACTGAGAATGCTTCCCATCCCCAGCCAAAATTACAAATTTATGACTTAAAAAGTTATAATTCTACATGGAAATTCTTCCAAGATTTTATTTTCAACAAAAACTGACCTTTTCCCTGTAAAATGACAACTTTTTTCTTATAAATGTACAGCTTTATCCCTGTAAACTGTTGACTTTTTTTTTCTCAGGATTGTATGTCTTCGTGTTCGTAACATTTTGGCTGTTTTTCCCATAATTTTACAACCTTATCTTTGTAATTTTGTTTTTTTTCTCATTTAACAACTTCATGTTAGTAATATTTTGGCTTTTTTCTCATCATTTTATGGCTCATCTTGTACACTAGGTTTTTTTTCTGATAATTTTATGACTTTGTTCTTGGGAAATTTTTTACCTTTTCCCCATAATTTTACTACTTCATCTTTTTTGACTATTTTCTCATAATTCTGTGTTTCTTGGGATGGGGGAGGAAGAAACATGAGCAGTCTAATGTCATTTCAGCGATTTGGGTTTTTTATGACACAAATAACAATGAGCAAGGAAATTACTTTAGACATTTTTTTATTGTGTTTAGCTTTGGGCCCCCAAAGCCCCCTCTGCCTGATGGTAAGTCCACCCTTGGATGTAGTAAAGCACAGTTAAAGTTCAGCTGTTCCCTATTGACTCCCTACTGACCACAAACTGCACATGGCATACAGAGGTGTCTATAGGACGCCCGTAGGATGTCCACACATTTCTAACTTTCTCAATCCCAATAGTCAGGCACTTGGAGTCCCTTAGCAATCTATAAGATATATATATTATTTATTTTATTTTATTTTTTGGGCAGGGGGAGGTTGAAAAAGTGAAAAGTCTGTGACACGCCTGCGTCTCACCTACTTCTATCCTATCCTTTGCGTGTTATATGCAGTAAGTACTCACTGTTACTGAGACAAAAACGTCCATGAACATTTTCTCTCGGGGTTCACTCAGCGCTCTACGACCTGATGTTTCGTGCAGGTCACCTGCGTGCCTCGTTCAGGTTTGACCTTTTATTCCTTGCAGACAGGCCACAGCTACCCGTTACCTGGATAAATAAAGACTGTTTCAGCAGAGATTTTGGTGGGATTAAAGGTTCTCATGGCATAAGTGCAGATCATTGGGAGCAGAAAGAATCAGATTTTAATTATGTTAATTATCTTCGCTGTTGTTATAGGTTCCTCGTCCTGAAACACAGATTTCTCTCCTCACAGCCTCCTAGCTAGCCCCCCATGAGCAAGGTCTTTAAAATTATTGGAATTCATTGTTGTGTCTTGTTTTGATCTTTTTAAACCCAGGAGGGTAAAACAAAACCCAGAGATGGCGGGAATCTCAATCACCCCCTCAGAAGCACTCAATCTCGCCACCACCGTAGTGATACACCGTAAATTCAGTGTTTGAGTGAAATGTATTAATAATGGATCTGGTATTTCCTGTGATTAAAGCTGAATATCAAACCAATCAGACGCTCGCCGCTGTCGCCTGATTATTAGACTCTTTCTTCCCGTCTGAAGCGATGCGACCTGTCCTCTCCTTTGCAGAAATACCAGGAAGAATAGAAGAGGAGAAAAAAGGAGAACGAGATAAAATATTTGCAATTCATGAACTGGTTTTATTCCGATGTATCTGTGTCTGGAGCTCATATCGGGATGTGGTTTGTTGCAGATGAACATCTCCAGTGAGGCTGGAGGGAGACAAAGGCTGTTCCTCATACACATGGTAGAAAAAGCTTTTCTGGTCGGTCTGATTGGTGAGGTCGTGACCTGGAGGAGGAGCATCAGATGCAGCTCTGCATCACTTGACTTGGATGAATAATACATAGCTGCTCCGTTCTGAAGAGCCTCAGTCCTCCTACATCAGAAGTCTGTCTTTGGGTGGAGCGAAAAATACATTTCTACTCTATCAATACAACCGTGAGCGGCCTTTCCCTGGTTTCTCCTTATTCTTCTGTCCCACTTCAGCAGAAGGGATAGGTATTGTTGAGATTTTATCAATAATACTCCTTATGGATCTGGTATTCTTCTCAGTATTCTGATACTTTTCTGTGTGAAAACAAGGAAGGAGACGACAAATGAAAAACTCTGGATAATAAAAGAACACCATTTTAATAAAATATATTCATTTAACATCCTTTGCAACACTAAAATAAAATCCTCAATAAATGCTATTGTGTGTTTGTATTTATAACAAACTCTTTAAAGTAAGAACTTAAAGAAACAGTGTTATTAAGAACCAAAATGCGAGTAAATGCGAGCAAAAGAACAAGAACAGTGCAAATAAAAATGCACAATGTTGCATTTTTATATACTTTACATTTTTGTCAGGTGATTTATTATTATAATATGAACATTCAGCCTGTTAATTTGATATGATCATTGTTTTTTCATTGTTGGATCAGTACATCACGCCTTTGTTTTGACCATAGACATCAAACAAGAGAGCGGCACACGGACTTCATTTATAACTAAAAGTAAGTCTATAATCACAATTTTGGTGATTTTTTTTCTCTGCTACAGTTTGAAAACGTAAAATAACATTTAAACAACACTTCTATAGCACTTTTCTACCTTCATTGAAGGCCGAAAGTGCTTTCAAGTCGCACGCACGCACGCACGCACGCACGCACGCACGCACGCACGCACGCACGCACGCACGCACGCACGCACGCACGCACGCGGCCAGTGTCTTGCCCAAGGACACTTCAACATATGGGCGGGCAAGGCGAGATTTGAACCTGCAATCCTTCAATCATAAGCCAACTGCCCTTTCCACTGCACCACAGCTGCCCACTCTGACTGATATCAGTGCGTCAGCAGCCATGAACCTCACCGCACGTCAGCGAGCCGAGGTCATCCTGTGAACAGTGCAGGTTAACCGTTAACCTGCCTTTGTCCTACTCTTGCTTGTGATGCTTAGTCGCTGTTTCATGGTGGCCAGAGCAACGTAATGTCATTTTGGCGGCATCTTCACTGTGGTGCATGAACCACAAATAAAGAACTCAGCAAGTTTATTTGCTTTTTTCTCAACTGAAACTGCGTTTCATTCACGATTCCCTTCAGGAAGGTTTGATGGTGCAATCACGTCTGATCATGCAACATCAAGCACATATTTCATGACTGCTCTCCTGTTTTGGTAAAAAAAGGAGCAGTTAATGGTTTTCTATGTTCTCAGGGTGGGAAAGTTTTGAGAATCTACATGTTTACTAAAGATGAAGACCCACGCCATTGTTCCTCTTCCTTTAGACCACATGTGTAGATCCAACTGAAAACAAAGCAGTGCAGAGTCTCCAAAATGCTGAACGGGAATCTTTGCTGTGATTTAGTGTGTTGGGAGGAGGATCATCCTGTCAGGAAGTTATCGAACAGAAACCCTTTCAGCTCCGATCAGACGGGGACTGAAAGTCCTGCGTGATGGGAGGGTCCGGTTGGATGATTACAGGCACAGCGTGAGGCTCAAAGTGTCAGGTGGCTGTCAGTCTCATGTGCTCATTACCCTGTCAGGCGTCCATGTTGATGCAGAAACGCCGTCTCTTCTGCCTACATCACCAGCTGAGCAGCGCCACGTCAGGACGGCTGATGATCATGAAATCCTGGCGTCGACTGGGTTCTTCAAAACAAGAAAGTGTCCGATTTTAAGAGCAGATAAAACATTTAGACTTCCGGTGTTTGTGTTCAATATGAGTTTTTTTGAGGAAGCTCATGATTTTATTTTGTAAATTAAGGATTTATCACTTCACCACAGCTTACTGGTCACAAACAGAATTCATAACCCTCATGGATGTTTATTTTTGGTCACAGAGGTCTCAGATGAAGATCATCGTGTATATGCAGACGATGAACCGCTATCGTCAGCGTGGTGCTTCTGAAGCCTTCTAACCGGCAGATGGTTTCTGATATTTCTCCACACGAAGTCGTTGAACTTCTGCCTCAAACTTTGCTGAACCTGTTGTTCAGAGCAGCAGAGAGTTTGATGAATGCTGTTGTCATCTCTCTGCTGAGCCGCAGCTGCAGCTGCAGAATAATCAATGAGGAATCAGAGGAGACCCGTCTTTGTGTCCTGGACCGAGCAGACACAATGACCATGGAGAGAGAATCACAATCAGGCCCCATTCATCAATCACAGCCGGCAGAAAACTAAAATCAATGCAGCCGCAGAATTTCACTGTTTATGATTCCAAAAATAAACGCTCTGACCTTTTTTTGCATCAACATGGGGAGAAAAACCCTCACTTTTCCCTCCTTTTCTCACCTTGAAGCTGCAGTTTCTTCTCTTCTGAAGCTGCAGCCTCACAGTCATGAAGGAAACCTCAGAGGTGACCCTGTGAGACATACAGCAGATCGAACGTTAACACACTGACCTGTTGGTCACATGGTTTCTAAAACAAATTTAGATCCAAAACAGTTACTGGAACAACACTCGTCAAAGTATTAGGCCCCGCCTACATCCACCTACCCCCACTTGTTCTGGATTCTTGGAAACACCGCTGGCTGTGATCCTACCTTTTGCTTCAGTTGTTGATTCGACAAAAACACATAAAAACAACTTTTCAAACAAAGAGAACAACTGAAACCATCACAAGAGTGGAATCTACATGTTTCCTTTTATTTAATCAAAATTAATGTATGTAGAACCTTAGTTTTCATTCATCTATCTCCATAGTAACACTTTCCAACAATACATTCACTTCACATACATCATTCATTTATCTTAGTTCTCCTTCCAGAAAATTCCTGTTGTCTCTCATCAGAGCATCATTCCAGAAGTTCTGTGGATCATCCAGATGTTCCTCTGTGTTCTTGTTCAGCAAAGTCATTCATGGATCCATGTTTGTCCAAAAGTCTCTTTCTGACTGTTGGATCCTGAACTCGGACCTAAACAGAGTCCAGTGAGGCCTGCAGGTCTTTCCATCTTCTTCTGCTGGTTTCTGGACCTTGTTGACCCCTCCTCCTTCTGGAAGACTCCTCCTCCTTCTGGAAGACTCCTCCACCTCAGTGACACCTCCTCCTCAGTGACTCCTCCTCCTGGATGACTCCTCCTCCTCCTCAGTGACTCCTCCTCCTGGATGACTCCTCCTCCTCCTGGATGACTCCTCCTCCTCCTGGAAGACTCCTCTTCCTCCTGGATGACTCCTCCTCCTGGATGACTCCTCCTCCTCCTCAGTGACTCCTCCTCCTCCTCAGTGACTCCTCCTCCTGGAAGACTCCTCCTCCTCCTGGATGACTCCTCTGGTGTTCTAGGACTCTTTTTGGTCAGTTGCTCCTACAGGTTCTCCTCGTTTTTCTCTATGTGTGAGTGTTGGATCTCTGAAGTCTTTGTGACTGTTTCAGACTCAACAGATTTTTGCATGTTTCTTTGATTAATTCTGCAGATCTGAGGGAAGCGAAACCAGTTTTCAAAATAAAAGTCTATTCGAGGTGGGAAACAATTTTCTATATAAAATCAGGGGACGCAGACAGTTTTCTCTCCTTTGTTATTTAATTAATTTATTAAAAATCCATGTTTTATGAAATTTATTCAAAGATAATTTTTATTTATAAAGTAAAAAAAAATCTGTTGCTGTTCGAGTCTTATCTGTCAACAGAATTTGTATTAATTGCTTTTTAAAGTGAAAAAAGGAAAAACTGGATTGATAATGACACGTTTAAGAAGCATAAACAGAAGAATAAAGGAAACCTCATGACAGAATCTCAAACAGAAGCTGAGAAACAATCAGCCTGAAATGTTTCTGCTAATGAACCAGAGATCTGTCAGAACCGAGTCGTGACCCATTCGTCAATGAAGCGTCTTCCCATTTGGCTGCATGACTGCACTGAGCTGCAGACAGAGGGAATTATGGGAGACAAATGAATCATTGCCTTTTTTGCTGAGGCTGAAGTTCATGTAGACATTTAAAGCAGATGTTTGTAGAAGATTCTGAGGGAGCGAGTCTCATTTCCCCATTGACTGAATACGAAAGAAAGTTCTGAATTTCTCTAGAAACATCGTCACTGATGGAGGAACATTTTTTCTGATGAAAAAGACTAAAAACAATCTGAACATCAGGAGTGACTCAAAACGAAGGAAAAGCTTCACCAACACTGAAACTATAACTCAACAACTAATGAGAAAATCCTCACACCGGAGAACAGAGAGAAAGTTGCGAAGGTCAGCAGGTCCATCATGAGATTGACCTTCTTGTGTCTCTTTGGCGATAAAATCCACAAAAGCTGCAACAAGAAGTGACAGGACGAGGAAATTAGAAATCTGTGGAGCAGACGTCACCCAAACGTTATTCAGGAGGAGCAATCATAGCGGAATGAGCCGCAGATTCATCCACCTGCTACCCTCCTGTCCACTGTGGGGGGGTCACGGAGAACATGTCCTCCTTCAAGAAGGAAACAGTTGATGGCTCCCAAACCTCACTGATGTCTGAAAGCTTAGCAGAAACGTTTCTGGATTCAGCATCTGTGTGATGGAGCAGCGGGCGACAGGTCGTAGTGAACACTTACACAATACGTCAGGGGAAGTAGGTGAGACGCAGGCGTGTCATTTAGATTTTACACTTTTTCAACCCCCCAAAATACCGCAGAGACTACAAGGAGCATGTTAGTGCTATTGGTGTGATGTGTGCGCGCTCTTTGCTGCAGCCCGACTGGCAGATATGTCTGAAAATGTACGGCTGCTGCATCACAGCAGAAATGCTGCATTTTTGTTGCACCGGTAATGTTAGGTGGAATGTGAGGGGCTGTTAGCAAGAGGGCGTAATCAGAGGGTTGCCTTTCCTTCACTTTGTCCAGCCCACAACTCAGAGGTGAATTTCTAATAAACTCCTGCCGCTCTGCAGAAACTATGTCCTAGAAAACACGTTTTTTATCTGATTTTGTCTAAACAACAACATTATAACAGCAAATTATAATCGAGACCATGGAGAACGCTTTGATAATAGATCAACAGATGATCAGAGTGGAATTTTAAAGTGATCATTTACAATCTTTGAGGTAATGATGTGCTGAGGGCAAACTGTGGAAACTTCTCCAGTAAAATCCCCACTTTCAATGTTTATTCCATCACATTTAGTGTTTTGTTCAAAACTTTAAATTGAAGACAGAAAATACAAAGATTTGTTGTTTTGTGAGTTGGGATGTCCATGGGTGCAGTGGAAGGGTTGCTCTCCTCCAGCTGTTCCTCTCTGAACTAAACCCGAGGCAGCATCCAGAATGAAACCAGACTAACAGTAGCAGGAAAGGACCAAAAGTAATCTGGGATACAATCCCTTTTGACAAATGTTTTATTTCATGTTTTAAAGTTTTCTTCCATTTAAAAATGATCGTTTTTCATTTATGGATTTCTTTTAACCACCTCTCAGTTTCTAAAAACAATAAAACTAAAATAATCAGCGACAGAAATCTTTTTCCCAAATATAGAAACCTTTTATTTTACAATGTCAGCAAAAATATTTTACATTTCCAATTTTATTGTACAGTTTGTTAAATACCTAAATACACTTTTACAGCTTCAGTGTCAGTAGAAAAAAAATATTGGATCTCCAAATACTAAATGCACAGTCTGACCCGTCACAGCAACAGATGACAGGCGAACAGGTGGAGGCGCTCTCCAGAAAAATAGATTTGAGCTCGCGCTGAAAATCTGACTCTGAAACCATGAAGAGAAAAAAACTGATAAAACCAAAGATGGCAGCATTTAGACATCAGGACAATCACTGTGGGAAGATGCTGACAGGAAGTCAGAAACTCAAATTTAAAATTTAAATGAATCAAAAACAAGAAAAAACAGAAACGCTTTCATTTAGTAAACAACAACAACAAGGGGCCATCTGACATTTAAATAATGTATAGCATTAAAGGTTTTTTTATCCTTTCATTATAAAGGCCTTAAGATTTTCCTCTAAATTTGAACAAAACAGAGATTAGAAAAAAAAAATTCTTATATTGACAGTTACTTTGTACTCAATCCACATCCAGTAAAAAGAAAGAAAAACTAATTCTTGATGCATGTGGAGAAATAATAAAAAAGTTGAGTGTGATTGTTGCACATGGTGACCTTCAGAAAATGACCGCAGCAGCGATTCATGGAAGATTCTTTGACAGAAACAAAGGTGATGAAAAGTGAGCAGCATCAATCCTAGCTTACTCCACTCACAGTGTACAAAGTGCATCTTTGAGCTCTGAAAAATGACATTTTACTGGGCAGCAAAAAAGAAGTTAAAGTCAGAACATTTTGGTTTGAACTGACAAGTCCGACAGAGCTAATAGAGAACCACCAAACAGCACTATGTCATCTGCAAAGAAGTTCAACAGAGAACGGCCTTTCTTTGCCACAGAAACTGAAGCAATGAAATCATTGGCATCTTTTTTTGTGTGTTTTTTCTGCCCTAAACTGGACATAGAATCACATACTGGCCCAGGTGAGGTCTGACCCCTAATGGCTGCAGACCTCAGCTTCAGCGATGGAGCTTTTCATCAAAGTCGCCTTTTATTTGGACGAACCACACTAAGACAAACAAGACAAATATCTGCTAAACAGATCATCCCTGACAAAAACTGTAGGTGTCTCAACCAGAGGTTGAGGTGAGCCGGTTAGCTCCACCCACATCAACATTCCATTACATGGGCGGGGCTAAGGAAGAGTTTCGTTGTGTCCACCACCTGTCAATCAAAAAATCCCTCATAATGTAGAAATGTGATTTTAAATAAACATACAAACAGCTGATTTGCTTCACCTCACCTTCCTGTTATGATTTAACAACCTGTAAAAACTGAAAGTGAAAAAAAAAAAAACAGATTGATTAATGTATTCATGAGTTCATGTTCTGAAATGAAGGATTTTTGTTGCCCAAAATGTTCTCAATGCTTTAGAAAGAATTTCTGTGCTAAAAAAGAATTGTGTTGATTATACCAACAAGTGTTTGGTACATTGTATTTTAAACTGTTATCCACAATAAAAACCAGATTTTTGAGAAAACTGTATTGATTGGTCAAAGACCAGTTGCTATTGATTAATTTTGTATTACTGATTGGGACATCAGGAGTTTCTGGAGGGATCGCTTCTCTGTTTCAACACAAATCACAACCGTAGAAAGTTTAAGGTGCATCACAACATCCAACTAACCCTTCCCTCAAAAAAAAAAAAGGTTTAAAAGAATCTGTCCATTTTAAGTCTCCAAATTTTAAATTAGGAAGAAATAATTTAACACAAACTTTGTTTATAAAATGGTTGCAGAACACAACATCTCAGAACAAAAAAGTCTATCGGAGAGGAAATCAGAAACTAAAACAGAGAGACGGGTAAGGTAATCTGGTGAAAAGCATACCGGTACTTCCATTTTCCAGCTGAAGTACTTCGGATTAAAGGAGTGGAGTAAAAACTGAAAACATCAACATGTCTCCATGAAGATGGATGGACAGGGTTTACTTGTAAAGGCAGGAGAGGCTGTGAGGAAGAGTCTCAGAGCTCCTTTCACTTCAGGTCTATGTACTGCAGAAAAGTCACGGTGATGCGTTCAGGGTCCTGCACCACAGGACAATCCAGCTTCTCTTTCAGGAACCCAGAGGTGCAGACGATGCTCAGTGGCATCCAGGCACTTCTGGTTCCCGCTGCAGCGTTTCTGCCAACGTGAAGTCGTCATCCGACAAGGCACTGAGATTGCATTCAAGTTGGTCATTGTGTAAGTGCTGTGTGCAATTTGAGCCCCCACTTTGGACCTCAAGAGCTACCGTAGCTGAAGAGAGGGCCGGGCTGTCTGCTGGCTATTCAGGTGACGGCCCGCCAAGGGTCCAGCGGCGTGGGGGAAGAGGCCGCAATGGAGGTGCAGTCATGGAGGGACAGGAAGCTGCAGCAAACCCACTTCCTGTGTGGGTTTACAGCTGGGGGAGGGCACATGAAGCACAGAGTGAGCAGACCGTGCTCGCCTCAGGAAATTCAAAGGTATCTCACTGATAACGCTGGGGGGGAGGCGTCAGAGACGGAGAGGCGGGTCATAATTAAACACACCTTACAGGTGAGTTTGGGAGCCAATCACCCCCCCAGATGACAGGATGAACTCAGCAGAGCTGTCAGAGCTGCAGAAACACGGGGACTGGGGGGTTGTTAGGGCTTAAAAGGGAGAGACAGGAGTGGGTGGGCAGGGGGGGGTCAGTGAGATGTGCCCATGGAGCCTTCGGGGGGGGCGTCATAGAGGAGGTGGGACAGGAGAGGCACCAAAACAGGGGAATGCCAGATAATCGCATCAGCAGAAGCCCATCCCAAACCTCGGTCAAACAGAGACCGCCACCCCCCCACCGGGGATGGGGGCTCACTTAGTGCTGTGGTTGAAGAGCTCCAGCACGGTGGCGTTGGTTTTCTCAAACAGCCACTGTTGGCTTGGGGAGGCGGGGTCACAAACGTTCATGAAGATGCGGCGCTCGCTGGGGTTGCTGTCCATGCAGCTGTTGCTGATGGGATGATACAGGCTTTTGTCCTGGGGGGGCAAGCAGGACAGAAAGGAGGAGGAAGATTTAGAGGAAGAACAGCTTCCAGCAACAGTTTAGGAGAACATTAAAGAGGACTAGACTGAAAAACATCAATAATCCGTTTGGCCATGTTTATAAGATGTTATTAAGCAACAAAGATAATCTGTCTATGAGAATAATCTGAACTGACCTGGATTATAATCATTCACATTGTTTGAAATGACTAGGATCATAACAATAGTAAATATGTGAAGAAGGATGTTCATGCAGTTCAACTTCTTCAGAAACTGAAAACAAAACCTAAAACTGTGGATTTAAAGCTCCTCCTTCATTGGGACAGTCACACAGAATCCTCTTCCTGATCATCTTCACACATTTGTCTGCTTTGGTTTGGATTTACAAACCAAGAAAGCCTGAGACTGAAGCAAAGCAGACCGCCTAGCCGAGAACAGGCCTGCATGGCTTTGGTCCACGTCCAAGTAAACCAAGACCCTTGAGGACAAAGATCTGCTTGTTTGGTTACAAACCAAAGCTTAGGTTAGCTTTTACATGTAAGCTTTCCTTTAGACAATTTAAAGTTGAAGTCTGAGGATGATTCTCTCTGTGATGTCATGGCAAAACAGCACAAATTTAAGGCTAAACATTTTGAAGATAGTGCCTTAAAGTCATGTTTCTCTGACAGATTTTAAATATTACATGTTAAAAAAGACATTTTATTTTGATTCTAAACCTTTCTTTTTATTCCTTTTCATTTTTAAGAACGACTGAGGAAGGCATTTCTTTCTGTAGCTATGCAGATGATGTTCTGCTTTTAAGTGTCATGATCTTTGGAGATCTTCTGAAGCCGGTGTGTCGCTCTGCTGTCAGACGGACACATTTCACTCGGTATCTCAGGTGAGTTCACCTGGATCAACAGACTTCCGCATCTGTCATTTTCACAGAAAACTAACTGAACAGTTTGGTAACAATATTAAAAACATGTAACGGATCATTTTTAAAAATGTTACAAAGTTCTACGTTGATTTAGACAGAAAATCAGTTTTGAATCTTTTCTAAATCGTTTCTAACTTAACGAAGGCTGTTCCTTAACGAAGGCATTCAGGTTCGTGGAACAGCCTTCGTTGTGTTGGTAATGCTAAAATGTCTCTGTTTTTTTAACATTTTTCAAAGTCAGATCCTGAAAGACTTGGTGTGGCTCATGGAACCTTCCAGAACAGAAGACTGGAGCTGCTGCTGCGCGGTACCTTCCTGTAGCGCCACAGCTGGTTGCCCCTCATGCCATGGCAGTCGTACAGCGTGACGGGGCTGTTGTGGGAGATGGCATCAAAGCAGACTTTCTTGGTGTGCATGGGGTCGCCCACACGGATGTCCTCCCTCCAACCGAACGTGAACACCTGCAGAACACAAGATTTCACAGCGATCAGGAAGAAATGCAGATATTTGCTGTTTGCTCTTTATAAAGCTCAACTGATAGAAGTTGTGTTTAGGGTTTAAAACTTTCCTAACCGCTAATAGTTTGGAGATGAGATGACTGAAATATCATTTAATCAAAAACAAATCCAGACTTGGAAGATTTCTGATCATCTTTAAGTGAAGATTCATGATTAAATGGATGGAAGTTCTGACTTGGAGCACTTGAAATCCTTTAATGTCAAAGAACACACCAAAAAAGAATAAAATCACACCAAACTAAACTACTTATGGAAAAGAAAATTTCACAAATAAAGCTGAAACTGAAGAATTTCAACCAGCAGCCTCCTCTGGTGATCTGAGCAGAAATCACTGTTTTCAGAAACTCCCCAAAGGATTTTAAAGAAGTGGCCGACACCACTGCAGCGAGTGTGAAAGACCTCTGAGGAACTGCAGAAGCTCAGTAGAGAAACTGCTCCTCATCTCATCTGCTTCAGACTGGTTTTGAGCTTCTCTTTCACAAACAGTTTTCTCTTCCTCAGAAAGCTGAACAAAAATGACAGAAAAGTTCCACCTTTAACATGAAAAAGGGTTTGTGCAAAAGTTATTGTTTTCAATCATCCAATCTGGTTGCAACAACTCAAATTTGTTTTAGATTCATTTAATTTTTCAATTTAATACATTGTTTGGATTTATTTTACTTTAAGATGGAAATGTGTCACTAAAACTCTGATAAAGTGAAGCGAAACAAAGTTTGTTTTTCTCTTGGGGTCTTGGTTTGTTCTGCACTCGCGCAGCTCAGAATCAGCTGCCGTGCCGCAGCTCGCTGCACACAGATTCGACCGTGGTGCATTTTCTCATAAAAGCAATGAGACTGTCGGAGCTCTGAGATGCCGTCCTTCAGCGGCAGAAACACAAAGAGACATTCAATCCATTAAAGCTGTAATGTGAGCGGGACTCTTTTAAAACAAGGTAACGATGATGAAGCTTCCGCCCCCGTGCCAACTCTGTGACATTTATGTGGAAAGAGACCAACAGCGTGAACCGTGACAGCAGCAATCTGTCAGGAGCTCTGTCCACGCCACGCCACGCCCGTCCAGCCAGAGCTGGAGTTTCTGGTGCTTATGGAGCAGAAAGCTGACCGCAGCTGTTCAGCAGCCGTGACCCGTGAAGCCTGAAGGCTCTGAAGGAGGAATGACGGTCAGATGGAGGGATTGGATCACATGGAAGTCGTCATGGAAACACTGAAAAAACTCAAAGGTTCAAAGGATGATCTGGAGCTGAACACCAAATGATCCCAACCAGCCGCCCCTCTGGGGGTTTCTCTTCCTCCTTTGTAAAATCTCTGCAGCTGCTTTTAACTTTATTTGTTCTCTAAATTTCCTGTAGATCAGTTGTCACACCACGCTGAGTGACATTTGTTCTCCAGATTTGACCCCTCCCCTGGGGGAACGGCGAGCTGCAGACCCACCAGAGTTCGGACACCAATTGGTGGTTCGACTCCCCAATCCAAGTCCCAGTGTGTCCAAGCGCTTTAACTTGGAAGAACATAAACAACACTTGAATGTGATTTGATCTTTTCCTTCTCATGATTCCTAAATGTTCCGTTCAGCACAAAGAAGCTGAAGAAGAAACAGAGTCCAGTTTGCTGCTGGATAGTCTCTCCTTCCTCCTGGTTTTGAAGACAGCAGCACCTGAACGTTCTGAGGATAGTGAAAGGACTCACCTGCCCGTGGCCCCAGCTCACGTCGCCCCGCCCCTTCAAGCAACTCTCCAGGTGGATGGGACTCCCGGACACAAAGTGCTTGCTCTCCAAACACAAACCACTGCCAGCGTTCCGAACCTGGAAACAGCGGAGAATGTTGCAGGTTCTTCAGCTTCTCATGTTGCAGAGTTCATGCATTCTGTGGGGGGGTACCTCTCCCCAGGCGCCAGCAGGGGGCTCCACTGGTGGGTAGTGTTTGGGGAGATCCCAGGCCACCTCCTTCATGAACCACTTGAAGCTCTTGCAGTTGAGTGTGTTGCGCAGCTCCTTCTGTGCAGCCACGTCTCCTGCAGACAGGTGCCGGTACTCGGGCCGGCGCTGGTAGATGTATTCAGCGTACTCGTCCATCCATACCTCTGCCACGCGCTTCAGGTTCTGGAAAAAAACGCTTTCATTGATTTCTGGATGTTTCAGAGCTTAAAGCTTCAGACACGAGTCAGGCTGGTTTCATGGGTTCAGCAGTGATGTTTTCTTCTCTCAACTTCTTTAGGTCTCACTTTTAAAAAATAGAATCTAAACTGTTGTCATGGAGACGATCACTTTTCAGCCTAAACGGGGAGGAACCTGGCTGCAGACAACAAGATGGCGCCTGACATTATCGTGTGGAAGTGAAGATAATACAACTTTAGGCGGAAGCAGAAGTTTTTGGTTTTTTTTCTGTTTGAATATTTGATTTATTATTCATAAGTTAAGAATAACGCTGTCAAGAAATTATCAACTAAATTCTAGTTTTTAAATAACACAAAACAATGTTGATTTTACTGAATATACATAAACAGCTTATAATTTACTTTTTTTTTTTTTTTATCATACTTAGATGTGGGAATGTCTATATGCATCCAGGTCGTGTTGTACCAAACATTGTAATGCGCCCTTTCAGGGGGAAATGGGTTACTCTGTTTCCTTTTTAAATGGAAAGGAAGTTGATCATGTTAATGCAGATCCCCTAAAAGCATTTTCTTGAATCAGAAGTCTCACAATCTTGAATCAACCAGATGTAAGAAATATATTAAAACTATAGAGGGATAATATGAAATAAACAGCAAAAAGGAGATTCAGAAGGTAATGTGACAGACTTTTAGGCACAGATGCTGCTTTTAGCCATAAAAGAAGATAAAAACGGGGCAAAAAAACGTAATCGTTTTATTCCTTAATTGACATTGACAAAAAAGTCAATGCTAATTAATTGACATTAACAAAATGTTCAGAGTAGTAAAATGTTTTATTTAAAGCTTAAAACGGAAATGAACTTCTGGTTCTGGCCAATGATGTCATCTTGCCGTCTGCAGCCTGGTTCTCTTGTCTTAAACTGCTTTGATCAAACCAAAGTTCATTTTTGGTGCTTCTTGGAGTCAGACGTTTGGCTTTTTGGGGCTAAATTTCCCAACAAATTTCTAAGAAAAAAAAAGGCTTGTTTTTACTGAAGAGGGTGAAGCGGTTGAATACAGAACAGATTTTTCCATCAGCTGTTTTGTGTGTGTGCGTGTCGTCCACACAGGAGGATCTGACACGACAAAATGATCAAAGCCTGTCAGTGAGGGGAGGCTGACCCTCCTGCAGGGCCTGTCGTGGTTCCCTAGAGGGAAGGCAACGGAAAGGCAGAAGATGCTGGTCTGGATGCAGATCCACGGCTGTAAATAACTATCTGACACTGACGGAGCGGATTTGTAGTCAACAAATCACTTCTTTTTTGTTTGTTTTGGTCTAAAGATGCAGTGGAGTCTAATTAGGTCTCTCATGGTTTCATGTGCTGTGAAAAGAGCCAGAAGCTGCTGAAACCTCAAACTAATGAAGAAAAATAAACTGACACACTATGATGGTCAAAAAAATGGACAAAAGATGATAAAGTTAAGAGGGTCAATACTAAAGTCAAGGTCTAGATACTGAACCTTTCTGTTCTCTACAAAGTTTGTTGTAATTATAATATTTTTTGGACTTTTTGGATTATAATTTAATTTTTCTCCATTTTGCTGTTTTTGCTTTTGCTAACCAAAGCTCCATCCTTTTTCCTATAAATGATGGTTTTGTAAAAGCATCACTGTTTTCCTTCAGTTTGTAAACAGTTTTTTTTAATCACAGATAATCTCTTGGCCTGATTTCATATATAAAATTACATTGATGATCAAAAACAAAATTACAGAACTGTGCTGAAGTTTTACAGCCGTAAAAATATTCGAATGACTGTAAAAATAAAGATTACTACTTCAGAGATTTCATGTGTCACAGATTATTTTAGAAGGTAACTGTTGTGACGAACATGGGAATGCTATAATCCTAGATAGGCCTCTGAGGGGTCATGCCATCACTTCCAGAACTTCTCCTTCTCCTTTTTGCTGAAGATGGTTCCTAATGATTTGACATGGCATGGCGAACGACATGGCTGAGCACAGATGTATCTGCTGTTCTCACAGAGGCCTCCCCACCAAATTTTAGTTTTGCTTTTTCAACCAGGGAGGGTAAACATGGTGCTGGTTCTACAACTATAATGTCCAACTCATTTGCAGTAAAGCAGATTTCCTTAGATCAGTCCCCCGGCTTTGAACACCATGCCTTTGTTTTTAACAGCCTTGTAATTTTATGCATCACAGTATACAGACCTCCAAAACCAAATACTGCTTTTACTCAGGAGCTTTCCGAGTTCTTAGCATCTGTCCACATTTCCTTTTACATGATTTTAACAACTGCTGATTTTAACCCGCATGTAGACAGGGAATCGGACCACTGAGCTACTCAGTTTCTGGACCTTCTTGCTTCTCTGGATTTTAAACATGTCATGCAGCCGACTCACAATATGGGGCACACTCTTGACCTGGTCATCAGTCATGGTTTACCTGTTAGTACCACTGTTGTGGATCTGGCTGCATCTGATCATTACTGTGGGCTTTTTAACATCACTGGTTTTATAAAACGACAGAACTCTGTGAGAACTGTGAAGAAACGGTACTTAACTTCTGAAGTGGTTGAAAAAATCATTACATCTCTTTCCAACACTCCACTTGTCTTACCAGCCCCCTGTGACCTAATTGTAGAAAGTTTTAAGAGTAAATTAAAATCCAGTGTTGATTCAGTTGCTCCACTTAATTCTAAAAAGATAAGAATCAAACGCTAACCCCCTGAGAAATGAAGAAATGAAACAATTAAAGAGACAATATCGAGCCGTAGAAAGACGCTGGAGAAAACAAAAACTTGAAATAAACTATCAATCATACCAAAATCAACTAAATATAATCAATCAGTAAAAACAAACAAAAAACAAAACAGAAACTCATACTTTGCAAATATCGTCTCTGAAAATAAAAATAACCCCAGAGTCCTCCAAACTCTGATGTGAATACAAACACAATGCCAGCTACCGCATCATTGTGTAAGGAGTTTGTTGACCACTCAGGAACCAAATCAATACTGTCAGACTTGTATTTTAAATGAACAAAAAAGCCTTTTTATTGAAAATGATGGCTTGATCTTACCCGGGGAAGCACTGGACAGGTTTGACCTGGTTGAAGCTGCAACACTTAATCAAGTTTAACATTAAAAAAATAAAATGAGGTGTGCCCCAAGGCTCCATCCTTGGCCCCTTCTATTTAACATCTACATGCTTGCAGAGGAAGCATGTAGATGTTAAAATAGAGGGCCAATAGAAGCACTTTTAACTGTATTTTAGATGTAAAATCACGTATGGCATATCATTTTCTGCCGCTCAACCAGGAGAAAAGAGACATTTTACTCATCGATTCTGAAGCTAAGAGAGATAAACAGTTTTTGAAGTTAAGATAGCTTTGATTAAATTATTCAGGAACAGTAAGAAACCTGGTCATCAATTTTGACTCAAAGCTACATTTTACCGACATATTAAGCATGCGGTTAAAAGTTTTTGGCTAGAGTCCATCCAATACTCTCTCTAGCTAATATGGAGATGCTGATGCATGCTTTTCTCATCAGTAGTATTGATCATTGTAACGTCCTTCCAAAGACTTAAAACAAAGAATCATCAGCTTCTCCAAAATTCTGTTGCACGACTTCTCACCAAGACCAGGTGACAGGTTCATATAACCCCAAATTTTAAATCCCTACAGTGGCTCTCCATAAGATTCAGGATTGATTTTAGGATACTTTTAATGGTTTAAGATGTCTTAACGATCTTGTTAACCTTCTTATTTGTCAGATCTTCTAGTTAAATATCGTGGACCCTGATATCCTCTGGCGCTGGTCTTCTAACCATTCCTGCTGTGAAAACCAGATCTTGTGGAGAGGCATTTTTTTCAGTGTTATGGCCCTCGTTTGTGGAACGGTCTGCCGGAGGATCTAAAAGCTGCAGATGCCATAGATGCTTTTAAGAAAAGGCTCAAGACATGATTTTTTTCTCATGCTAAGCTTCTTTTTTCTTTTGGTTGCTTGAAGGTAGTTCTTCTATTATTATCAACTGTCTTTTTTAGTTAAGGTTAAGTTAACCCATGCAGCCAATTCCTGACCTGGTGGTTGGATTTTACTCAAAGCAGATTTCTGATCTTTTGGTTTTGTTTTTCTACAAACGTAGAAATGTGTGCAAGGCGAGCCCGACCTCATCCTGACATCAGAGAACTCCACCCTCCCAGAGGAAGCTGGTATGGATCAGTGATGCAGGGATTTGGATATAAAACTTTTTTTTTTTCAAATGAAGCTGTTGACTGTACATGTTTGTAATTTAAAAGAATTTGGGCAAAGATTTTTTTTACTAAATGTTCCTGAAAAAATAAATGTAGTTCTTCACAAACAATGTGCCACCTCCCAGCCCACCCCTAATGCAGGAAATCTGTCTCCTCCAGGGATCAGGAACATCTGGTAGAATCTTGCAGGTAAGGATTATTAAATAAAGAAGACTACAGGTTCATAAATCCTCTCAGGATCAGAAATACATCTCTAGAGCAACGAGGAAAAGACCAAAAGCTTTCAGCACAGAAGTCCCTGCAGCAAAGCTTACTTCCTGCTGGGAAGTTTACTTCCTGCGGCAAAGCTCACTTCCTACAACGAAGCTCATCCTAAAACAAAGCTCACCGTCTTCAGCAAAGCTTTTTTCCTGCAGCGATGCCTACTTCCTGCAGCGATGCCTACTTCCTGCAGCAAAGCTCACTTCCTGCAGAGATACCTACTTCCTAAAATGAAGCTCATTTCCTGCAGCGATGCCTACTTCCTAAACCGAAGCTCACTTCCTGCAGTGATGCCTACTTCCTAGAATGATGCTCACTTCCTGCAGAGATACCTACTTCCTAAAACGAAGCTCACTTCCTGCAGCGATGCCTACTTCCTAGAACGAAGCTTACTTCCTGCAACAAAGCTCATCCTAAAACAAAGCTCACCGTCTTCAGCAAAGCTTTTTTCCTGCAGCGAAGCTCACTTCCTGCAGCGATGCCTACTTCCTGTAGCAAAGTCACTTCCTGCAGAGATACCTACTTCCTAAAACGAAGTTCACTTCCTGCAGTGATGCCTACTTCCTATAACGAAGCTCACTTCCTCCAGCAATGCCTACTTCCTAAAACGAAGCTCACTTCCTGCAGCGATGCCTACTTCCTGCAGCAAAGCTCACTTCCTGCAGAGATACCTACTTCCTAAAACGAAGTTCACTTCCTGCAGTGATGCCTACTTCCTATAACGAAGCTCACTTCCTCCAGCAATGCCTACTTCCTATGACGAAGCTCACTTCCTGCAGCGATGCTTACTTCCTAAAACGAAGCTCACTTCCTGCAACGATGCTTACTTCCTTGAACGAAGCTCACTTCCTGGAGCGATGCTTACTTCCAGGTTGAAAAGTTATAGTTTTTTAAGGCTTGTAAACGCTTTCATTAGAAGAAACAGAACATTTTTAAATTCAAACGTAGATTCTTCACATGATGAGAGCTGAACGGAAAGCTGCTCTGAGGTGAGGATTCTGGGAAATATAGTTCTATCTCATTATTTGCACTTTTTCTAACATAATTTAAATATTCATCTTAGCTTCAAGGCAATATTGTCTTGAATCGATAAAAACTGCATGATTCAGTGTAATTCTTTTAGTTAAAAAAACAAAAAGTGGTATTTTTATTTGTAAAGCATTACAGAATTACAGATAAACGTAACAATGAAAAGGTCCTTTTTGTTTGTTAGACTTTGTCCTACTTTTAGAAAAATGAATGACTAGAGTCCTTCTCAGACGCCGTTGCTCCTAAGGTGAATTCCCTGAGTTGAAGCGGTTGGTGGATCAGCTGCTGATCGGTATTCAGCACAGCCTCTCAGAGGGTTAACGGTCACACAGACTGGGCGACTCCTGGGGTCGAGTGGTTTGATTCCGTATTCAGCAGAGAACAGTGTCAGAGACGGCCATGCATAATGAATCAGCACGTTAACTCTTCGGCTGCTGTGTCAGAGCTTAGCGCTCCCGCCTCAGCTGGTTATTGGTCAACAGAGACTCCAGAGGACTCACACACATTCAGAGCTGTGTGGTGAAGACAACCCGAACTGTGAGCCGCTGACACCCTGGTGCAGTCTGGTGATCTGCGTCTGGACTTTTTCACAAAGTAACACTTACCCGGGCCAGGCTGACCCCCCCTGGGACCTTGTAGGGGACGTACTTCCTGTAGATGTGTCCGACCCGTGAGCAGGGAATGTCCTCCATTCGCCCTCCGCACATCCACACCTGCAGAGGGAGGAACACTGGGGGTCAGTGGTGACCATCAGATACACAAAGACATGAGGAGAACGTTTTCAGTGGACAGCGGGTGGAGTTACATGGAACTCGTCATTCGATCTACTTCCTGCTTCCTGCCTCTGGACGCTGCTGATTTGCTGTGGCTGGCTGTGCTCGCGATGGCGTCTTGTCATCAAAGCCATACTTCTCCACTGGGAACCTTTGGCATTGCAACCAAACCTGACCAGAACATGAACTCAACTGCTCTTCAGTCAGGTTTGTTTTTTTAGAGTAGAATAAAACAGTTTGTCATGTTTTCAGTACAGTGGACTTTTCATGAATTTGGTTAAATCTTAAAAAAAAAAAAAACTGTAAACAATCATTTCTATCAGTCCTTCAATATCCTCAGGTAAGTCTGCAGCGTCATCAAAAGAAAAATGTGAAAAACAGCTTTTACTGAATATGACTACATCACCTAAAGCATTTGACGTTGAAATTGTGCTTTTTTTCTTTGCTTATGTTTGGGTTTTTTTTGCTACTTTGCTTTTGTTTGATTCTTGGTTTTCTGTTAATTGCCGGGTAACATTTAAGTCACCAGATGTGTCTGTTTTACAGTTAAGATTAAAGGTTAAACATTAAAACTACATTGCAATTAAAAGATAATATTTTAAGTACAATTCATGTCTAAATTGTAGCTATAGAACAGAGTGCACTGTGATTGAGTCAATCAGAAACTTGTCTTAGTGTAATCAAGAACTTATTAGTAAATTTAGACTTTTAAAGTTGAGTTTCTTAAGTTTACAAACTAGGATGTTTTAATAAATGTGACTGAGATTAAGTTATGTGAAAACCAAGTGAATGAAGATCCTTTAGAGGCACATTAACCAAACAAACCATCATGAAGGTTGTTTGACAAAAGCACGATCGCATTAACAAAATAACAAATCTTTCATGTAAACTGTCTGGATGACTGGAACAGCTAATTCTGGTGTCATTTTTCTCCAATCTTTTCGCAAATCACCTCCGGATTTGGAGCTCAGAGCGGAGCCGCTGCTCTAATCCCTTCATTCTCTTCATCTCTGCTCTGAATGGCTGGAGCTTAATAACAACGGCGCCAGGCTGTTGGAAGATGAAGAGCTTCGATTCAGCGGCGGTCAGATTAGATTAACAGTCTGATCGCTTTGGTCTAACAAACACACAGCGAGCGGAGGGAAGAAAAGCGCCGCAGCACGCCTCAGGATCCAATCCATCTCCTCTCAAAGTGATCTTTTTCTTTTTGGGAGTCATTCACAAACAAACTGAGGAATCATTGTGGACTTCTCGCCATCATTTCAGACCCCCCCATTTCTATCAATTGAACCAAAGGCCTTTCAACCAAAGTCATGCTGATCAGCGTCGGTCTTTACAGAAAGTATGTTTTTTTTAGCTAGAAACTTTAAAACGATGTATTTTAAGGTCATATTTTATAAAGAAAGTATTATATTTGTGTGCAGCAGGTGTTTTTCTTTAGTCTTTTTTCTTTATAGGGTCTCAAACAGAAACCGGTCAGTCTGGATCAGACCATCTCAGATCATCCTTCCTGGTTTGGCAGCTGTGAAAGCTCACCTGATGTCTGTTTGACTAAATCAGACAGTTTTTAGCTTTTATTTTTAGAAAGCTAAAAGTTTTTACTTTGAAGCCATTTTTCCTTTCTGCCTTTGCGTGACTTCTGTGTTAGAAAGAAGCTGATAAGGATAAATAAAGATGCTCAGTGCAGTTGGGGAGGCAGACTTCCGGATTATTAACAACCTACTTTTCATGTTTATCCCAACACTAAACTTTGGACGACTTTCTTCATTTCTAAACAATCCTCATTCATTTTAAAACCAAGTTCTATGACTGAGGGGTTGTGCCACCGGGGACCCACTTTCGCTTTCTGCCCAAACCACAGTGCACCACTCCATTCTGAGCTTTCCTGCGGGTGGTGGGCCCACAGGGGAGCGATCCTGTCACTCTGGGCTGGATCACTGACTGTAAAGTCAGACTCTTAGTCTGGTTCGTCACCAATGACCTGTCTGCCATGGGAGGCCCTGCCAGGAGCATAGGCCAACCGACAGTGCAACTCCTGGGGTGACCCAAGCTTTCAAACCCCTTCACCATGTTAAGGTGGTGGTCCATGGAGGGATATGTTTGGGTGTGTCCAACTGAGTGGAGACACCAGGGAAAACCCAGGATGCGCGGAGAGACTAGGTCTCCCGATTGGCCTGGGAACGTCTTGGGATCCCCCCCAGAGGAGCTGGAGGAAGGAACTATGAAGAGGGACGCCTGGAATCAGTGCTTAGACAGCTGCCCCCGTGACCCGGTCCCGGATGAGTGGAAGAAAAGAGATGGATGGATGATTTTTAATAAAAATGAGACAGAAACAGAGAGTCCTTTGAACTGATCACTCACACATGAAATGTTTGAGATTTTCACAGTTTAAAATATTAGTTCAGCACACACACCTGCCCAAGGTGTGAATGTGGAAACACCTCAAACGGATGTCCCACTATGAAACAGAAACAAACAAAGTTTCTGACTCCATGTTTTTGATTTGAAAGGGTGACTTTCCCCTGTTGGTTATTTGAATGATGATTGAAACCATTCCCGTGTGGGACTTCTTTCAATGTATTAAATCAAAACACCCCCGGCCCTCTAAAAAACAGAGGGAGGGAGAGGATTTAGCGCCCTCGTCCTGCTCAGCACCGCCATTTAGCATCAAACAGCAAGAAAGGACAGAAAACAGCTCAAAGTAAAGAAGGTTTGACAGGAAATGTGATTTTCTTTTTCTTCCTGAACAACCCAGCAAGTGTGCCGAAGAAATCCAGAAAAAAAACAGTCTCGCGCCGCAGAAATATGTCCAATCAAATCCCGCCAGCCAGCAGTGGCCTCTGTGCTTAATTGAGTGAGACGAGCAAAGTCCTTACTTATTCAAGCCAGAATTCAATTACGGTGATGGGCCGCTGCGTCTGTCCAGAGTCTGCGCATGTGAGGGGAGCAGCGTGCAGCTCCACAGTCATTCATGCTGAGGCACCAGACAAAACCTAATCCAATATGGATCTCTGGGCTTGATTCATGCGGAGACTCATCCGTGCAACAGATTGTTTGGCTTCATTCTGCTGCTCAACAAGTCGTTCAGCTTTACAGCCCAACAAAGAAAAATAATTACTGAGCAGCTGCTTTAAAAGAAGCTAAACGTCCAAACGGACTCAGATGACATCAAGCTGCATTTCATCTACATCACAGCCCCGAATCACCAGATTCCTCTGAGAAAAGCTCAGTTCAAAAGAAAAACACCTTCTAGGAGTACGGCGGAATTTATCAGCTATGTTTAGAAGAAAAACACGATTTCAGAAGCAACTAAACTTTAGAAATTACCATGGTTCTGGTTCTGGTGAATACTTGATTCTGATTGGCTGCAGGGTGACCATTAAAAAGTGATAATAGACACCTACAAAAGAAGTTCCGGTCACAAAGCCTGAGTGTTCTATGCTTTTGTACTGGCCTGAACATCAATTGGTAACCATAGCAACAGAAATTTGGAACATATGAGGACGGACATGCCAGCAGATGTATCAGGATATCTGAGAATGTCATTTCTCAGCAAACACAGCTGTGTTTGAATGCAAACACGAGGTTTGAGTTCTGCTCCAGATCCATGTTACCTTGAAGGAGATCTCGTACTGTTCTCCTCCCCAGATCTCCAGACCCGTGTCGTAACCCCCCAGCTCCCAGAACCACTTCCTGTCCACGGCGAACAGTCCGCCTGCCATCACAGGTGACCTGCAAGAAACCGTGAAATATTAGAAAAAAAGGTTAAAAATATAGATTTTAATGAATAAAATAATAAAAATTGCTTATTGTAAATCAGCCAGAAAACTAAATCATATGATTTTTATTTTTTAATGATGACTCCGCTCATTTTAAGTCTAAAACATATTAAAATATGTGAAGTCTTCTCTGTAATCGACTCAGATTTTCAGTCCATTTTGTTATTTTATTGATTCAGTTTCTCATTTTTCCCCAGAGATCCATTTCCTGTTCTTCCTCTGAGAGGGACGCCTGCTCTTCATCACCTTAACATGAACTCTATTAGATTAGTCGCAGCAGCAAACCAGTGGAAGCCCTTTCCGACCTCAGCATGGAAATGAAAACCTGTTTTTTTTTCACAAAAAACACTTTTTGGCCGTTCGCTTTTTAATATTTGGTAAAACTAATTAAATGGTTTGAAGCAGTGAGAGTTCTGATAAACAATGATGCTGCTGCAGCTCCTTTGTGCTGCGAAAATGAATGGAAGGTCATCTTTGACGATAAGAAGCTTTTCATTTTCTAAACGATGACATAAACGCTCTCTGGATGATGATGAGCTTTTCTCATCTTTGTGCCTCCAACAGAGTCCGACTGCTGACACAAGGACTTGTTTCTCTGCAGTTTGACACTCATTATTTTTCATTTATTTTCTAATTTAATCCGTGTCCTCATACTTACTACATGTTTTAAAACCTTCATTTAAATGGAAATTGGGGGGGGTGGTGTTCAGTCTTCATTTTCACAAAGTTTAACTTTCAAATTAAAACAAAAGAGGTTACATCTGAACAACTACTAACATTTGACCTGTTAAAGTGCATTTCAGTCTGAAAGTCACATCTGAATCTTCCGGATTCATCAGCCCCTCGTCATGTGATCATTCCTGGGGGGTGCAGCAGGTGTGACACCAATGTAAACATCTCTTCTGTGATTTCCAGTTGTTGTGCAGTGATATCAGACCCAAACCCCTGAACGGAAGAGCAGAACCTTCATAAAAACAAAGAACAGACGGTCCTTAAACTGAGCAGAAAGATGAGGATTAAATCCTCCACTAACAGACCGTTTCTGAGGATCACACCAAGTCCTCTTCTGATCTTTGTGGAAGTTAAAGCAGAAGTGAGTCATCTCTGCATGTCTTTTTGACTGGGAGAGGACCCAACCATTGACAGTATATAGAGATGGACAGGCTGTGACGTCACCCATTGAAAAGGCCTTAAGTAAGTAACTAAAGGTTTATTTCTTTAACGAGGAGCAACGGCATGAAAGGCGAGGTCTCCTCTTGTTTTACAGCAGGTTTTGGGAATTTGTAACAGATTTGGGTTTGAAGACCTCAGAGTAGGGGGTTAAAAGGTCAGCAATGTACTTGGGAGTTTGTCCATGCAAGGCTCTGAAAACTAGAAGTAACATTTTCAAATCAATTCTAAATTGAACTGGGAGCCAGAGTAAAGAGGAGAGTAATGGAGTTATGTTTGCTCGTTTATTGGCTCCTGTTAAAAGCCCTGCAGCAGAGTTTGGAACAAGAGAATCTGTCAATCACATATTCTGACCATCGGCGGAGGGGGCCAGCGGCACCACATGCTTTTACTGAGGCCTCTGATTGGCCAGTTTATAATCTTAAATAACTTGCAATAAAGAGAATACATAATGAAAACAGGAACTGATTAAAAGAGG
The DNA here is from genome assembly GCA_014656515.1 of Oryzias celebensis. NCBI lineage: Eukaryota > Metazoa > Chordata > Actinopteri > Beloniformes > Adrianichthyidae > Oryzias > Oryzias celebensis. Next base: position 25,679,023 of record BNCR01000013.1, read on the forward strand.
TATTCTGGTTATTCTGACAAATAGAAGGACTGAGTAACAGCTGCTTCTTTCTCTTTCTGTGGGATTTTGCCTTTGTGGGACCAGACTAAAGGCTACGTTTGTTGGTGTTCCTCCTATAATCCTTCTGACAAACAAATATCATCTGGAGACAAATAGAACACATTTTTTCTATAAAACCCACATTTTTAGGGCCTTTACGTTTCTTATTTCTAACCGCAGCGCTGCTTCCAGGTTGCTTGGTAACCGCTGCAGTTTAAGGCTGCAGGGAAGCAAGTGTAGAGTCATGAGGTTGGAATAAGTTTAGGTTTGCTGTTGGGTCTTTCATCAAACCACTGAGACATAAACTCACACATCTGCTTAAAGCTGGTGTTTCCTCCCAGACATGACTTTTATTTATTCCAGTGATAAAAATATTTCCTTCTGGGAAAACTGGACTGAAGTTTTTATCAAAATGTCAAACTTTTCCTGAGGAATGGTACAATTGAGCTTAAACTGCTTTCAACAGCAACCTGTCAAACGTCTCTCTCCACCATTAGAACTCGTCACAGATATTGATGCCGTTTCCTTTCTCATCAGTTTCCCAGCGACAGAACGACTGGATCCTTCTGTTCCTGCAGCCGTTCCTGACATTTAGGTCGTGTCTAGTCAGAATTATGTTCTGTTTTTGCTTCTACATCTGCTGAGACACAAAAAGAGGAGGCGCAATTCAGAGTTCTGAATGAATCTGTAAGGTTCAGACAAATATTCTTGGTTTCACCTTTTGACCTCGATAGATGAGTCAAAGCTCAACAAAGTGAGAAACTGCAGCCCAAAGGAGCACGAGAGACAAACGGAAAGACGGGTGTTGGTATCGACCAAACAGAGAGAACTATGAGCAGAGCCATTAAAACCATTTGCTGACCCGTGCACGTGCACACCCTGCCAGGATAGATTTTGCCTTCCAGCGATGCCTCATTCGCCGCCGCAGTAATGTCAGTCAGAATGAAAATGAAAATCTTTGCAACTCAAATTGGATTTGCAGTGATGAAGGTCATTCTGCTAAGCAAGAAAAGCACTCTAATTCTCCGGATGAGGATTGATTCTGATTGTTCCTCCGATCATTTCTTCTTCTTTAGCTTCTTATCTTTCTGCACAGCCGCTCTTTCAGGACTCCGCCCCCCCATAATCTCAGCCAGTCCTTCAAGGCCGTCTCAGGATGTCTCATCAAGATGATGATTCCTTTTCCACCATGATGTTTGGATGCTGTGATGAAGCACTTCCTGTTTCCTTCATAATAAAACAATTTTCTGGTAAATCCACTAAACATTTTACCAGAAGTAAAGAAAATGCTCCTTTGTTTTATTGAATAACATATTATGTAACTGTCTGACACCTTGTTTAGCATTTGCATACTTTTTTATGATTGGCACCTCTTTTGGATTGTGCTTTTTGTGTTGATGTAATCAAAATGCACAGCGCTAACAGCACTTACCTCTGTGAATCACTCATTTTTTATTGTATTCATGTGTTCATCTCTGTCACACAGATTGATTATTTTGAAAAAATCTATTAATAAAAAAGACGTTAAAAATGAAATGTCAGCAGAAGCCACCTGTACCGCCTGTCCAGTTCTGGCTGGACCATTTCCTCACATGCAGCTGTACGAAAGCTTCCTGACAGCCTTCAGGACTGTGGTATTCAGTCTTACATAGTTATACTGGTATTTGTCTTTGTTTAAATTAAGGTACTGAAATAAAACATCATTTAAAGCCCTGCATAGCTCACAGATACAGAAATGCCTGAGACGGTGGAGAGTGCAGCTTCATATGTTATCAGAGATCCTACACCACAGATGGGTGGATGTGCGTTTCAGGACGGATTCAAAGTTCCTGTGTGACACATTACGAAGTGGCTGCTGCTAACACGCCCAGATGAAAGGTCTCGGTTAGCTCACATCCATGCACATCTGTCAATCTGAAAATCAACAACAAACCGTCCAATCAGATGTCAGGAGGAGCTGCACTCACTCGAAGGGTTCACTCGGGTCGTCCTTCTGCAGCTCTGCGGGGATGGGGATCCGTTTGTAGTACATTTCCCAGTCAAACGCCCCCCTCATGGCATCACCCGCCTGCGTTTCATAGCCGAAGTTGTCGTGGTCGATGACATCAATCATCGGACAGACAATGCTTTTCCTGTTGAGGGCAATTCGGTCTGAGAGACAAAGAGAAGATTGACTTTCTCACTCGGGACCTTCTCAAAGTTTTATTGACATCAGGAGCTCCTCAAGCATCAAACTGATGAGCAGAAAAAGGTCAGGATTTGTTGTTTTATGGCAGTAATGGGGGATCAATGACATACTGAACTAGATCATATCAATGATTCTCATGTCTTTGGTCAGGAGAAACCAACAAACCTCTACATCAACTTCATTTTATTACTGTAAAAGTCGGCTTGAAGCTGATCCCTCCAGTCACTGTTTCAAGTTATGAAGTGGATGTATTCTGTGTAAACACTGGTTACCATGGAACAAGTGAAGGTTCTGACAGCTTCACAGAGACCTGCATTTAGAAAAAAAATAGAACCCAAAGGACATTCTTTTAAGGGGTTTAAAGAATCTCCAGGAAGATGGAATGTGATGTACATGTTTATGGTTTTGCTCTGAGAAGGATCTCCATGTGTTTCAACCTCTCTTTCTTCTTTCTTACAACAAATCAAACCAATCAAACATTTTTAATGAAAAAAACAATCCACAAATGGAAACCACTCATACTAAATGAAAAACTAAATTTGGAAGAACAGAACTTCCAGATCTACCTGGATTTATCTCAAACCGTGACAAACACTGAACCTTCAAGAAGATTTATTTTTCCTTTGGTCCTGAGTTCTCCTGAAGATGATGTTGGCGGAAGGTTCTCACCCAGCAGGGGGGGCAGCCAGTTGATGTTGGCCTCACAGTGAGAGTCCAGGAAGGTGATGACCTCTCCTTTGGCTGCTGCTGCACCGAGGAGGCGTGTCCTGATAAGCCCCTCCCGTTTCTTGGTCCTCAGGATGCGCACCTTCGGCAGCCGTACCATGTACTCCTCTAACGCCTTCTTCAGGTGTTCTGGGAAAAAGAAGGATATGAGGATTGTCAGACTCATGATGCCAGGTCACTGCTGTAGTGGTCCAGAAAAACAATCAAGAACTAGAAAGGAGGAACAAGAGAACAGATGCAGCATCACCGTCAAACAGGCCGTCTGGCCCACATGGTCCCAAAGAAATGGTCCCTTCAGGCCTCTAAATCATAACACAAACCCGCCTGTGTTGCAGAAACATATCCATGATCTCTCAGTCTTCACTGACTTCTTTTTATGTCTTCACTGCAGTCATTAAATGGGATGTTGGCCTCAAGAGGAAAACTGTGAGGAGCTAAACTGAGCCTCCTCTTATGTGCAGAATCCAGAGTTCCTATTTTTTTACTGTGAAAGAACCACGTCATGTCCTCGTGTAACCTCTGTGCTTTTATGCTGAAAAACAGCAATGTGATGGCTTAAAGGAATCATAAAAAACACCTGTTCTTCAATTTTTTATCACAGCTGACCCAAACAAAAACCATCTTTACCAGATGAAGCCTAAACATCTTTATTATCACATATCCAGCAGGCTTTGAAGACTCAATGCAAAGATTGAACAATAATCCTTTAAAAATGACTTTTTTACCACATTGGGTGGAGAATGGAAGACTCACACATTTGTTAAGTGTGTTTTTTCGTGCTGTTTTAGTTTGATGAAATCTTATGTAAAGAAAAATAAGGAGATCAATCAGTCCTTGTACAAGCAGAGCAAATTTTAGATCAATATTTTAAGCCAGCAGTAATCCGATGATGAGACATTGGATCAACAGAAAGATTTGTCCCTCAAAGCAGATACTTTCCACCATAGTACCATTATATCTGATATATTTAGTAGTTTTACATCTGTACGTGTGTTATAAGATGCAGGAAGTCAGAATGATGGGACCCTGGAGTCACACTGTGTAACCAAGGCAACCAACGGACTAGCTCCACGCAGCAAAGCTAATGCTAAAGCCATCAGAGTTAGTGTTTACCAGGATGTTTTTTTAAAACTGGTTGGTGTTTTGGAAGATAAAAGACCGTTTAAAAAGTTATGTCAATACGTTAGCATACAGGATGATAAGGATGATAATGGACAACCACGAGGACCAGGACTTTCCCGTGATTGGATTTTCATCGTTAACTTGAAACAATCTGATTACTCCCAGTTCATTTTTGTATGCATGTAAATGGGATTCACTGAGGAATTGTGTTCATCTATTAGGGGAGAAAAAAGTCAAGAACAAGAGTGAAGTTCTCAGCACTCCTGCAGGAACACCAAAAACAAGAATGTAAATAATCCTGACGTATTTTATCCATGCGCCGCATGAAAGCAGCGAACATGTTCATTATTTGCTCCACAGTTCGCTTCAGTCCTCAGCATCCTGCTGAAATTAATTTGCAGTTAATGCCATCTTGATTGGGAACGGAGCTGATCAGAAACCATATGGTGCAAACGAAGCGGCAAAGCCAGACTTCCAAACATGAAGCTGTCCACTGCTGCTGGAAGCAGATTCCCGTCTCCACCTGACAGACGAGCCGCTTGGCTGCATCTGAAGCTGCCGTCTGCAGTTACAGAGATGAAGACCGCTCGTCTCCATCACAACCCAGCTGCTGGAACTCCACCTGATGTTCCAGTGAGCTCCATCTGATCAGTGACAGCACGCGTCACACAAAGTTTCAGATGCTTGTAAAGCGTCAGAGATGAATGTGTGTGTGTCTACCCATGACGACCACATTTCAGTCTTACCTCTGAAAGCACATTTAACAGAGTAAAACAAAGGTTTACATTTATTAATATGATAAAAGGCTTTCTGAATATACATATTACCACATACCACACATGCTTTAATAAGACATCTACACATGGTAATACATGTCTTCTAAATGTCCTATAAAGGCTTATAAACACATTATTTAATGCCTTAGAACTTGATTATTAAGGAATCCTGTAATAAAGCGTTATCAAATAAAGAATAGAAGCTTCTTGTTAGACACCTGAAGGCCATTGATGGATCTTTCTGTGCAGAAAGGGTAACATGAATATTTAAATGTGCAAAGTTACTTTTAAATACATCAAAAATACATCAAAAACAAGGCATGACAAAATAATCAAAAACAGAGCAAGAAGAAATCTACGTTATATTACTCATGGCGTTTTCCTTGCATGTCTGTTTTCTGCAGCATTCAGAATGTTTTGTGTTTTTCATTTATGTTTTGTGTTGTGTTTTCAGTTTATTTTGAAATAAATGTGCTTGGATTTATTTTGTAGGTCTTACAAACCCATTCTGTAACCAAAGGTAATATTTGTGAAAAGCTGTGTTCTCAAACATCTATATCATAAATATAAATGTGTTGAGTCTCTACTAAACTTAAACTTCAGGTTTCTGCTTTAAATGAAGTGTGACAAAATAGGAGCTTGAAATGCATTTTAAAGGACGCACACATGAATTTGACCTGTCCATTCACTCCAGTGAAGTTCTGCTTGAACACATACTTGCTCATCAACAATGACAGTCTTTAGTTAAAAAAAGTACAGACTAGCTATTAATAAAATATAACCTCTGCTGGTTTTCCTCGTTGATATCAGGTCTAACAAATGGCCTCCTGTCACAAAGGGCCTCCTTCCACACAGCTAATTGGATTTTGAATATCAGAGGGAAGGATGAAGGAGAAGCAGCGTAAAGTGCACTGCAGCAGCAGTGACAGAACCTCTTTCTGGTGATTCCTTAAAGCTCCTTCTTTCTTTACGTTCTGCACCTCCTTTGTTTTTCTTTATATTCTTCTTTTTTTGAAATTGTTCTGCAACAGCTGGCTTTTAAGGAGGTTCTAATCTCATCGGAATGACTGAATAATGAGCCAAGTTAAGGCGGAATGAGTGTGAGAGCAGAAGGTGTTCGAGTTTAGGAAGAGTTTAGATGTTTGAAGGACACACGCTCTGGTTTCAGATCAAATAACACGTTCAGGATTGTTGTCATTGCAAGAAACAAGCAAATATGTTTTTTTCTTTTCCTCTAAAATGTTGAATTCCTTCTTTTCAGAAGAGCTGGTAGTGCTGGCTTTCAGGATCAATTTACTGTAAAGATGCAGAGGAACGACAGCAGAATGATGCTGTAACAACCAGCATACCACTGTTGCAAAGACACACGAATGGATGGATGGATTAAAAAGTATGCAAAAGGAAATGATAGAGAGCCTTCTACCATAGAAAACAGTTTTCTGACCGTTCTCCAAACGCTCTTAAATAAACAGGTTTTGAGATTTTCTCATGTCTGTTTCCTTCATGTCGTAATCAAAGGAACTGAAACGATATCTCAGTTATACCTGTGGATTTACGTTCATATAATGATTGTCTAAAGACCAGAAAATGTCCGTCTTAGTCCTTCAAATCACCCTTTTTACAATAAAAAATCAAATAAATATTTGGCAAAATGAAAGTAAAATGTAAAATAAGCAATTCCAGCAACTTTCCTACAATTCTAATGAAAACAGACCTGATGATTACGCTGCGTCAAGCTAAATTCTCTTCCCTGCAATTCTTTAATTAATACAGGGCCCCCTGCAAATGAATGCACCACAGGGTTTTGACATTGTAGTAATGGGTGGAGGTCTCTGCAGGGTCAGAGGAACACGAAAAGGACACAGTGGGTCTCCACCTTCATCATGGAGCAATAAATCAGTCCATTAGCTATTAGCAGAGAGGAGATTGGTTCTGGCTAAACTTTTGCCCTACATGAGCAGGTTTTTTTAATGACGGGCAGCCAGATTAAACAGTGAACATTTGCATTGCATGTACAGCACATTCAGATGAGGAAAGGAGCAGGGAAAGGTTGCAGCGTCTAATTATGAACGGTAATTTGACTGGGATAAATTGGAATACGGCTTCTCTGGTTGACAAAAAAAAAGGTGAGGCTATAAATCACTCTAACGAGAAGCGTCTGATGTCGGCAACCAAATGAGTCATTATTAGAAATCTAGGACATGATGAGGTCTCAGATACCATCAATGTTTGGGGGAGCGCCGCAGATTCAATTTACCAACCCAACAATCAGCAGCCTCCATCTTTGAAAAGTCTGAGAGCAACATTTTCCTGAGTGCAGAAAATATTAGTAATATTTCCAAATGCTGCTTAGTTTGGGTTAAAGGAGAAGATGTTATTTCACATGCATTTGTTTGATTTTTCCAAACTTCTTCATCCTTTTAGCCTGAAGGTTTCACTTCCTGCTTCTTTCTTCCTCCCCCCGGTCATCTGGGTGTTGTGGTCTTCAGGTCAGTGCTGCTGATCCCTTCCATCTACATCCCTTACATCTTATATAAAAATAGCAGCAGTACTCGACTTAATTTATGCTTTACTGTCATCGTTAGCTTTATTGTGGACATTTTTTAAAGTCCACTTTTTTTTAAATAAATGAGCAGAACTTTGACGTTTCTGCTCTGTGGTTTTTGTCATAAAAAAACATTTGACAGCTTTGATTCCAAAATGTGTGAATCTTCACCTACGGCAGTGAAAAAAGTGGTCATGCTCTTTTATGTTTTTGAGTTTGGCTGTTTAATACAACAATGAGTGTGATGGACTTATTCTGTAACAAGTTCACTAGTGGTTACGTCTTGAACTGTCTTACTTTTGAACATTTTAATGATAATCTTTGTTTTTTTACTGATATTTTTTCTGTAGTTCAAGTTACAAATTGTCCAATCAGATGCTTGATTAACAGTAGGCGGAGCCTCCTGGCCCCCACGTGCAACATTTAAAATGTTTCATTGACAGATTTCATGTAACCCCCTTCCAACAAGCTCACTCCTGATTGGTCAGAGTGTTTTTCATAGAAACCAATCTCTGCTTACTGACGTCTTCTGGCTTCTACATGGCGGCGTCCACGTCGCTGAAAAAGGCGACTCAATTGACTTCATTTGACTGGAGGATGAAGTAAACCATTTTCCATGGATGGTGTCACACTCAGTCCAGTTGTTACATGCAGTCAATGGTTATGAACCCATTTAGTCCAAATAACTCCCACAAACACAGATTATCTTTATGGTATGCTCATGGCTTACACAAGTGACAGAAAGACGACCATTTTTTGTAATAATCTCTGTAGTGAGAGCGTGCAACAGGTGACAGCTTCAACAGTTACTTTATTTAGTTTTCAGGTACGTTGTGTGCATAAAATGGTACATTTTGGGACAGAGGTGAACCGGCTGTTAGTGGCTTGGATCTCCTGCTGGAGGGTCCCTGCGGCAAGGCTCGGCACCGGTACCACCAAACCTGAGTGGAACCAGCAGTGTTCGGCCCACTCTTGATACAGGTCAGTGTTGCCCTTGAGCAAGGCCTTTCACTGCAAACTAAAATAACACCAGCGGATTTTGTACAGTGGAGCTTCCAGGTCTGACAAGAAAAATTTTGTGGAAAACAATTAAAAAAAAAAAATTGAGTTTACTCTCAGTCTCTGACATCAAAATGAAAGGCTAAAAACTACATTTAATTGTATATTTTAATTTGGAAAAATTCTTCTTCATGAAGTCCATAAGAAAACGTTTCTTTGCATCTTCCAGCTGGACCGTTCTGTCATAAAATAGCTGACTTCTGCTGCAGTGACTGTTCCTCCTAATGTCTTTAGGTTTTAAAACTGTTGTGTTTTGCATCTGAGCTGCACTATAGAAATTTGATTCAATTAACCTCAAATTACAGGAGATCCAATATGGCATAAAAAAGGTGTTGGATTTCTTCCCAGAAGTCTTGGCCAGGCACCAAAGAGCCAAGCTGCTAATATATTCCTACAAAATATCTGGCTGTGTCTGCCGAGCTCATCAAGCTTCCTCGTTCCTCGCCAAGCGCCAGGCTGCTGGAGAGCAGCTTTCTGCGCCCGAGATTGAAAACGTAAAAAGCAAAGAGAAGGGGAACGCATAGGACGGGAGGGAGAGAGGGACCCCCCCCGACATACCATAATGACGCACAGAGCTTGAGCAGCCGCTGAGCCCGTCATGACTGGTGTAGTACAGATGTGCGCTTTAGCGACACATCAGAAGAGGATGAAAGCAGCCTTTTGATAAGAAAGAATAGAGAGGACAGGCCGTTCCACGTCTGTCACGGCGCCGCTGCAGCTCAGCAAACTGCATCTATCAGAGCGCCGTGCTGCACATGAACACGGCGCTCTGATAGATGCAGTTTGCTTGTACTTTTACTGCAGAGCCAAGATGTGTTTAAACGTAGAGTCAGGAAATCAGAGGAGTGTTTACAGAAAGAATGGATAGTACAGAAGTGAGGATTCCTAAAGAATGGATGCACAGAACCAGTTTAGGTTCCAGTTCTGCAGCTATGTTTACACCTGCACAGGAGGTGAGACCAAACAAGAAGAAAAAAGACAAGTTTGAAGTGAAAATGTGAGCAGTGATGAAACCTTCCTTATTAGTTTCAGTAGTCAGAGAGGATTCTCCTCATCCATCTTCTGCTGGACTTTCCTCTGTTTTTGGTTTACATGCCCATCCAACCCAAATACTGATAGAAAATACAATGAAAAAGTAAAACATGATCACAGCAGAGATGAGAAAGAGTTTAAAGACAGCTCTGAGGCTCCTGGATGTGTTTCTGAGTCAATGCAAGCACCTGAACTATAGGGGAAACAGAGAATAATGGAGAACGTGAGGATTCATACAGACGGAGAGACCGTCTCTATGAAGACTGCAGCATCTTCATCACCTAAACTCCGTCTGAGCAGTTGCTGCTTTAAAGAGGGGGGGTGATCTCTCAGGGGGTGTCAGTTCCTGAACAAGAGCCTGACAGTCAATGCTCAGGATTCATCGTTTCTCAAGAACAATGAATGCTCATCTGAGATCAAAGATTTTTGAAAATCAAAAAAACGTTTAACACGGTAAAATATTCTGTGAAAGTCTAAATAAAGATGGAATCTCTTTATGGAAATTCAAAATGCGTATTAATGTTTTCCATAATGAATTTACTGCCTTTAAACATGTCAAAATCTTAAAGTATGTAAAAATATGTATGTATATTTATATATACACACTTTAATATACTTTTCTTTAATTCAGCTTCTAAATTATTCTTTAGTTTTTACAGAATGGCTTTAAATGATGTAGGAGCAACTAAACATGATTTGCCTTCAAATATGTCAAAATCTTACAGTATATATATGCAATGTCATGACCTTTTTGTGTAATTGTCGCTTTTGTTGCAGTTCTGTAAGTTTTTCCTTCTGTTTAATGTTTTTAGCCTTTAATGTACCTATCTTTTCTTTAATTCAGCCTCATTCAGCTTCTAAATTATTCTTTAGTTTTTACAGAATGGCTTTAATAGATGCAGGAGCAACTAAACATGGTTTGCCTTCAAAGCAGCAGGTTTAGAGTCTAATATTTAACTGTTTTATTAAAGTCCATTATTTAGTTTCCTACATGTATGACTTTCATTTATGAATTTGCTCATATTTTAAAACACTGTACAACAGATTTCCATTGGTGTTGTTGCTGCCTAACATAATTTATATATTTTTTTTGCATAATTCTGAAATTCTTAACCATCAGTCTGTAGTTTTGTTCAGTTTTCTTTTGCTTGACTTAAGATGGTTTTTGCTGCAGTCAGATAAAACAGTTTTGTTGGACGAACATGAAATCCTTCAGCTTTCATTTGTATTCTGCAGAAAAAAACTGTTTTGTTTTCACTATGATGGTGTCTTTTCTGGAGACCAGCAGAGAATTTGTACGTAAAGTTTTTCTCCAGATAAATAGACGGACCTCCGATGAAGTAAATCATTGTTCTAACATACATGAACTTTCAGATAATTTGTGAAACTTCCCTGGTTTTGATTTTCACTCCAACTGCAGAAAAGTGGGCTTCAGTTCTGCAGAAGCACAAACTGAATATTAGTTCAAACATCTGCAGATTTCTTCAGTTTTTTCTTTAAAAAAACCCTGAATTTTGTGCCTAATTACTGGCTAACTTTAATAAATATTTAAATATTTTAATTGGGCTGGTGGAGAGGCGGTTATTTTCAGATTTTGTGGAAGTCTTCAGGGAGCGGCTCAGTTCTCAAATTGAATTTAATTAAAAACACTAACGATAAAATAATTTGTGCAAATATCCCCAAAAGCAGCAGCAGAAAGAAGCTGTCTGTTAAAAATAGAAAAACACCACAGAACTCTTTGATTTGTTTTAATCACTCTTGATACTTCCTGCTTTCCTTTAATACATCAGGATGGGAGATCCGAGTGTTTTCCGTGTTCAAGTTAAGATTTCACCTCAAAAACAAGTTTTACCGCCTCATATTTGAAGAGATAGTTTTATTAAACTGAAGGAAAAGTTTGTTTCAAATCCCACAGAAAAGAATGAAGGGAACCAAATCATCAACGTAAAAAAAAACCTGATCCTCAGTGGAGCCTTACCCCGGGTTCACACTGGATGCGGTCCGGCTCCGGGGCGGCAGACGGAGCAGTCTCGCTAAGGCAGATGACTCACATTGACTACAGATGGCTGGCAGTCCTGCTGCAGCCACAGGCTCTGCTGCCGACCTCTGGACCTCTGAAGTCACGTAGGGTCACGCAATAACCGGCCATTTATAGAGGACGTAGTAGTAAATAAACCCTCATTCGGGCTGGAATTTTGGATTATATTCACAACACGTCTTTTCCTGTGTGACTCGTCTTCAAACAATGGGTAAAGATGGAACTTGTATCCACACTTTTGTCTTATATAAGGCATTCTGATGCATCCTCTTAGAGACTAACAGATCCATGAACGTCTTTGTTTTTCCTGTCTTAGCAGGAATCTGGATCAAAACTGAAAGCTCTGATATTGTTCAGCATTTTTGTTGTACTGTTAATGTTAGGTTGGGGGAGTGAGGGGCTGTAGGCTGGCAGGAGATAGTATAAACAGAAGGATGTTGGGAAGCTGGGGTGGGCTTACTCCAAATCAGCGGTCCCACCTACAACTTAGAGGTGAGTTTCTAATGAGAGAAACAACACAGTTTTTTTTTTTTTTTTTTTTTTTTACTTTGGCTAAAAATGACATAATTATAGTTAAAAGACACTGAACGATCTGAAAATAGATCACAGAATGGTCGGAGTGGGACTTTAAGTCTGAGCTTCTGTATCTGGAGCAAACAAAGAGTTAACAATAGTAATTAAAAATGACTTTTTCTTAAGCTGGAGACATGACCTTTTTATGACTCATTTTGTGCGCGAAACATTAAAGATCGCATTAAAACAAAACAGACTCTGGAACACGGATGTTTGAAGTGATTACGCCAAGTCTGAGTGCAGGACTTCAGCAGGGGTCCAAGTTTCAAACTGAGAAAGTCTTCAAGGTCGTGTTTAACTCTGGGATGCTGCAGGCCTCTTGTTGAGTCAGTGCTGTCGAGAACTGAGCGGCTTTTTGCTGCACTCAGGTGTTGGTGGTCCACAACAGTCCTTTTTAACAACATCCCTGACTGGATCAGGTTTCTGCTCACCTACATGGATGGGCATTGGGATGACAGATGGTGAGCGGAGAAATCCACGGAGAAAGCAGTCTATTAGCCAAGCTAACCTTGAAAGTATTGGGGAGGTTGGGAAGCCATCGAGCCAACTCTCCCCTGCGGGGAGAACGGCAGCTGAACCTCCTCCCTGCACGGCTGTGGAAATTCAATTACAGCTTAATGAAGAGTGAGCTGACCTCCCCGCCTCATCCCTCCTCCTCTCACCCAATCTGAAGCTCATTATTTACTGTAGAAGGCAGGTTAGCAGGTCTACCTGCTCCTCTGGAGGCAGACCTGTCCAGTCTCTCAACTTAACCCCATTTTTTGTGACGCTGAACTGTTTTATTTGACCGCTCTCTCCTCATTTCAGTTTCATCTGAAAAGCCAACAGGCTCGTCACACCAGACAAGGTCTCCGAGCTGCTGTTCAGCTCGTTCACAAGTCATAAAAATACACTTTACAGCTTCAATGGAAGATATTTCTATGTAGATTATTTCTAGACAAAGTCCTGCAGAAATATTTTATTTCCTAGCATCAGAGCTGCACCCAAACCACACGTTTCTGCCGCTGGATAAGACTCCAGCTAATCAGATGCGTTAGTGACCTGTCCTTTAATGAGCTGCTTTATCCTTTCATAGAGAAGGTGCCTTTTACCTTTCAGCCCATCAGCGATCATCAAATCCATACATGTAAATCAGAGTGACAAATAAGTGGTGATAAAAAGTCCTAAATGACTCGTTTCCATTCCTCTGCTGCTGTTTCAATGTCCTTTTTATTGTTTCTTATGGATAAATTAATTTCTCGTACACATTTATTGCCTGATGTCTCACAGCAGAGCACTTTCATTTGCTGAGAAGACGAGATAATCACACTTGTGTTCTGGTGACAAACTGGAGTCTGGACTAAATGCATCTTAAATAATAATAGATCAAAATAGATCAAATTGTTTTAGGAAAAAGGGAAAGATTTCACACCTCTTTGCTTTTCATATTTGTTTTTTCTCTTGATTTAAAATCTTCTGAATCTTCTGTGGCAGGCTGGTGCTCTATCCTCAAAAGACAGAGACGGATTCACACTGAGCTGTTTGCTCCACAGCAGAGAGAATTCATTCTAATAGTTCCTTTGGAGACGTGAAAGCTCACCTGAACGCCAATGCAGACCACAAAAGTGAACCCTGGTGCTCTGAAAATCCGCGTCTCATTGAGAACACCGACGTTAGCTACAAACCATTCATATTCACTATGTGAGGGATGCCTTCAGATCTTGGCGTTCAGGTGTGGAAGGTCAAAGCCCCACAAACCTGAAAACCCCATTATCCTGACATGAAAGGCCCACCATCACCCAAAGGTCCGGAGCAGAGAAACCCGGGAGACGCTGCACGTCCACAAACAGCCCACCTGTCTGCCACAAGGGGGGATCTGGCACAGAACAAAGGTGAGGACCCACCAGGGAAGAGGGGCAGATTCAGAGGCTCCAATATAGAAACGGGATTAAACTAAGTGGTGGGGTATCTACAGAACTGTCTGACCTGATGACAGAAGTCTAACCGGTCCATGACCCTACGACCTGTACGACGGCCAAGCGCTTCACACCAACAGTTCACATCAAAGATCCAACCAGCAGTGAAGGGATTGTCCAATAGGAAGGAGAACCGGTGTCTGACCTGTAAAGACTCAATATCTGCCCTATAAGAACTGGGAAAGAGGGACAATGATGGATGACGAAACTAGAGACAGAAGTTTATTAACAAATATGTCTGACAGCACAACAAGTCAAACATTTGCAAAATTCCAGATGGTTTAATCCTAAATAAATGAAACATTACCTCTGTGTTTAATATCAAGTTAGTTTAACAATAACTTAAACAAATGGTTGGAAAGAATGACTTCTTGCATTGGGGGTAAATATGGAGATCCAGAAGAGACAATATCACATAAATATATTTACGCCATTAAATCGTCAAATAAAAGTTGGGATTCAACAACATAACAAACCCGCAGCTCAGGTCACCATTTCCTGACTGACCACATTGATACCAAAGAAATGGAAAACTAGTCACAAGCCGGCTGTAAACAGGGTCAGCTCAACCCGCTCAAGGGGAAACACACTGGTCAGGCTGGTCGTCTGTCCAGGAAGACTCAAATCAAAGATTCCTGTTTCTAATTCCAATGAACTGTGTTCAGGCTGAGGGTTTCAGCGGTTAAAACGGCCCGCAGTTCAACTCCTTTTATTAGGATGCTAATCCGTTTGCTGGAGCTGAGGAGGCTGCTGCTCAGCAGGAGCGAACGCCAAGAGAGACCAGCTTAACGCCTGAAATAATCCAAACAGTAGAGAAGGAGAAGCAGGAGAAGCAGGAGAAGCAGGAGAGGAGGAATCCCCGCCTGAGGTGCATGAAATTAATTACAGTAAAGTTAACCAATCAAACATTTAGGGTAATTTTATTTTTGAAAATGGAAACGTGCCTTATTAATCCCCAAAGGGAATTCTACCCTGCAAGACAGCAGGTCACTAAAGAGTCATTATAGGATGCAGCTGCTGCAGGTAGCAGTAGAAACTGGTCTGTGGAGACATTCTGTTCTGTTGTGTTTCTGCACAGAAACTGTTCTTTAGATCAAAGTGAATGAAAGTGAGAATCTCAGAGTAATGATGTCACGATACTTGTTTGTCCTCATGCCCCATTCTAGCCGCTGATAAGGTACAGTATAAGTACTGGCTCTTTAATGACGTGCAAAGGCTGCATGCACGAGGTGTGCACGTGATACATGAGAGTCGCTACACTACCTGTGTCCACACAGACAACGTTATGATTGCCTCATTTCCTCATTTCTAACAGTCAGGCTGCACCAAGAAGCGTGCACGCATTACGTGAACAGCACTAACAGGATCCTCGTTTCGTCTGCAGGTTAAAAAAAAAGCCTAAAAAAGTGTACAACACACCTGCGTTCCACCTACTGTGATGAACGACCTTACGTGTTGTGTAAGTGTTCACTACGACCTGCCGCCCGCAGCGTGCACGTGGGGAAATGTGCATGAGCATTTCCTCTCTACAGGTTCACAGAGTGATCTTGACATTTGGTGCAGGTGACCTGTGTTCCCTGTACAGCTTTGACCGTTTCACCAGCAGACAGCGTATATCTACCTATAAGGGCAGGTAGGACGGAGACGTCAGGATGTAAAAGTCTGGGTCACTTTGATTTTGAAAAACCAGCTGAGAACAAAATCAAAGTAAAGATCAGAGTTTCTGTCCACCAAACATCTGCCAGCTCCTTTCTACAGATCTCTGTGACCTCATGTACAGTTGGTGTAGAAACACTTCCTCCAGCAGATTGAAAGGATTTCTGTTCATGCATTTTTATTTAAAAAAAAGTTTCCAAATACTTTTCTGACCCAGAAGATGGAGGAGATTTTTCTGTTTCCAGTTATAGACTAGATTGTCCTCCGACCCTCAGGAAGAAGAGACAGCAGCAGCGATAAAATCAAACAGCAGTGTTGTCCGACAAACAGGTGACACCGTGTACACGCATGCACACATGCACACGCGTGCACACGCGTACATGTGCACACAGAAAGCTGCAGCTGTCTGCTCTTGTTAGCATGAATCCCAGCAAACAGTGAGTCAACAAACAGAGATGCCTTCCTGCGTGTTTGTTTCTTTCCCCACATTACTGTGAAATATGTACAAACGCAAGAGTCTAGAAAACACCATTTCCTCAGCAGGAAGCGGCGGTGGCGGCAGCAGCAGCAGCAGCAGCAGCAGCAGCAGCTTTCGTTTCATTAGTGGTGCAACAGTCAGGACTTCTGCAAACAAACTACTGCCGTGTGCAGAAAAAGATGCAGAGCGACAGAAGCAGCAGGAGGGTTTCAGAAGTACCTTTGTCGCTGAAGTCGTCCACCAGGATGATCTCTGCGATGAGCTGCGGAGGAGAGCGGTTCAGCACGCTGTGGACCGTCCGCAGCAGCGACGACCAGCCTTCGTTATGAAACGGGATGATGACGCTGGTGTTTGGGAGCTTCTCTGCATACAGCTTCTGTTTACAGCTGCAAACACAAGACAGCGAGGAGACACGATGACGGAGACAAACCAAGACCGCGTTTGCTCTTCCTGATTCTATGGATTTACAGCTGGGTTTAAAGGCCTCCAGGCTTCTATGGAGAAAAACCTTCAACTCTGTGGCACCAAAAATCTGGAAACTTTTTTGCTTCAGACATTCTGGGAAAGAACCTGAAGTTACATTTTCATGGTCTTTTAACTCTCTAATTCAGATTTAGACCTGGGTTGTACCTAATTCTTCCAATCTTCAGTGGATGGAAAAATGGCGACTGAATCGACTTCATTTAGTTGGAACCAGAAGAAATGAATATTCTATGGGTGACGTCACCCTGATGTTTCATCCATCTCTATTTATGTAAATGGACACACCTCAGAGGGCGTGGCTTAATCAAACCACCTTCCAAACCAAGTTCAATGAAAAGGTTTCATTCCCAGAACAACACCAGAACTGAAACTAGTTTGATTCCAGCATTTATTGAATCTGTTCTCGTTTCTGCTGCATTTCAAACTTTCAACCATCAAGTCTTTTTGATTCCAGGCAGAGATGTTCCCGTTTGGGTTGTTGATTGTTACTCAGATTCTTTTCACAAATCAACAATTTACAGATCAAACCATGATTGTTTTGTCAGGATGGTTGTTAAATCTTTGTCGTTTTAGTGGATGTTTTCAATCAAAATAATATGCGTTTAATCTCCATCATTATACCTTTATTTAGAACAAGAGATCAGAATGAACATAATATATGAAAACACAAAGATTCAGAAATAAAACATTATTATTTGCATCTTTAAACAGTGTCACTCTAAAAGATTTTCTTTCAACTTCCTGGTTAACTCCAGCAGTAAACAAAAACATCACTGCTGCTTTGGATCATTTAGCAAATCCTGAAAATGTTCTACACAGTTTTTCCATCCTCTAAGTTGAGCAAGAAGATGAGTAATAGAAATGGAACTAGAAAACATTTACAGGTCTCTTATCTGAACTGACAGTAGAGTTTCTAACAGAAAACAGGTTTTTACAAACAGACTTTTGTCATTTTTAGGAAACTGATTACAAAATCAAAATCCAGTCTTTTTTTAATCTAAAAAACACTTGTTAGTTTGACTTTGAAAATGAGAAGCTTCATAAACACTTTATTTTGAAGATTTCTTTCATTCTTTTTTTTTTCAACTTAAATTTTTATTGAATTTTAACTTATCAAATAACATCCACAGATATCAGTTGTAAAAATGGAACGTACCATTGCTGTGCGTGTGGTAAGTGTATCATGAAGTATTGGTAAAGATAATAGAAGTTCCATGCACTTATGACGTACAGGTGATGCTGTGGTACGCTGTCTTTACTCTAGTCTGTAAGTAAGGCGTGAGTACTAACTCCCTGCTGACCGCACACGGATGCTGCACGTACGGGGTGTTCTTAGCCTCAGAATTGGATTTTGTTGTGTTTATGTCTCCTGGCTGCATTCAGAGTAACGTGTGAGTTTCTTGCTGTGGTTGATGTCCTCTCTATGTACCGTCTTCTGTTTGGACAGTTCTGCAGGGATGTTTTACTGTAACAAGAGCTCAGATTATTATTTATGAATTATTAAAGGTCATTAGGAGTGCAGAAGAGAAGGCTCTGGGAGATGTGATGCAGAGATTTGTCTGAACACAGCGCTGCAGTATAATAAGATGTAAGGAAGAACTCCACCTGCTGCCGTTCTCAGATCAGGAGGCAGAGGGGGTCACCCTCCCCGCAGCCGTCCATCATGTCACTGAGCTGCTGAAAGACAGCAGCACGATGAATGAAAGCTGCAGCGAGGTCCGGACCTGCAGGGACTCGAGGCGTTGCCGTCACTCTGCTGTCACCAGTCAAACAGACCAACCAACTGCCTTCCAACAATCATCAGCAGGCGGCTGCAGGCTCCCATTTATTATGCGTTTCTGCTCAGAGAAAACACACTGAGCCTGAAACAGAAATCCTGAGCTTTAAGATGCCTTTGGGAAGCACAGAGGGTCACAGAAACTCCCCAGATTTGAAGCTAAAAAAGCAACGTCAACAGGAGTTTAGATAAGAGCTCTTAGTGCAGAAGCACTGCAGAGATCAACACGTTGCAGCTTTGCTGAATCCATTACTGATGCTGGAAGGACGGCGTAGGACCGCATGAAAGCTTTAACGAGTTCCATCAGAGGACGCCGGACGGTTCAGTCAAATCAAACTCAGACGGCATAAATAAAAACGGACATTCTGTCCTTTACTTAAAAATAGATCAAATATCTGAACAGTAACAGTGCAAAAATGTATGTATGCATCCTAATCCAAGTCTGACTGTAAAAAAGGCATCAACCAAAGAAGAAGGTTCACATTTTTATTTTAAGACTAAATGTTATTCTTGCTTTAAAGAACGTTAACGAAACCTAAGCGTATCAAATATCAAACAAACGTTGTTTTTTAAATGAAACATTTGATGAAAGCAGAAAACTCAGCTTTGTTCATCTATATGTTCCTACACATCAGTAAAATCTCTACAGTACAGAAAATAATCAAATGAGTTCATTTTCACTCATATTTCATAATCAGGAAAGACTGGAGTTTCATATTATTATCCTGGTTTCTCTGACCAAATATAGTTTATAGTTTTATTCCAGTTAAATGTGTTTATTCGTATCATACGTTGTAGTTTTTAATGTGTTCTTGGGGCATTTTTCTGACAATGGACGGCACACGTAATGAAAATTAAGCTTAACATTGCATTTCTGTGTTTTTCTGTGGGGCGGGGTTTCAGTTTATCTTCATCGAGTCCAGAAGAGACAATGATAACAATATTTATTGAATTGAAAACAACATTTTTGTGAGTTTTACTCACACGTTCTTTTTTTATCTTTTACTTCCACATTCAGCTCGGCAGCTTTGCTCCTATAGCAGTGAAGCTGCAGCAGAGGAGCGTGGGATGGAACTCACATCTGAAAGCGAGTTCCTCCAAAGGTCACCGGATGAAGAAATGTACAAATGTGGGGATAAACTGGAGAACATTCAGGCTCCCAAAGAGCCTTCAGGAGAAGAACTGATTCAAACCGCCTGACAGGGAGGACGGGTCAGAGGAAGCCTCCCTGCAGGCGGAGGAGCGCGCAGTGAAGAACCGGGTCAGAACCTCCAAGGACATTCAGCAGAGAGTATTTATAGAGCTGCTGGTGCGTTTATTTTCAGAACTGTTGTTTTGCAGTGAGTCAGAAGAGACATGAATCTGAGGGCGGCGTGAACTCTTCATCGTCTTTATGGAGCATTTTTCACACAGAAAATGAGCATTTTATGATCATCAAATCCACAAAACCCTTCATTATGAACATAATGGATTACTTGGAAGTAAACTTTCTTTTCAAGGTTCACAGTCAGTGGAACACTAACATATAAACTTTCAAATCTTTTAAACATAAACCTCGATTTTTCTTTTCTTCTGCTTTTTGATTTTTCTTTTAACTAAAACACTCAAAAAGTGCATAATTTGTTATTGTATTTTCTTAAAAAAATGTATTTTACAGCTTTTCCAACTGTAGCTTCAACATCTTATTATTTAAATGACTCATTTTAGGCTAATTGTTTTATTTGGGTAAAACTCAAAGGTCAATGTTCATGCAGCACTTTTTTTGTTTGTTTTTAGTTCGCTTTTTTAACTCATTTAATTTTTAAATCGTGTTGTTAAGCTGATAACATTGAGATTCTGGTATTTGTAAACTAGAAACAAGTAAAATATAGAAAATATAAACAATTTGACAAAATACATGCAAAAATAATGTTAAAAAACACCTTCAGCAAAGACTTTCTTCTATTTTCTGTGTTTTCATGCATTTCTGTGTTTAACTGGTTGCTTTCACCAGTCCATGTGACTGTTTGATCCAATTACTGTAATCAATCAAATCCTTCTGTCCAGAAAACCAAACTGCTGGACAAACATCTGGATGGTGGAGTTTTACTCCGTCTCCTGGAACATCGCAGTCACACAGGGGAGGTTTGGTACAAGATGTTTGGACAGCCAGGCTCTGCTGGACACTTTCAGGCCAAACAGTAGCCGGTATTTTGTTGCCACGGTGATTGATCAGTGTGATGCTGGACTGTCTCCATGGTGATTTTTGGCAGCACTGGAGGATCAGCTGTGCTGTTTGAGTAAAGCTGGACATCATGGGCTGTCAGGAGTCCTTTTTGTTTTTTTCTGTGAGCTTAAACGGTGGTTATCAAAGAGCAAAACCGAATATTTGAGCATCAATATTTGGACTTGTATCACTAATAACTTAAGGAAGTGCCCAGGAGTCCCTGCAGTGAAGCATCAGTCTGCTTTCTAACCGTCTGGACTTCAGCTCCAGTCACAAGAAGTGCGGGATGAAAAGGGAATAAAGCGGATAAATAAAGAGCTCTGCCTTCAGGCGAAACTTCTCCTTCAATAGCAGAGAAGAGTTTAGTAAACGACCTGCAGCCTCTGCCTCCATTTACTCCCAAACTTCAGCTCTGCAAAGTACGAGAAGGACAAAAATGAAGTTAAAGTCTTTGTTTGAGAGGACTGTAACTGCTGGGCGACACTTTTTAGACCATCATGGAGAGATATTTGATCATGTTTTATGTTGATTTCAACAAACTTTACAGAGAAATCTAAAAACCCAAGCGAACACGTTTGTGACTGAATCCCTGTGGAAAACTCCAGAAAGGTTCGTTTTTAGGATTACTCAGCAAATGAGCTGGCAGATGTTTGGAAAGTTTGCTTCCAAATGAAAGACAGTAAAATACTGTTGGCAGAACCACAGTGAGTAAAACGTGATGTGTGTGATGTTTTAAAAATGTCTTCACAGATCACACAGAACAGAATCAGGAAATCCAAATGTTCTGCTTTTCCTTCCACTTTACTGACACACAAAAACAAAATGACTTTCAGATGATTGTGTGACGTTTGCATGATGTTTCTGTGAAGAGTGTGTAATGTTTTTGTAATTATTGTTTGAGGTTTGTTTTGATGCTTTTGATTGTATGATCATTTTGCAAAAATTGCACAGTGATTGGTTATGAATTTATGTTGTTTTCTGTGTGATGTTTGTCAATACTATGTGATGATTATTTTTATGTTTTCATTAATGATTGTGTGGCTTTTATGTGATGATTATTGTTTGATTTTTGTGTTAAATATTGTGTAACGTTTTATGATGACTGTATGTTGACTTTGTGATGACTGTCAGATGATTGTGTGACAATTTTGTGATACAATTTTTTATTTTTCTGTAATGAATGTGTGATGATTGTTGGATTTTTGTGTTGAGCATGTGTAACTTTTTGTGATGATTGTGTGTTGATTCCATGATGTGAAACATCTAGAATTTCAAAATAAAAGCGCAATCTTCATCAATGCGTTCCTTCCCTTTTATCCTTTTACAGCCTGAACACACCTGGTCCAGGTAATAAACATTTTATTTAGGCCTGTAGGTTCATAAACACAAGTCTGCCCAACAGGCAACCGCAACACATCATAGTGTTGGACTTGCAACAATAAAAACATTAAAAGACGATGTCTAGCTCAAGAAATATGCATCCCTCTAAGCAAAGAGGATTCATCTGAAGTCAGTCCCTACACAAAATCAATTAAATGTTTTACTATTTGGATCTCAGATCTGTTCAACTCTCTGAAGAAAACGACATAACAAAGAGCGTGTTATAAAAGAGTCCTGGATCTGTTCCACGTAGTTAAACACAACTGTAAAGCATTACTGAACGCTCTTAGACAAAATTGTTGCTTCCAGCTTTAAGCCAGAGATCCTCTCCCAGAGAATGTACACATATTGAAGGCTCCACTTTACAGCTGATGACAAAAAGCAGCAAAACAGTCATTTGAATTTTAAACCAGCTGCAGTCCGGCCTGCTTTAATAGTAGTGCTGATTTCACATGTGCTCGATTCCTTCCTCCAAAAAAGAACGTTTCCTTTTCTTCTTAATCCATGAAGAGATGGTTCACACTTTACAATTCTAGTGAGGCAATAAATCATCAGAATAATTCTGAAACACAGAAGAAACTCACTGATCCACAGCCAACAGAGAGGGAGTTTTCAAACCAGCAGAAATGCTTGTTCTGCCGCCGGCGCCTCACCACCGTTCTGGACGGTAAACCTTCTGCTTCGTGAAACAACACGAGTCAAAGAAGTGAGGCTGCAGGTTTCAATCTGACTAAAGAGCACAGCGGGTGATTCATTCTTTTCCCACAATGATGGAGTGCCAATCTGTGAAATGACCTTCTGCGCTCGGTGGCGGGAAGGAAAACCTTTGTGGCCCATTTCAGCTCCTGGTGAGATGAAACTGCTCACAGAGACGCTCGCCATTATGTGGCTGACAAACAGCTGGGAGAAGAAGCACGACCTTCCGTCTGCTTGGATTAACTCGTCTATGAGACATAGTGTTCTGGATTTAGGTAGCATTCAGAATCCAAACAAACACCTCTGATCTTTTAGTATCTTATTTCTGAGGTGAAATAAAAAACAAAGTCTGAACAGTAAATGTGAATTGTTGCCTTTCCATATGTCCTATGAGTCAAATTTAAGGAAGAGTTGCCTGTGGAGCTGAATTCATTCGTGCACGTTTACACAGAGGACTCACTTGGGATGGCGGATGTCGGGGACGGAGCGGTTCAGAGAGATCCTGTCACTGACGAAGATGTTGAACCCGTTCTCCCAGTAAGCCTGGTCCACCCGGTCAGCGTCCGTCAGGGGGAACGGCTTCCCCTGCTCCCCGTTTCCTGCATCACAGACACACAAACTCCTGTTATTATTTATTTTACTGTAAAAACAATACCAACGTGTGGTCATGTGACCCCCTGCTCCCTATGGGAGTGGCCTCGCCCTGCTTTTCATTTTTTCTGATGTTGTTGTCGTAGCTGGTTATGAAAAACTACTTCAGAAATTCTGCCGGATGTGTTGGATCAGAACCAGCTTTCCTAAACAAACAGTCACATGATGTAACCAGTCAGTCTTAATATCATTTTCATTTTATTTTGTCAACTATGTTTAAAACAAAATCCATTTTTCAGAACCTATCACATTAAATTGAACTTCAGTCTATTGATCAACAAAAAACACGTGACAAACCTTCCCTGACATTTTACTTTGAAGGTGTACTTGCTTCCTGTGACAGAAGCACAAACGCTTAAGTTAGCTAAAAATTAGTGCCGTCAATCGATTCAAAAAAATCATTAGATTAATCACACTTTGGGAGTTTTGATTGTGATTAATTACAATGTTTTATGAGGTAAATTTCATACGACAATGTGCGGCTTTTGAACAAAAGAAGAGCAGAGAGAAAATGTTTCCTTCATTTTTGTTGTCTGAAATGTTTTAATTTGTAAAATATTAACTCAGATATCTCAGAATTGTAATGTGTGTGCATAAAACACATTAACAGTAAGATCAGCAGAACTGTAAAAGCAGCCAGCGACAGTTTGCTGTAAATCAAATAGTCCACGTTTTGGGAGACAGCAATCTAAACCGAAGTACAAAAAATTCTTGAATTTTGATTTCTTTTGTAAGTGAACATGTTAGAAATGGGATAATGCCTAACAAAGTGTGTATTTTCAGAAAATGACGCACCCCATGGAAGCCTGAACCGTGCGACTTTCGCTTCTGCCGTGTAATGAATCTGCATTTATGAATAACACAATAATTTTTTAAACTTAATGATTACCGCGTTTACGTTGGCAGCCCTACTTCAAATCTAACACTCTGTATTTTGGAGCAGTAATTATACTTCCTGAAGAGCATTTTTACTACAGTCTACTACCGTATTTTTATAAAGATCGCAAATCATCAATATCACATCTAACGAATGTTCATACTCGATTTTTCTGGAACAGATCGGGAATTTTGGAGTATTTGAATACTCATTGCAGCCCTAGAACCTTGCTCCAGTTTGTTTTCATTCAGGTTT
The DNA here is from genome assembly GCA_014656515.1 of Oryzias celebensis. Lineage (NCBI taxonomy): Eukaryota > Metazoa > Chordata > Actinopteri > Beloniformes > Adrianichthyidae > Oryzias > Oryzias celebensis. The sequence continues at coordinate 25,703,535 of BNCR01000013.1, forward strand.
GATTCTACACACTTTCCTCTACATGATTATTAGTTAGCTTTATGTCCTACACAAAAAAAACAACTTTTATTTAACAATGTAAGAGCATGACATGTATAAAAAACGAATACAAAATCAGGAGTAGATGATGCGTACCGTCAGCGTCACATGACTCTGCATCCTTTAATGTTGCTTTATTTAGTTTAGTTTACTTTAATAGAAAGTAAAAGAAAAAAATCCACAAAGAAGCAAAAGAAATCCCAGAAGTGATTCAGCCTTCAGACCCAAAATGAAAATGTCTTAAAGACTTTTAGTTTCCCAGAGACGAGCTGAAAAAAATCTTCAGAGTAAAAGAAAAACTAGGAACCAGCAAAGCGAAGCTGCAACTCCATGATAAGGACACATTCTGACTTCAGATCTTCAAAGTGCTAATAGTCATTAGAGAATCAGGTCCTGTGGAAACCCAGAAAACACAAACAGCTCTTATCAGGAACAGACATGCATGTTTCATTCCACCCAAAGAGCCTCATTCTCCTCCTAAAGGTAATAAGTGTAAATGAAGCTCTTGGTCTTTGTGGCTCATTTCAGGATGAACCCGTTTCTTCTCATTTTCAGCTGATAAGAAAGCCGAGTGGAAAATGAAACCTGGAACAGTTGGAGGTTCAAACACGTCTTTGCATCCCTGCTGCAGTGTTAGCACTGACCGGATCGAGCGGCGTCTCTTCTGATGGCCTCAAAGTCGTGCCAGTCTTTCCTCCTGATGCCGTCACGTCCCACCAGAGAGTCCCTCCCCATCCGGTTCATCCCCTGGGGAGAAACCACACAAACAGAAATGTTTGAGAGGACTGGACTCAGGCTAGTTCCCTAGTTCTCTCTTAAAAAGAGCTGAGATATTTAGTTTCTCCAGAAAACGATAAAGACACAACTTCAGAAAAAGTCCCAGAGATGCAGACTTTGTCTCTAAAGCATGCTGGCTCACATTTCAATTCAAAAATCAACCAAAGCTAAAGCCTGCACCGCACACACCCGTACAGGGGTTGACCTGTGTTGGTGGTGCAGGTTGTCCGGGTCTGTGGAGGTCCTACAGAGGTGCGGATGCATCTTAAAGGGAGCTCCTGCCTTTGCCTTGGAGCTGCGGGACTCATACAAGTCTGACCATCTTTGACCCGGCTGTAACCACAGCTGGTGGTCTTTGAAAAGGCCTGTAAGACAATTACAGGAAACGGATGTTTCCAGTGACTTCTTTTTTTTATCTCCATTTTTCAGTTGTGCTGACCAAAGAACTCGACTGTGTGCCCCCCACCCCTCCAAAAGAAGGACTTACAAAAGTTAGAGTGCAATACAACTTTGACATCAGTTTGAAACCAGAAACACCAAACCAATCAACTCAAAACTGAGCGGCTTCAGTCATTATTACCCATAAGCCCCGGATGAAGTTCTTTTGGCGTTTTAACCAGCCACCACCTTGTTTCATGAGAATTTTCTGCACCTAACCCCTCTCTCTTCCTGAGCTGTGGTTCCTCAACAGCTCTGGCTCTCACTCTTTACCTTCACTCAATGGAATTAAAACACAGAACGTATCGTCTTCTATGTCAGGAGCAGAACCTCTTTAGGTTTACATGCAGACCTCAGCCAGTAAGGCTGCTGCTTCCACTTGGTCATTCTACACGCCGCCTGACTTTCAGCAACTCTGCATGATGAAGTACAGCATCACAACACAATGAAGAGATCATTTGCATTAAGGGAGGGGGAATTAGAAAAAGCCTTTACACACAAATGGCATCAGCGTCTGCATGAAGCACCATGTTTTATTAATCCAGCTGCTGACTGGGAGGAACATGAGGCTGAATACCAAAGAACAGCAAAGTGCAGCAAGAGAGATCTTCAAGGAACTCGGAATAAATACGGCAGACTTCCTCAGACAAAACACTGATTCACTCGTTTCCTACAGTTTGCTTCCAAAGGTGCCATCAATATTTATCTATCTTTTAAACGTGTCTTCAGCAATGATTATACTGGTTTTTCACCAACGATTATACTGGTTTTTCACCAACGATTATACTGGTTTTTCACCAACGATTATACTGGTTTTTCACCAACGATTATACTGGTTTTTCACCAACGATTATACTGGTTTTTCACCAACGATTATACTGGTTTTTCACCAACGATTATACTGGTTTTTCACCAATGACTATACTGGTTTTTCACCAATGATTATACTAGTTTCTGGAGACCTTGTTGGACGTTGGTGGGTTCATATTTCTATTCCAGAACCAAGAACCTTCAGACGACCTGTGACTCATTAGAGCGTAAAGAACTCCAAACCCAAAGGGCTGAAGCCGTTCATGTTCCCTCCTCTTCAAAGCTCTGCAGCCTGCAGGGAGAGGAGCCCACTTTCAGGACAAGAGCCTGTTGGGAATTCCCTTGTTTAGCAAAAATACTATTTTTATGGTCGTCAAACTGCTTTACCATTCTTTATCAATGCAGCTGAAAAATGGCAACCATTTTGTCTGCAGGAAGCTGCAATGAGAAATAGCCCACAGTCACAACCATCACGGTTCCTGATAGTTAGTAAGAAGCCTAAACCAAACATGCATTAATCCAACAATGCTCAGATACAGAAAGACAATCATAAAACAACTCTAAACTTTAAACAACAGGATCTGGAAAAGGAACAACAGGACTGACAGACCATCACTGTCAAAATACTGAATCTGTTTCATTTAACTCAGGTTTGCTTAGTGATGGAAAACAGATTTCATGAAACAAGTTGTTGGAAAATGTTGGTGAAACTTTCACAAACAAAACACTGAAAAACTGGATTAAAACAAACAGAAATCTTTTTTATCTTGTACATGGACTCAAGGAATGTATTTATTCTCTTTCTGTAAATCTGTTTTTTTATGAACCGTGTTCATCACATCATCCCAGTCTGTTGAATTCCAAAGATTTCCTTTGTTTTAGCCTTTAGCTGTTCTTATTTTGCTGTTCTTCTGGGACCTCAGGCGGTAATGAGCAATCCTGCTATAACCGGGCACAATGCAACTTTTCACATCTCCTGTGATCAATGTTCTTTACATTGTCCCATGTTTTAAATAAATGAAGTATCTAACTCTAAATGAATTAGAGTTGCATTATCTAAGAAAAGACTGGTTACAATCATTCATTTTTTTACATGTCTTCTTCTTTAAAAAGAGAAGATACTGTAATAACAAGAAAGTTTGCTTGTTGAACAAATGTGAAAAAACATTTAGTGCAGCAAAAGGCTTGTTTAAAGTCAAAACACTTTCCCAGAATTCAGAGCTGCAACATATTTTTATGATTGACTGTATCTGAGAACTGGACTGAGTGACCCCTTATCCTGGCGTTCCAAACAGGAAGTACCTGCTGGCTCCAAGAAGCTAAAATTCCATAGACGTCTATAGAGAAATAAACAGCTGTTATTTTATTGGACAGAATCACCATTCTTGCTCTGATACATTTTTAACATCTTCTTCAAAGTCCTCATTTAAAATTAAAATATTTCTCTTGTCAAAGTAACTTAGAAACAGAAGCATACAGGCATGTTAGTAGCATCAGTGTTTTGGTAAGATTGTTGAAGGTTGCTCTTGTGGGAGCTCGGTCTCTACAATGATAAAAATATTCTAATAGGGTCTCTGATTGATAGAATCAGTTCGAATCCGATAGTTACTGATATTTTACTGCTCTTATTATTTTATTTGTTTTTTATTGTCTTTTTTTCTTGTTTTTATCTTGTTTTTGTGTGTGTACAGCACTTTGTTTTAGCTTCATGCTGGTTGAAAGTGCTTTATAAATAAAGTTGAGTTGAGTTGAGTTGAATAACTTTGACTCTTGTTTGGGGGCAATCTGTGTCCTCAGAGGCTGTGATTTTCCTAATATACCAGTTAGCTTGCATAAAGGTTTCCGTTAAGAACCTCATGATTAAATAAAATAGCAGCAGGCTAAAATTTCCTGAGGGGGTTGTATGCATCCATATTTTTGCTCTGTTTTATAAGCCTAAAAGGGAACCAATATTTTCAGTGAATAAAGAGGAGACTAGTTGTAAGGCTGGGGGGCTGCATTTAGCTCCTGACCAGTGAGGCCTGTAAACACATTATTCAAAGCTTGGATGATGCTGTGCACATAATAAAGTTCATCAATTTTTCAATCAATATAAATCATCAATATTTTCTTTAGGTTTTTGCAAGACACTAAACCTAAAAAATAATTTCATCACTTTGTTAAGACATGGGGGGGACAATCACATTTTTCATCAACCAGGTACATCTAAGCAGCTTTTTGGCCCAAGATTCGTTTTGGATCATATTACAAGTATTTTAATCACCTCAATCAGTTTAATTAATATTCATTCATTCAGTTGAATAAATATGAAAATAGAAAATTCAGGCACATTTTTTTCACAGACCTGCAGCTGGAAGCTGCAATAGATCTGGTTCTAGATTCTGGTTTTGGTAAATCTGGATTTTATTTAAAACTGCAATAAGTGTAAATCATTATTGGAAAAATATTAGCATTTGCAGAGATACCAGTTCTAAAGCAGCACTTAGCTCAGTTGGCCCTCATCATTATTGATCAGTCCAGTGAAAGGATGAAGGACTGAAAGAGAACACACTAAAAAAAAATCCATCTGTCTCCAATCCTTTCCTCCTTTCCTTCATCATCCTTTCTTTATATGACCCCACTTTTCCCTTCTCTGCCAGAACTGCACACCATCGGTGTGTCGCACAAAGATCTGACAAGCAGCAGGAGTCCATCTGTGCAAATTTAAACTCAAAAGCTCGACTGTGCCGCCCCATTTCCTCCTGATTAAAATTTCTCTGACGTCCCCATCAAATGCCTCTGGGGCTTTTTCTCGCCGCTCGCGAGACCTTGAAAAATAAAGACAAGGAGAGAGGGAAAGTTTTCAGCTAATGTGCGCCTGTGTTCCGATTTGTAGAAGTGGTTCGTGGGCGGCTGGAAGGGAATCGAGGCGGACAGTGAAAGGGTGTCTGAAAGAAACACAATTATGCTGAAGAACAGAGGGGATGCTATGTCATGTTTGCAATAAAAGACAACAAGAAAAAGGGTCTCTGATCCTCAGTGAGACTGCAAACTGGATGGTGCCATGAGTCTCCTTCAAAATAAAAGCTTCTGCTGGTTGGTGATTGTAGTGTTCAGCCCTCAGGAAGGAAACACACCTTTTCAGTTGAAATGGTGTTTCTAGTGTTTAACATTTTCTTGTAGCATTTTTCTGGTGATGGAGGACATATGGAAAGAAATTCAGTTTTAAATTGCATTTCTGAGTATCTCTCTATTCAAATTGGGAGCAGCTGTTTGAAAAAGATTGTATTTGTGACGTAGAAACTTTGCCGGGCTGTCCACAAGCTCCCTGCTTCGGCCCATTCTGATGCATCCACTTGCAGACAAAACGATCCATGAATGTCTTTGTTTTCCTTGCTAAAAACAGCATAATCATGATTTAAAAACACACTCAGAATGATTTAAAAATAGATCAAAAGAAGATCGGAGTGGGAAATTCCTCTGCACCACAATTTGGATGGTCTGGTTCATCTGGCAGGTGTGAAAGCTTATCTGGACTGCGGTTTGGATTCAAAAAAACAGGACTCTGGTCCACTTGACCACCAGTCTTTGTGTGTATTCAGACTGGAAAAGTCAGTTGCTCCGGACAGAGTCCTAAACTTCGTGTTTGGTCTATATCCAGACAGCCTTTAGAAGAACCAGATGTGTCCCGTCTGAATACAACCTTTGTTTTCTTGCAGATGAACTCTGGTGCAGTTCACTTCAGTGCAAACACACCAAAGGAAGGAGGAGAACCAAAGGAGAGGAAAAGCCGTTGGTGCAATGGAAGATAGGGAATGTGGATCAAATGCAATTTGGGTTTTAATCCCGTCCTCTCAAACAACTCTAAAGAAACCCTGCAAACCGCAGCTGGTTGTGGCTCGGCGATAACAGCAAATGTTCGGCGTTCCCTCTCCAAAGCCACAGGGCAGCTTGGAGTTGTTTCATGACCTTGCTGTGGGTGCTGACGCTTCTCCCCTTCAGGTTCTCCTCTGCAGCTGCTGAGTATGAACAGAGCTGCGATAAAAAAAGGCCAAACACAGCAGTGTCTGCTTTGTTTCCCGGCAGAGTCGGCCACAAACTCGGTTCAGCGCTGGCGCTTTTCTGCTCCGTTAATATTCCAGACGCAGAACAAACAGTGATGCTGAAGGAGCGGCGAGCAGAGACGAGCAGTCTGTCCCGCCTCGTGCCAGCCATGACAGTCGTACAAGGGAAACGGCGAGCAGGCTCCTCCAGCAAGGAGAGCAGGTGGGAAAGAAAGCTGCAAGAGCAGGGAGGGAACTGCTGTCACCAGGCAGCACAGGCCCTCATTAAATTTTATGTAGCCTTTTAGTGCTCTATTTAACTGATGACAAAAGGCCACATGTCAGTCAGTGTTTGCATATAGATTCATAAAAGACAGACAGAGAGTGTCAGCTCACAAATGTGTGGGCATATTTGCAATCCAGCAGAGAAGTCACCTCATCCAACTAAAATGAGATATTAGCTTTGGACAAATTAGCACTTTAGCCCATAAAAATGTCTGCACAGATGCTGAGGAGCCCCCCCCCAGCAGGGCAGCCATCGTTCCACTCAGACAGTGATGGATGGGGGTCCTTACCAACAAAGTAAAGCCCTTTTTCTGACTTCTTCCACCAGATCACAGCTTTAAAACCACAGAAGCATATGAACAAAGTAATCAGAGTAATCATTCAGAAGCAGTACCTGGTTGAGTCTCTTTTTCATATTTTACATGTTAAGTTTTGCACAAAAAAGGAGAACACAAGAGTCACCCCCCCTGAAAAGATCCTCATTCTTTCTGACAATCCTTCATCAAAGCAAAAGCTCAATAAATATGTTCAACTGTGAAGAACCCCAAATAACCTCATTTCTCCAGTAGTTATTCTACATTTCAGTGCATTTATCCACATGCATGAGCAGAACAGGGATCTGTCGTTGCTGCTGCCTCAGTCGAGCCAACAGAAAATTCCCTCCTCCCCTGAAGGTCACACAGCGTGACACTTTGAAGGCAATGAAGGTAAACAGTCTCCATCAGAAATGCATACGGTCACTAAAATACAGACCTTTCAAATAGAAAAACGACATAAAAACCTGACATTTGGAGTGTTACCCAAGATTCTCTGAAGCTGAAGTCACTCACACCTGTAAGGAGGCGGGGGGGTGACTGGGACATTACCACAGGTTGTTGGGCTGTCCCGGTGCGTAGTGGGTTGTACAGATAAGCACTGATGACCGTGTCTCTGTTCTCTGATCTCAGAGTACATTTTCTGGTTCATCCAAAAACTCAAAGAGTTCCACCTGCAAACTGGAGGAAGTAGTTTTAGACGATGTTGAGATGACCTCATCTGATCAGATTATCTAGAATGTTTTCTGGCTACATTTCTAAACAGGTACGGGCAGTTACATCTGAACGAAGCAGAACTTTAAATGAGTTGTGATTCCCGTGAAAGAATGGTGTGGTTAGTTGCCGGCTGTGGCTGCAGCCTCTGGTGGCTCCACTCCAAACCCCTCCAACACAGCTGTCACTCACACCAGCAGCTAATCATCTCTGAGAGGGAAAACCAAAGAGGATTCTGAGGGAATCCAATCCACATCTGTGATGCAGCCAGCTCTAAGAGCAGCTTCCTTCAATTTTCAAGCCGGATTTCACCTCGGTCCTCGAGCCTCATGCAAAACATCTGGCTGCCCTCCAGCGCCATAAAGAGGGTCAAGGTACAGTGAAGCGCTGATGTAGTATCCTTGAGTTTGGCTATTAATTCCTGCAGCAATGCAGCGCTGTAACCTGACATGCTATTAGTCTTCCAGGAGGCCAAAAAAGACAAATTTCTCACACAAGGCATCCGCAACAAATTCCTGTCAACGGGTCTTTTTAAAAGCAAAGAGGCGGCGCAGACATCGTACTTTCAAACCAAGTATTTATCAGGTTATTACGCTGATTTATGATGGCGGATGACTCTGTCTCTGAGCGTCTTGAATGAGCAGGTTCTCCCATCAAACAATGTTTCCTCTGCTGACAGAACGCTCTTAATCCAACATGACAACGCCAGGATTCATTGGACTCAGGATGAGGGCTTCATTAAACACGAGACATCATGTTAAACGAGGGCTGGCCACAGCGTCCACAGTTTAATGCAATCATTACACTGGCATGATTTCCATGCTAAAAAAAGCACTACAAATGAAAAATACCTAAGATGTTGCCATCACAGTAAAAATGCTTCCAGCAAAAACCAAAATTTTGATTAATGCTGAGACATGATCTTTCCACCAATGGGGACCACATGAGCTGCTTCTGCAAAAACCACATCCACTGGTCCAGCAGCTCTCCTCGTGCTGACCTCGATAGAGAGATTTTCAGATTATGGCAGGTCTGGCTGCCTAACCTCATTTCCATGCGGCTGCGCTTCTCTGCTAATCTGACCAACAGCAGATTATGTTTGCTGTTTGGTCAGATGTGAGGATATGCCTTCAGCAGCAGCTGGAAAATGTGGAAGAGTCGTTTCTTTGAGCCATTTCTCGTGTTTCTTCACTTTCTTAACTGTGTGGTTGATTCCAGCTGCCTCAAACATCAAGGTCAGGATTATTGATGTTTCCATTGCTGGACTGCATGTCTTATCACTAAGGTCTTTCTGTGATTCAGAGATGTTAAAGAGGCCAGCATCCTTGGCTGCTTGAGCTGCACTCAGCTCCGCTGTGAGAAGATCACAGTGCCACCTGAGGCTCTCACCAACATCAGCCAGCTGCCACAACGCTTCCGAGTGGTCTTTCATTTTTGCAGAGTTAATGCGGCTGTCACCCATGACTGATCACCCTCAAGGTGCTGGAGAGAGAAAGGAGAAAATGTAGACCCTCGGAGTCAGGAAAAAATCCTTTCCAATTACTGTCTGATATCTTCCGTGTTTGGATTCATGTGTGCAGTGGACGGACCAGCTCTGCAGTTCTTACGGCGCTCGTTTCACACAGTCATGAGGCGTTTTTGAAAACACTAAGGAACGCCACCAACCCCAGGTCAGGTCAGAAGATCTGACTGAATAGTTCCTTAAAGTTAAAGAGTTCTTATTCTCAAACAGTTTAACAAGTTTGTCAGATGAACACCTGAGCAGAACAGACGTAGAGTCATAGAATTTCTCACAAACTCTGCATTTACAAACATTTACCTGTTCCCGTGTTTATCGCAGAAGTTAGGTTTTAAAAATAAAATTTGATATTCGAAATCAGTGAAGTAGTCATCTTTCTTTATACAATAATTCCCGATGTTTTAAGTCAGTAAAACTCCTCACTACACAGCTTTTCTCAACATACATGAAGACAGCCATTAACATTTACACACATTTACACACTAAGACGACAGCCTATCAGGACACAGAACATCCTGCGCTCTTAAAAACATAGCATTGTTCTAAAAAATCAGCAAAAAGTTGAACCGTGAAAAGCAAACCACTGCATCCACTCAGATTGCTGCCTCTAATCTGCTCCTGTGTTGTTTAATCTGCCACCGACTGAAGGTGAACCACATTCAGGGAGATTTGTCTCATCTGGAAACGTTGGCATTCAAAGCTGCATCCTGCTGCGATGGGATCAGACCGGAAAGATTCTGGTTCAAATCCTGAGTTTACATCGTCTTCTTCCTGTGCATGGACAAGTTTGCTTTGTCAAACTACAGTCCAAAAACATCTGATGGCTTTATTTTATAACTCTGACTGTGTCTGTAGACTAAGACTGAAAATTCTAGCGTCTTATTCAGGACAAAGCAGGAAAAGATGAATGAATGAACAGACACACGGATGGATGGGTTTGGAATGTAGTGATGGACGCCTTAGGCCTCCTTTTTACAGTGCTGAAATTAAAAAAAGAGAAAAAAAGACATGTTGTGACAACAGAACGCTTCTGCAAATATCTTACGACCTGTCGACCTGTTCCTGAATCCTCAATAACACAATTAGGAGTAGATATTCCAGACATGACTGTTCTGCAAAGAAGAACAGAGCTGTCGATTATTCACTAGGCAGGAACTCACACCACCGGTGGGTCAGTACTTCCCTTTTGTGTTTCCTTTTCTCCAGCTGGGAGTTGACAGCAGCTTGCTGTGCAAAGAGGTAACTTTTGCCCTCTTTTTCCTTGCTGCGGTGTCAGATCACAGGCAGATCCACTTCAACCCTCCGAGACACAATTACTGTACCCGTCTTCTGTCTTTCACCTCGGCGACTGAGTCTTTCTTCAGAGGAGAGTCAATTAACAACAGCTGTCCTGCCTCATCACACAGAAACATAAGCTTCCCACACCTCCTTAAAATAGCACTCCATACCTCCGTGCCCACCTGCAACCCACATCTTCTTCAGTAACTGATCCACCGAGCTGATTTCACTAAAGTGAATCATCTCATCTCCTGCCAGCAGGTTAGCAGCAAAGCAGAGCGTTAAATGTCACGCAGTCTCATCTCCAGAGGTCATGAATCTAAACTAAAAGGAGTCTTTCTACCCACAGTGTACAGAGCCCCCCCAACACTCACCCCCAGCGACACATGAAGGCATCCATTCAAATTTCAATCAAGCATATTAGAGACACTCCTGCAGATGTCGTCTGATTCTGAGAGACTTCACGTAGTTCTAGCTGAAAGCAGCACTAAGCTTCAATGCCTTTAATGAAGTCACGGCAGCTCCTGTCTGACACTGAAACTGTCCCTCAGAGGGCCGTCCAGACCCCCAAACGGCAAAAAAATTTGGTAAAAGTTCTTCTACTTCTATCTACGTTTTGGTTGGGTTAGAATTAGGGATATGGTTAGGATAACTCGTTTAACTGTCACTTCCAGTCAAGCGCGATCGTTATAATATTAAGTGATTAGTGTCTGATTCAGAGCACACATGGGTTGGTGCAGATAAAGGCAGAATGAGGAAGGTTTCTGCCAGACAAATACATCGGATTCAGAGAGCAGCTGCTAAAATACTATCACAAAGTAGTAGCACATACTTGAAGCTGCTGCTGTCTCTGGAGTCCCACAAACATCAGTGTGTAGGTCCTCTAGAGGCTGCAGTTCTATGTAAACCTTCTGTACTGGGCCCAGACAGACATGAAGACTCATGTTCAAGCAGTCTTCTTCACTGGTGCCTGCTGTGCAGCCCTGGATGGTCCAGATGGACTGAGCAGTGGGTGGATGGCTACCATGTCCCAACAAGGCAGTGCTGTCACCAAGGAGGTGGCAGTGTCATGGTTTGGGCCAGAATCACGGGGAGAGAGCTGGTCGGCCCCTGAAGGTGTGAAAATGACCTTTAAAAAGCATGTGGAGTTTCTGACTGACCACTTTCTTCCATGGTAGATAAGAAGAACCAAACTTTCTGTAACAAAACCATCTTCATGCATGAAGATGCTCCATCTCCTGCAGCAGGAATCCCTCTGCATCGCCAGCTGCTATGGAGATAAACTGGTGGTCCACATCCTCCCCTGACCTCAAACTTATTGAGAAACTTTGGAGCATCCTCAAGCCAAATATCTGTGAGGGTGGAGGCAGTTTACAATGAAACAGCAGCTCTGGAGGCTAGTCTGACATCCTGCAAAGAAATTCAAGCAGAAACTCTCCACAAACTCACAAGTTCAATGGATGCAAGAATTGTGAAGCTGCTGCAAAATAAGGGTCCTCTGTTCAAATGGAACTGGTCCTATGAATATGTTTTTGATTGGAACAACTTTGATTTCAGAAAATATGACCTCCTCATGCAGCACATTCCACAAATGAGCATGAACTACATCTGTGACCTTCCATCTGCTCTCATCCTGCCTCATTCTGCTCCATCCTTCCAAAAATGTCTTCTCAAACTTGTTCAAAATTCAGCAGCAGGGATTATAATCCAGCCGTCGCACTACACCTGTGCTCCAGCAGATCCCCTGGCTCCCAATTACATATCCCGTCCAGTACAAAGATCCTGCTTTTCACCTACAAGACCTTTCACGCCGTGGTTCCACCTCACTGATCTACAAACTCAGGTACAGAGATCTGCTTCACCTGTCCATCTCACCGCGTCACACTAGTCTAGTTCAGACTGAACTCAGTCTGTCCATCTACACACTTCTGTGTGTTTTTACTGTTCTAAATGTGTAACCTTGATGTCTGAAAGGAACAAAAGATAAAATTATAAAATAACTGCATGTATTTTGACCTTCCAGTGGAAGTTTTTGTAAGACTGTTAGCATGGTAAATATGGCGCTCATTTTATCCAATAATATGAATTAGTTCCAGCAAAGCTTTTTAAATCAGGATGTTGGTTTTCAGTGACCCAAAAAAAGTTATTTTTTGCTTTTATTCATTCTTTCCTGAGCAGCATTCTATTAAAACATGAAACAGGAAGCGTTCAGAGTGAAACTCTAAAGAAAGAGACTCCAGTGACAGAGAACTACTGAAGAAAGTGGAAAGAGGAAATTATCTGATGACAGGATTTGGATGGGGGGGGGGCTCTGTTGTATCTTCTCATTCCTCATCACAAAACAGTTAAATTGTGAGAAACCATCAGGGGTTGTGATGGTGGCCCTCTTCCAGGTCTCTTCCCCAGGTTCCAGCTCCACTAATCTTTGCTGCTGAAGCTGAGCATCTCTGGGCAGAGAGCAAGGCTCAGAGACCTCCCTGGAAGAGAAACCCCGGCAGCGCTGCCTCGGAGTCTGGCCTGTCCCAACAGGAGTCATTATCCACAGCTCTGCTGCCAGCTCTGACACCCGGCGAGGCCTGGATGGAGGCCATGACAGCAGGCTCCTCTCTGCCGCGCGCTCACTTCATAAGACACGCAGATGCAGAATAAACACGGAGCGCAGCAACACAGCGCCACCCCCCCAAGTGCATCGCAACGCCAGCCAGCACTCTATCAAACGTTTGCTCAGGATTTATGAGTCTCTGTTAGTGGCCTGACATTCTGTGCTAAACTAATTCATGACTGTATTTTAAGAAATGAAAACAATTGAATGACGGCCGAGTTGAATGGATGTTTGAGAGGCTTTAATGGTAAAAGATTGGCCACCATGACCTCTGCTGGCTGCTTTCCAAACCCCTCAGTCACATGAGCTGCTTAATAACATATCTGATGGAAAACCACCAACATCTTCCTCCATTTTTCAAGCTGGGTGGAGCTTCACTTCAGCCCTTCTGCCAAAGATCGAGCTGCACTTCTGACCAAAGGGTCAAAGAACCAATGGAGCCTCCAAACTCCCCGACTAACAACATTCTGTGGCTCAACATGTCTATGGTCCTGAAAGTCCAATAACCCAAGTTTATTAAACGATCAGGAAACCCCAGAGGAGAAACACTTCAGATTAATGGGAAGTTCCTGCTGTTTCTTCATTAAAAGCCCCCAAAGCCGCACTTACTGGTTTCAGGAGGTTTAAATGAGCTCTCGTTGATGAGGGTGTGTCTCTTTTGAAATCGGCCTCGCTCCTGAACCCATCAGGATCTGATGGTGAAACTGGATTATGCCCTGCTGATGTAATCAAAAGACGGATTTGAGAGATTCACCGTCTGACAGAGACCAGCCATGATTTGTTCCCCAGGAAGGATGTGGAAACAGCAGGAGCTTACAAAGCATGTGGCAGACTTTAAGATTACTGCTGGGGTTAGCTGTCTTACATATCCAGCCTCAAAAATACAAACAGGCATAAACACATGTTTTTATTCTTCTTTTCTTTCAAAACGTTCTCTTTAAGAAGCCTCTGATATAGTTTGGACTTATTTCATTTTCAAGTCCAACATAGGGATCATTTCTCAAAATCTAGACTTTCTGAAATTTACCCAACGGTAAGAGTCAAGTGCAGCAACCGTCACGGCTCGCCATGCAATCTTAGTTGTATCTTTTTCTTGACCTGACCTGAAGAGGTATTGGCTGGGTCTCTTTAATAATTCACCTAATGTTCTTGGTGTACATTTGCATTCATGCCCGATGACTTCACCAGATTCCTCCCTTCTTTTGTCAGGGATGTCCAAACCTTTGCAAAGATTTGTTGAGTTGAAAGTGTGTGAGGGCCAACCAATTGTGCTGCAGTTTTACACCCTTATAAGAACATTAAATGCAAATAAACTTTTTCTTTTTTTACACAGGCATCTAATGTATTTTAGCCAACCACAAAAAAACCGCATACAGACAGTTTTTAGAAAGAGCCGAGGCTGCTTATTATTGATGTTATGACAGGAACCTGCTGGCCTGCAGAAACTTAAAAACGGGTCACATTTGGCCCAAAGGCCAGACTTTGGACATGCCTGTTCTATGCTGTCCACAGAGGAACTTAATAGTTTTCACGTCTCTTCAAACAAGACGTTGCTTTTTGTTGCATTGGAAGTTTCCTAAACCTCTCTGTACTTCTTAGTGGCTCAGATACGTTTTTCTAAAGTTAGAGAAACTCAAACATGATTTCAGAGGTTGAACAAGCACATTTTACACATTTTAATAAAACTTGTATAGACAAGTTTTATTGATTATTTTTTAAGCTGGAGTTTTCACCCATCGAACAATATTTGTCAATAGAAGTGTAGATCATTAATTGAACTTTCTCCTAAACCATTTCCCAGTTCCATTTGTTTGGCTGTGGAACCAACTTTACCAAACCAACCAGAGAAAGACACGCTCTCTGACCATGACTGCAGTTCTCCAGTATGGAGAGGAGGGAAAGCCAATGGAGGGGGGCACCCTCCATTGGCTTTCCCTCATCACTCCATGTTGCCATCGGCTTTGGCTTCCCTGAGCGGGGGGGTTGCACCCAGCAGGAACAGATGCGGCTTGCATAATGATGGCTTTTCTCGGTGGCCTTAATCCTGCGAGCATCCCTCGTCTGTGTCCCTGCCTGCAGCCGCCGGCCATCGCTGCTGCACTGGAACGCAATTAACATTTGTCAGTTAGGCTTCACCACCGGAGCTCGGGTTCAACAGATCGACGTCCAAAACGATGTGACACAGAGGGGGAGGCGGCCGGCGCTGGGTGACACGCGCTTGTCCTTCACCATCATAGAAGAAGGTTTCAACTGCTGCTCACAGGGGTGGGGGGTGCAGAGCGTACAGACAACCACCACTCAGGGGAGGGGTCACCTGACGGTGAAGATCAACCGAGTCCACAATCCACGCTCTGATTCTTCTACATGTCCAACAGATCAGAAGCAGAAGTCAGAAGCAGCTGAGAAGAAACAAACTTTTGAGGCTGTTTTTTTTTCCGAGTCTGAAAAGTTCAGCAAAAACATCTGAAGGTTTTCAATTTTTCTTCACGTCGCTTTTAAGAAGTGAGGCCTTAGAACACACATCCTCAATTAACAGCAGGAGACACCAGAAACTCTTCTGAAATCAAGTACAGGAACCTTCAAATGAGCAAATATGCCTGTACCAATTTAATTCATCCATTTGTCCTTCAGTCTCCTGAGCTTTTGCTAATGATGTCCACATGTTTCCTCATGTTTTGATAGCCTTAGTCACATGACCCCCATAGGGGGTTGACTTTTACAGTGATGCAGGTTTTTGGCTTGTCCGGGTCTGTGGAGGGTCTTAGAGAGGAGCGTCTGCATCAAGGGGAGAACAGATGTGTCTCTCAGGACCTCAGGGTCTCATACAACCACCTCAAGAAATGCCATGAAAATGGAACGTACCATTGTGGTGCGGACTGTAAGAGCATCATGAAATATTCGTAAGGATAATGGAAGATACATACATTTATGACGTCCAGCTGATGCTGTTGTACGGTGACCTTATGCCACACTCTAATGGTTAGTAACATCTAAGTAACTCCTTATTAACTGCATGATAATGCTGCACTTTTTTCTGGGTTTAAGTCTTAAAAAAGACTGATGGTCAGAAATGTTCGGTCAGTTTTACCACAGCAGCTCAGTTTCTGTGAGTTCAAATGAAATCAAAGTCAAACAGGAGGCAAACAAACTGATTCAGTTCATCGTTAAAATGAAGAAATCTTTCAAAAAGTAGATCGGATCGTTTTCTTTGTTCCAGGCTCCATTAACAGTCAATGCTGACATTTCAAGTCTCCGCATGGTTGAGTTTGATTAAAGGCGAGGATGCGGGTAAGTTCTCCAGCACTGACGCGTTAGTCCTTCACGGGTTTCTGTAAACTAGAAACTGCAGTGATGACGCCGACACAGAGCGTAGACTTTTATGCATCTTTTTCGCATCTCCAGGGATTTCCAGACTCAACATTTCCAAATGAAAGACGCTTACATTTAAAAACTGAGACTTGCAGCTTCAGCTCAAAGCTCCATCACTTCACACCAGAACATTTAAATGCAGCATCTGCTTCAGCATTCTGCTCTTTTCAGTTTCCTCTGGACTTCATCAGGCGCTGGAGTTAGTGAAGAAAAGTTAATCCGGAGAGTTACAGTACAGGAATTCAACTGCAGCGAACACAGAGATGCACCAGCTCCTGACCAGGATCAGTTTGGGGTTCTTTAGATTAGAGAAAAATGATTAGAGCTGGGTCCCTGTGTTTTTCTATCTGAAAGAAAGGCTCAGACTCTGATGGATCCAAACATTTTCAGAATAAAGCGTCCAGTTGCTCCATTCTTCTTAACAAATATTGACTGTGCCTTCATTGAAATGCATCTTACTTTCACAGCTTCTTGAACCTTCTGAGCTTTGAGGCCTGCAGGAGGAGAGCGACGCTCTGTTTGGGACTTCAATCATGACGGATGTTTGGGCGCACAGAGGGAGTAATTAAGTAAACAAGCAGAAGTTAATGGAAACGATGTTCTGATCTACACCTTCAGGACACAGAAACGTTTCCATCTTGCTGCTGCAGACGTGATTCATATCAGTCCTGTGAACTTGAAGTGAAACTGCTGCCTGGAGTTATTTGCATTTTTCATACTGAACC